>ML675650.1:3254725-3336032 GCA_007922155.1 Mesoclemmys tuberculata | reverse complement strand
ATGATCATATTGGTCCCTTCTGACCTATGAGTCTATGAGTAATCTCCAGTGTGTTGGGTGGGCAGCCTGGAGCTTCACTGCTAATGTGGTTTTGCAGTTTGCATCAGAGAAGCCCTCTCTTCACTGGGTCAAATAGCAAAGTGTGGATGTATAAGCAGATCTTTTAGCTTTATGCAAGGTGCGTGCTTTGTTTGTCATTTTAATCTCAGTGGAGTAGTGTATTTCCGTACATTAATATGTTTAACTAAAGTCATAACTAGCTTAGGCTCCAGTCTCTGGACGCACATGCATAACTTCATGAAACAAATTCAGAAACTTAGAGGAAAAGGGTTTTCAAGTTGCTCAAATAGTAGGCCCACTCAAATAACTGCCTGGGTTGTAAGAGACTCCTCCCCTGGTGCCGAATGTGCACATACAAAATCAGCCCTTCCAACTGCATCTCAAAAATCAATAATTTGTGTAAATACTAGGAAGATCAAAAAAGACTAGCACAGGCCAAAAGAGATCTCCACTGTTTGGAAACACATGAACAGAGAATCTGTCAAAACTTCCTTGTTTATGTAGTATAATCATGTTTCTCCCACATTGCTGGGACGGAATAACTGACTCGCCTAGATAACTTTCCAGTCTCAGACCTGAAATGGTATGACCCATTCATCCAGTAATAGTCTTCAGATACCAGATGGAGATAATACTGTCCAGCTACATGCATGCCACTTTGCTGTCAGAATTACCATTATGTAAGTGCTGACAGTGCACTCAGCATCGTACAAGTAACTAACTAAGTAACCACCGCACTGAGGAGCTCACACAAGCACTGTGGGAAATCCAGAAAACAATCTTTTTCACTTACGTTTTAAGTAAGGTGATAATTTGCATGAAAGTAATCATATTGTGTCTATACCCCACTAATTGTTTGTAACATATTCACTGGAAAAACATCTTGGTCTGTGCAGTAAGGACTTGTAAGTGCTGCATTTCTCTCAGGGCCGATTCTACCGCAACAGCCACAGTACTGAGCGCGTTTGTGGCCCCCCACTTCTGGACTGATTAATTTTTTTCTACACAGTTTGCTTTGCTTTGCTTTTCATTTCTAAAAGTTATGAAAATGGGGTATCTTAATGTTGTGGTTTAGGGGGAGAACTAACGTGTTAAGAACCACCATCAGTCCATTTTGCAACATTTTTAACATATGAACATTGGCAGCCCCCAATTCACACAAGCATAACTATTTTTTAAAGCAGAGCCTACAATGCATATTCAGTCCCTTTCCAGCTTCTGTGTATTTCAGGGGCAGTTTGACCAGTGAAAATTGCTCATATAATTTGTAAAATTATTCTCCTTTACACTAAAGACACTGTACATTATAAATTACATTCACAGCTGTTTCAAGACCCTTTACACTGTCGGAGCAGTCTATCTCAGAAGCTGTGGCTACATCTAAGTTGTGGGGCCAGGGACAACACTTCTAATTCACTTTTTCTGGACCCCATTTTCATTCCGTGTTGGATATCTTCTTCAGCTTTTCAGCATCCTGCAGTCTCATATGCCTGTTGGTAGCACTTCCTCTTCAGAGTTGTTCCTTTGCTGCAGCACCTCAGTCCTGTACAGGGAGTGGGAGCTGCCAGAAATGAGTTGATCTGCTACGAGGCCGGAGCGCCAGAGAAGCAGAGAGGAGAATGCTCCTGTCGCTAGAAGTTCAGTCACAGATTTAAGAGTTGTGGAACTGTAATGCTCAGTTCCCTTCTGTGGAGCCACATCGAGCTCACAGCAGTGAGCGACTGACAGGGAAACGGTGTTTCCAGCAGTGTTGCAGAAGGTGCAGGCTGACATGGCCCCAGAAGTGCTAGGGAGCAACAGAGGAAATCAGAAAAGTACTATCAGTGCAGAGCAGCCTGAAGAACGGAGTGGAGACACCCTCCTCATGAAGCGTCTCTGAGCTTTACGCTGTCTAACAAACCTGTGAAACAGCGGGAGACGGGGGGAAAGCAATTACTACAATTAAAACTTCAGAGGGATTAATTTTAAAGGACCTATTTCAAAATCTGACATGGGAGAGCACAGAGAAGAAAACCTTTGATTGAAAAATGCTCAGAGTGGTATAATCTGATGGGAGAAGCAGCTCAGTGCACACATTGGGTGAAGATAATTATATGGGCTTGGAACCATCTTCGTTTTAACTGATTGCTGCCTTCTCCATGCTATTTTGTTAAAATACTTCATAATTTTATGTTCCAAACAAAAAAAGGCCAATAAAGCAGTTAAATAAGATGCATATACAAATACAGTTTAATTTACTTATGCAGGGGGATACACATCAGTTTCATTGTGTATATTCAGTTCAGCAAAAGCACTATACTAAAAGTCTATTACATTCACAGTGAAATGTGAATGTGAGGAAATAGTTACCTGCCCATCTTCAGCCCTGTCCTCTTGTGCTCATATGACAGTAATTTTAATTACCTGATAGCATGCTGGTATTTCCACGAGACATCTCTTGTTTAATGCATACATCTGTGACAAATTAAAACAGATTCTTCAGCTGACAGTCAAAACACATAGTCTCAAATTTAAGCTTTTAGATTCAGCTGTAGATATTAGAACTCTGCCCCCTACCCCTCCCAAATTTTTTTTTTATTTTTTTAATGTTAAGGTGCTTTTCATTGCTGTCATCTAAGAAATGGCTGAACTGTATTTGTACAAACTTTAAAAAAAAAAAAAACCAACAACCCCATTTGGGCAGAGACCAGATCAGGAACATTTTCAGCCTGTGAAAAGAAAGCTTGAGAGCTTTGGTCAGGCATTTGACTTGGTGCCACATGACATTTTGATTAAACACAGAAAACAATGCAAAATGAACATGGCACACACAAAATGGATTAAAAACTGGCTAACTAAAAGGTCTCAAAATGTAGTGCCAACAGGGAATCATCATAGTGTGCATGGTGTTCCTAGTGGGGCCCTGCAGGGGTCAGTTTGTGGCCCCACACTAGTTAATTCTTTTATCAAGGACTAAGAAGAAAACATAAAATCATAACTGAAAGTTTGCAGAGGACAGGAAGATTGAGTGGTAAATAATGAAAAGGACAGGTCTCTAATATGAGGTGATCTGGATCTCTTGGTAAGCTGGGCGCAAGCAAACAGTATGCCTTTTTATACGGCCCAATGTAAACATGTACATCTAGGAACAAAGAAAACAGGCCATGCTTACGGGATGGAAGTCTTTGTCCTGGGAACCAGGTGACTGATAAAGACTAGGGGGGCTCATAGTGGACGATCTGCTGAATATGAGCTCCAGTGCAATGCAGTGGGCAAAAGGGGCTTATGTGATCCTTGGAGGTATAAACGGGACTCTCAGGTAAGGGCAGGGAGGTTGTATTACATCTGTGTTTGGTATTGGTACAACCATTACTGGAATACAGTGTTCTGTTCAGGTGTCCACAATTAAAGAAGGATGTTAATTAAAGGAGAAGTTCAGGGAAGCAAAGCTGCGAGAATGATGAAAGTACTAGAAAACAGGCCTTATAGCGATGAACTCCTTGAGTCTAATCTATTTAGGTTAACACAAAGGCGGTTCAGGGGTGACATGATCATTTCATATGTACCTTAGCAGGGAACAGAACTCTCATAACAGGCTCCTCAGTCTAGCAGGAAAATTTACAACACAGTCCAATGGCTGGACGTTAAAGCTAAACAACTCGGACTGGAAATAAGGGGCAGATTTTTAACAAAGAGGGGAGTGAACCAGTGGAACAACTTACTGATAGTTGTGGTGGCTTCTCCATGACTGGCAATTTTTAAATCAAGACTGGATGTTCTTCTAAAAGATGTGCTGTAATTCAAATAGGAATTAATTCAGGGAAGTTCTGGTGTCAGACAGGAGGTTAGACTAGATGATCACAATGGTCCTTTCTGACCTTAATCATTGAATTGGTTATAAATAGGCCTGGTCTTTTCTGGAAATGGCCTCTATTGCCATGGTTTTTCCCAAACTGACTCTTCATTTCTGGAATCCCTGAGCAGGCGGGGCATGCAAGCATTTCCCTCCTCCATTTTCTCCCTCCCTCCCCCCTCAGGTTTTCTGCCTGGAGACACCTGACTAGGTGCCGGGCAGAGGCGATGGATGGCTGGGGCATGCAGGGTCTCGTGTCCCCAGATTTTCATGTGGGAGAGGTGACAGGGTCAGGCCCCGGTTCCCTGCCATGGCGATGGGGAGACAGAGGCCGACCAGGAAGCACTGACTGACAGGCTGGTGCTGCATCTCAGAGCTGCAGCATTCACCCTGCCACCATGACAGGGCTTGCAACACTGCCCCCCATCTTGAGAGTGAGGCTATGGGTACCCACTCTAGCACCGCCCAAATACCCCTCACAGTACACCCCCCAAATGCCCTCCTCAGCATCCCCAGAACCACCACCTAGTACACGCTCACCTCTCCAGCACCCCCATTTTGTTTCAACAAACAGACTGGGCTAGTTTTTAAGTGACTTTGGGCAGTAGAAATCTGGCAGCCCTTGTTGTGTGACTCCTCCCCAGGGTGCAGGGCAGAGGCTGGGGGCTGGCTACTTTTGAGACTTGCTGCCAACTTCTCCCCTCCTCACACAGGCTTGGGCTTAGCAAACCACTGCAGAGCTTCCCTTGGGTGGGTGAACAGACAAGACACTTGGCAGTGAGGCGCTGTGCTCCCTCACCATGCTGCAGAGCAGACAGCGCTCTCACCTGCCCTCAGCAGCATCCCTGGCGCCTCTCCCCTGAACGCAGCTGGTGCCTTCCCCTCCTGCCAGCAGGCAGCTGGCCTGCGCTAGCCCGCGGTGCCCCGTGCCATTCCCCATCTCCTCTGGGCAACTGGCTCTAGCCCTCCCTATTACAGTGCAATACAATAGCTTTGTATTAATGTAATGCATATCTGAAATATCTAGCTTTGAAAATATGAAATTACTCCCTTTTCATTGCCGGAAAACACTGATTATAGTTACAAGCCAGTGGGAAAGGTCTGTTGGAATAGAAATGACCAATACAATGAAAACACAGAATGAAGTAAAATAGTCTGTATTGACATGTTTTCTCCATGTATTGTGGGGTAAGCAATAAAGAGATTGTTCTCAATATTGAATAATAGTGAGTGTGGGTGGATAAGATCAATATTAATATATTTTAAGGCCTGAAGGAACCACTCTGACAATCTGTTACATGGGAGGTTATACTAGGCCATAGAACTTTTACCCAGTAAGTCGTGCATCAAAGCTGTAACTTCTGTTTGAGCTATAGCAAGCTTTTAGAAAAGCCATCTAATACTTATTTAAATGTCATTGACTGTTTTAATATGCTTCAAGAATCTCCATCAAACTGTTGTACCATATTACCTAATGTTGTAGTTTATAAATTAATCTTTAATTAATTCAGAGAACCAGTCTTCAATTTAAGGTACGCAATAAAATTTCATTTGCACTATAATAAGCTCTTACCACAAGATAAGGCTGTGGGCTGCCACTTATAAATTGCATTGCAATAAATGATGGTGAATAGTCAAGGACAATTAATTGTGCATTTCAGGGGAAGTCAAAATTCAGATCAAATTAATCTAATGTAGTATATCAGCCTCTGGTAAACGGTGATTTTGGGGGGAGAAAGGGCATGACCTTGGTGATGTCTACAAAAAACTTGCCAACGGCTAGGCTGCTGGACTAGCAAGATCACTGTCCGTCATGCTGACCACTACTTTCTCATGTTCACTTGTACCCCCATCAGTACTCATTTGTTTTGACCTATATGTAGACTGTAAGATTCTTGGGGCAGAGACTTGAGTCTTCTGTGTTTGTGTAGCACCTCGCACAGAGTGGTTTTGGTAATTGGCTAGGGCTTCTAAGCACTGTGATGATACAAATAATTAACAGTAATAAGAGAGTGAGGTTGATGACACCTCCAGCATTGGCATTTGCTCATAAGCTGCATCTCTTTGCCATCTGCAGAGCCAGTATATATATACAATGTGTTGGGTGTTGACTATCACAAGATTTTAAAAAGAACAGTGTTCTTGTATTAAAACAGATGATCAGATGACCCTCTTCTCCCCTGTATTTTTTTATAGTTTTTTGGTAAAATGGGACACTCTGGAAGTGGTGTGTTAAACTTAATGTGGTTTGAAGACTGTCTTGAACATCCTCATTGACTGCTAGGATTGTGACATAGGAGAATGGGGGTTGCCAATCATTTTACAGTTAAGTCTTCATTTTTTAATTGCAGTTTTATTAGGCACAATTTTTAGACTGGCATTCTAATGACAGGTGAAGGCAGGGCAAGAAGGGGATCTGAATTTGCGTATCACTCCAGGACCTGCAAAGCTGGAAGTGTGTTGGAGTCAACATACTCAGGTGTTGGGGTGTGATTCATGGCACCTTCTAGCCGTCCTCTACTAATCAGTAAAGGCAGTGTTGATTGTTTTATGTACATTTGTATTGAGACAATTGTCAGTCACACAGCACTTACCACTGCTGTTCTGAAAACTTGTTTTCCCCCATTCTCTGATTCTCCTTCATGACATTGCCTGCACAGAGCCATGCTGCAGGAATGGTGTGCCAGGCCACAGAACCTTTTAAAAGTAGTTGGCAGTTCAAAGTATATACATGCTCTTTTAGCCCTGTATTCTATTGTGCAAGGGTCTAGGTGTCCCCCAGTTCCTCTTTGCTGTCTGGAGCAATCATCAAATGTAGTAAAAAATTGTATGTAAAAGTAGAAGGGTTTTTTTTGGTACTTTCAAAAACTTTCTAGTTTTGATTTTATTTTAATTTTTTTCTTTGACTATGACCCCATTAACATCATATCAGAGCACCTCAGATCTTGGATGTATTCATCCTCTCAACATCTTTGTGAAGCAGGGAAGTGCTATGATCTTCATGGCATGGATGGGGAACTGAGACACAGAGAAGTTAAGTGATGTACCCAAGATTATACCTGATGTCTGCTTCCTGTGCGTTTCCCAAGACTGTCAGTGCCCCAGTCCCTGACCACTGATCATCTTTCCTCTGAGACAAGACTTTTTCCAGCAGGAAGATTGGATTTTGTACCCCACATGCAAGCAAGCTACTTCACTGGACAGCGTGATTCCTGAGTTTCTAGGTCTTCTTTGTTGGAGGAGGTCAAAGCAGTATTAGAATCCAGGAACCCTTTCACTCAAAAGTGTTATGCCTCTTAAGTGCAATTGGTGTTGAAGAGACTTCCTCTCATTTGTTGTTGAGTCTTTCTGAGTCCATGGGATCTTACTCTCTCTACCTCTTGTCTTAGGACAGTCTGCTCAGCCAGGAGTGTCTGCTCTGATGGCAGTCCTACCCTATACAGTCTTTAAGGCCTGTATTTTTTCCAAAGCCCTACATAACCATACCGAGGGAAGTGAAGTCACTTACCAGGGATATTAAAATTGCTGCCCCTATTAGGCAGGACTAACCCTTTTCAGAAGTCTAGCAGTCTGTAGCCTCTGGAAAGCTAAAGATCAGGCCATCTCAGCTGAAGGAGAGTCTTAAGTGCATAAGACTATGCGTGTGCTCTTGTTAGAAGCTGGCCGACATCTTGTACCTGATTTTCCAGGGCTCATTTGCTAAGGAAGACGGCAGCTTCAGAGGCAAGCATCCATAATATGCTCACACTTCCACAAATCAGGGTGCTGTCAATCCTGTGGCAAGAGCAGATGCTTGTTTTGGGAGGGGCCAGTGCTTTGATTGTTGAGTTAGTAGTGCTCTTAGTGCTAGTTAGCTCACCACTGAGAATAACTGTCTGGAAAATTCAGGGAAAAAGAAAAATCTTTTCAAATATTTCCCCCCATTTTAAGATGACTTGCAAAGCTGGCTAAACTTTCTCCAATTTTGAAATTTCCACTTTTTGCAAAAAAAATTTTGTTTTGGATATTTCCATGAAAGGTTTTCCTTTCCCCAGTCGTCTTCCCTTCTCCCGAGGGCACTACTAACTAATATCCTGCAATGTGCCCTGGGCAGGCAATTTCAAAGGAGAGAAAGGGGGCTACCTTCTGCAGAGCCACAATGACACTTTCCTCCCCTATGCTTCAAAAGTTAAAAGTACTGGAGGTAGAGAACAATTGACATGCGTAGGGCTTAGAATGCTTATACCCTAGAACTTGAGAGGCAGATTGTTGTGTGCGCACAAGCGCACACCTGCCACTGCCAGTTGCTGCTTAAGTATTGTAGTTGTGTTGATCCCAGGATATTCAAGAGATGAAGTAGGTTGAGCTTACACAGGTGACCTGAAGAGAAGCTCTCTAAGCTCGAAAGTTTGTCTTACCAACAGAAGGTGGTCTAATAAAAGATGTTACCTCACCGGTCTGGTCTAAGTTACTGCTGAAAATGGTTGTGTAACAATGCTAGCTAGGCATGTGATTCGAGGAGGCAATCCATATGGAGAATAGAAGCTACTGGGGTAAATAAGCCTACCCCTTCTTGTGTTTCAGGCAGAAGTCCTGCCTGATCCTGCAAGATGCGGAGCACCTTCAACTCCCATTATCTTCATCTGAAGTGAAGGGTACTCAGCATCTTGGAGGTTTGGCCTGTGATATCAAAGCACTGAAATAAATGTCAGTTCTTGAGTGGAAACATCTCTCTCTCCCCTAGGGGTTATATAAAAACAATGTTTGGTTCCATTCAGAGGCGAGTGGTACGTTTTCCTTTCAATGCCACTTCTAGGGAACAACGCAACTTCTGTAAGTTAAAGGAATATTCAGGTTCGGAGCTGAATTGTAAATGTGGTCTTTTCTTCCTTTTACAGATGCTTCAGGCATGTTCAGTCCAACACTTACCAGTCCCATACGCAGCATTCCCACCCCTTATTTCTAGTGATCCATTTCTTTTGCATCCTCCTCACCTCTCTCCACACCACCCTCCTCACCTGCCACCACCAGGCCAATTCGTTCCCTTCCAAACACAACAGTCACGGTCGGTAAGTATAATATTTTACTATCTAACTTCCCTAGAATATTTGCTGTCATTTTTCAGCTGGCTTTATGGTAGGGGAAATTGGGTTCATCTGACACTCAGTAACTCTTACAGGTTTTTGATGCTAGGACAGAGCTTCCCAAGTAAAAGTCCATGGCCCATAAGAATTTGAGATACAAGAAATTATATTCACCTTTGTTTTATTAGGATTTCCCAGGCTATGTACTGTCTTGTTCCTCCTCTGCTCCTGTCAGTAGAGTCTAAAGTATGTTCACCTTTTTCATAGGTTTCCTACTGCTCCTGCATTTGTTCTTTGTCTCCAGGGAGAAGAAGAGAAAGTCTGAGTCCACCACTGGTATTGGCTGAACAAAATGACAGGTTGCTTCCTAGAAAGAAATAGGAGAATGGGAGAAGTAATTTGCCCTCTCTCCTCTCCTTGCTCCAGTTACCTCTCAGATATTTTTAAATTACAAATTTCAGCAGAACAGGGGAAAAAACATAGTGCCTTTGGTCTGTAAAAATACGTTCTAGAGGACCTACATCCTCCTTGGAGAAGGCTGTGGAGCCCCTCCACTTAGGGAAAGCTTAGTTGAGAGGGTAACAGTTCCATGATAGGGTTCCACACAGAAGGATCTTAGATGACCTTATTCTACATGTTGCACCTAACAAAAAGTGAGACTTCATAGTCTCCATGTATTAACTCTTTGGAGACTGTGGAGAGGCATCTAGATGCCCCTGAACATTTATTTGGCTGGCATTTTAGAAGATGCCAATATTTGTTTAATACATCAGTATAAAGTAGCAGTTTCAGTGTGATTAAGTGTGAATGCTGAGGCTGGTGGATGCTGAACACTCCGGTATGGTGTGGGTTGACACATCCTGTGCCAGGTCCACAGAGTCACAGTGATGAGTGCCATAGAAATGCCTACAGTTTAAACGTTTGTTCAGCAGAATAAGGGGCAGAATTTCCCATTCCCTTTGTTCCTACAGGGTGGTTTCCTCTGTGTTGTGTGGAGTTAACTACCTGCAGCCAAGGCAGTAAAGGGGCAGTTAATGAGACAGTAGGAGCTAAGAATTTTAAAAATGTTGAGACCAAGATTGGACTGATACTTGGGTTGATCTTTCCTAATAATAGAAGTAACATACAATATGGCAGTGGCTTAGATTAGCACATGTAGCCTCTATCCCCTGCTATACGCTATTTATGAATTGCTCCTAAAATTGTCTTTTGTATGGGAACTTGTCATGCTGCTTCTCTACCCAGAAATGATTTAAAACAACACGGAACTGAAAATCTGTTTATTTCCAAAGTGTTTGCAGGGGAATGGGTAAACTGAGCAGTGCCTCCTACTCTTGGGGTGCCAGAGAGAGAGCTACCTAAGCAGACTGATTGCCCTTTTATAGGCAAATAATTAACTGGTTTCTGAGGTTAAATGCAACAAAGTATCACTGTGGGACTGATTTGAGCTTCTTCCTAATGAAATGGTGTCACAAGCAGAGCTCACCATTGTGAGGATTGCTGACACTTGTGATATGACATATATATTCATTGGGTGTAATAACCTGGACACCCCAACAGAGGATTGTTTCCCAACTGCAAGAAGGGACAGGAAGCCTCCTATTTAACAGCTACAGGTGATCTGTCACTAGGTAAACGGTATTTTTAAAATGCCTTGTCTAAAAGCGATACAAGACTGACATGGCTATGAAAGCAGCCAAATGGCGAGGCAGCACTGGTGGTGCGTCCATACCCTGCTTTTGTGTGTGTGGCAGGAGTGGAGTTTGGTAATGGTTCTTTCTTCCCATGGAAACAATGAGTTTTCCCACAGGAAACATTTTTAACTTGCTCAGGCACATAGCAGAAGCTGGAGGTACCTGGAAACATGTAGGTAATGGATTCTATAAGGAAATAGTAGAGAACTGGAACTGTTTTGAGATAATCTTTAGATTAGGCACTTCTTTCTACTAAAGGAGTTGGTAATTAAGATACTGCCCACCATATGCAGCCTACTGGTTCCGAGGATCACTATTAAAATACTCCAGGATTCCAGTAGTGATTTTATTTAAAATCTGTTTATTTTGCATATTCACCTACCCCCATAGTGCCTCCCCTACCCCATGGGGAGCTTGTGCCAATAAACACATTGAAAGGGGAAGTGCAGTTATTCCCATTTTACAGAGAGGGAGCAAAGGCACACGGAGACAAAGTGACTTGCCCCCCGGTCACGTGGTATCTGTGATGGAGCAAGGAGTTGAACATGGCTCACCTGAATCCAAGGCTAGTATCTTGACTATCCATCCACTCTAAGTCCTGTGATCGCACCAGAATCTTTTAGCCAAGAATGTGCCTGACTGAAACGTTTGGGCATTTCTGTGAACTCTCATGGTTTTCAAAGTATCCTAGACAGTTTTGGTGACCATCTCTGGTAGCTGACTTCAGAGAGTTATTTTACTATACACTGGCCAGAAGGACAGAGTCCCTTGATGTCTTTCATTTGATGTTTCACAGCTCGTTTCATTCTAGTGCATGAAGAGAGCAGACTTCTGCTCATATTCTTAAGGAATTACAGTAACTTTCACATTTAATTGCCAGTTTGCAAATGTCCTAACCTCTGAGTGATACTAGCTGGGAAATACTGCTATATACCACATCAGGGGTCTCAAACTGTGATACGCACACCCTTGAGAATACATGAGACATCTCGGGGGTACACGGGAGAAATGTGTATTGGTGGAATTTTATTTATTAATTATTTCATTTATTGCATTTTCATAATAGGCTACGCAGCTCAAGCTTTAAAACTCTGGGAATTTGTTCTGTAAAATGTGGTAGTTAATTTACTTCAAGATGTACCAATGAGAACACAGAGACACTGTCAGACAGAGTGCTCACCTCCAGTCACCGTACAGCGTGGATTCAATTCCCCAGTAACTGTCCAGTCTAACTGAGCTCAGAACTTGGGGGGGTTTTTTGGTTGTGTACATCGCACTATTACTATATCTGTATGTAACTGTGAAATAAGGACAGATGGCTAATGGCAGGTAGTGTTAAGAGCACACAAAGTATCAGTGATGAGAAGGGTACGGGGTACATGGGCAGCTGATGGATTTGGAAGAGGGTACACAGTAAGAAAAGTTTGTAGTAGTAGATCCTCATTAAGCCTTTAGGGATGAAGAAATGGTTATTTTTCTGTTAGTGTTGATGATAGAAGCCATGGATCCAGTCAGTTATATTGGATCTGTAAAAGCTGACAGCAACTCAAGGAACGCAAAGCTATAGGTTTGTTTCATCTGTGGGAAAAATTTAAGTGTCTGTACTAAATACAGCAAACACTATGTCTTCTCAGCCACTTCAAAGGATAGAGAACGAAGTAGAGCTGCTTGGAGAGCACCTTCCAGTGGGAGGTTTTACCTACCCTCCATCAGCCCATCCACCAACACTGACTCCCTCAGCCCCTCTCCAGTTCTTAACGCATGACCCTTTGCACCAGGAGGTGTCTTTTGGAGTAGTAAGTATTGCTCTCAACGTTTTCCTCTGACTTGTGCTGTGCTTCTCAATTCATGAATATCCTGGCAGGGGTTTTATTGTACATCCCAACCACTTTATTAAAAAAATCAGATTCCCGGGTAGACCAATGTTCTGTTCTGAAAAACCATTAGATGATAATTCTGAGCCCCTGGCACTGCCTTTCTGCAATCAATGGAAGCGTTCCTGGCGAGGACGCAGACCGCTCACAGAAGGACATGAGCCACTGCACTAATTACTATGGTGGCTGTTACTTTACCTAACATAGGTCTGGTTAGGTGTGCAGTGTGGACATGCCCTAAGGCTTATGCTGGTGTAACCATATCAGTAGGTCATAAGATCACAACCCTAACCAAAATAGTTACTCTGGTACTAAATCTGTTTTCAGATCAGGCCTTAGAGGGGTTTTAAAGACTGTTGGGCATGGGTTTCCTCTGTATGTTGTATGTCTCTATCATTTCACACAGAATAGTGGACGCTGCACGATTGAGAATCACTGTTTTAACAACAAATGGTTTGTGTTTGAATAAACTTTAATTTTGTTTGGTAATGCATTTTAAAAATCAGTTCCAATATTCCAAATTTCAGTTAATTTAAATTTTCTAGTAAATTGTGCAATAAAATACTAACGCTTTTCTTCTTTCTCACAGCCTTATCCACCCTTTATGCCTCGAAGACTCACAGGGCGCAGTAGATATCGATCGCAGCAGCCAATACCACCACCCCCTTATCATCCTAGCCTGTTACCATACGTGCTGTAAGTCTCATGTGCAGCTCTTTGTAGCTTGTTATATAATGTTTTTCATATACTTTCATTTTTAAATGATCCATTCAATATAGGCCTTTATCCTGTCCTCAGTCCAACACTGTAGAACCTGTTCCCTTTCAGGCATAGCATGTAGCAACACCTGTTGTTCTTCTTTGAGTGCTGATCTCTATGTGGGTGCATATGTGCACCATGCACTGCAGCCGGAACTCCACTGAAGTAGTCTCCATCAACCCATGCATGCCACATGTCCCATGTAGTGTGTCTGGGTCTTGTGTGGCTGCGCAGTCAACACCCCCTCAGTTCCCTCTTACTGCTGCATGGCAAGTTGCTTGTAACTTTTTCAGATGTTTACCTTTCATATCCAAATTTCTCACATTTGGACTCTTCCCACAAGCAAAAACAGTTGAGCTGCTTTCAAGGATGAAGAGTCTTAAAAAATACAAACACTTGCTACTATGTTTTAAGTGTTTGCATCCAGCACTAGTTCAACAAGGAAATGCTAGAAATGTCAAATTGGGCAGGAACATGGACTCAAAGTGACTCATAGGCATCTTGATTCTGTGGTGGAAAGATCAACTGTGAGAGTTGGTTCATCCATAACGGTGCATAAAATATACTTGTGTACTAGACTTGTATACTTTTTTGTTATTATGCAAGTACAGGTTACGTTCTGAAATGTCCTTGCAATGAGATAAAAACTGAAGTGTTTATACTCAGTTCAAACCCAGAGCTCTCATTCAGGGGTAAGTTGCTTTGCTCGGTTTGAAACAGCTCATTAAAAAATGAAGGAACATTATGTGCTGTTACTTTTCTTATTGACTGAACTGCCAATCTTTTGTAGACACTGATCTTCTGTCCTGCACCCAATCAGCCATTTCTTTGAGGGTGGGGAAGAAGTGAAATTCAGGAATTATGATGGGCATACGAGATTGGGTTGGGGCCTTTTTTGCTGGAATTTGGTGGCTGAAAAGTCAAATTCTGTGTGTTCTGTGCATGTTACATCTATTCTTGAGCTGAGCATAAAATGTTTGGAAAAAGAAGATGAATACTTTTATCCCTTCTTGTATCTGAAAGGCAGCACTGGAAAGGAGTTCGAGTCTCAAGTCTTTTCTTGAATTCCCAAACCTCCAGTTTCTGTCACTGTGTGTACTCTGCAGTTCCAGATTGTGCTAAATTACATTAAACAAATGATTCAATGAACTTGAAAACTTTATATTGCATATTCCCCCGCGTGCCATGGCCTCCTGACTTCCCCATTACTGGGGAAAGTAATGACTTAGCAAAGTTTCCACGCTACAGTATAAACCCAAATTTACAGTGTTGTGGAAGACGTGAATTTCCTGACTCTGCAGTAAGTGTTAAACTATAATGATGAATTACCTTAATTTTGGCACATATATTGCTTTTTAATTTAAAAAAGAAATTAAAACCAGAAAAATGAGCATCCCAAGATTGATCTAATTCCCAAGATGCAGAAACTCCTCTGTCTCCTCCCTGGGCTAAGTTCCTTTAATATACACACGTGTGTATGAACGTGCAGTGGGATCTATTCTCATAATGTGCAAGTAGGTCCAGTTGCACATTTAATTATATGCATTTGTGTATTAGAGTACTGAGGGTTTTTGTATTGTGGAGCCACATCAAGTTTGGGATTACTCGTCTTCAGCCATTTTTTGTTCTATCTTGAAAGCCAAACCAATTGAAGCCAGAAATTCTGTTCTGAATTTTAGTTATCAATATAATGATGCTAGTTAGGAGGTAAGGTTTCTACAGGAATGTTGGCTTGTATGTATCTGAGACCTAACCGTATAAATAACAATAAAAAATGTTATAGGCTCTGTCTCAAATGTGCCATGTCTTGGAGTTAACTTTGCTATGAGTACCTTAATTGTTGAATTTTCTGAATTTTAATCCTTGACTTCAATGCATAAATTTAATATTTCCATTTAATCTTTAAATTATATTCATTTTAATAAATGAACAAGATTGCAGGTGGAGAACATTGGGTATAACTTTACTGAAGGAAAGCAAAAGCATGTTGTTTTGGCAGATCGTTTAATTTTATGAATAGTAAATCCTATCCCTGATTGTTCTTCCTGCAGATCAATGCTTCCAGTGCCACCTGCAGTTGGACCAGCTTTCAGCTTCGAATTGGATGTGGAAGATGGAGAGGTGGAAAACTATGAGGTTGGTTTATGAAGTGCAAATATTTTTGGGGAACCCTAGTTAAATGATGGAAAGATAGTCAATGTAAGTTCTTCAGTCCTTTTTTTTTGCCTTCTAAATAAGTGTAATGTCTGTATGTCGCTGAAAATGGAATCTAGAAACACTATTTTTATGCCTGTTGAATGTTAAAATCTAAGTTGCTATACTTCTATTTTGTGCATATTTCTCTTTCAGATCCCTCCCAGTCTACTATTTAGATTGCTCAGCTTTACATTCTAGATGTCACTTTCATGCATTTTAATTGATTTTTAAATGTTTAACAAAAGTATGTCTTGTGCAAATAATGTAGTGCATTTTACATGACTTGCTAATCAGTGTTAGCTTTATACAGTAATGCTAACATAGGATAAATTCAGCTAAATGTGAAACAATGCTTACAAAATTCCCTCACGCACTTTGTTGCCTTATTGTTAAGATTACTATAATAAGTAACAAATATTGGGAAAACTGCATACCAAGAAAGTTACAAGTTACAAATCCTAACCTTTGAAGTATGGACATATGGTATAAAAGTTGTGAGCTGGAAGAGTGTACAACTATGCAAATAAAATTTCAGTTGATGCATTCTCTAATACAAATCTTGATGTGAAAATAAAGCAGTAATCCATAATAGGATGAGCACCTAGATGGCTTATTGGTTCAGGAAGTGCCTTTAGAAGTGCACTGGTAATGTACAACTTGGGGTAGCTTACTGCTATTACAGTACAGCTTCATTCTTTTAAAAACCATTCTATCTCAGTCCCAGTATTTGGTTATAGTTTCTCCCAGCTAGCAGATAGACAGTGTGATTCTGTCTTAAACTTTTCTTCTCCCCTCCCTCTCCCGCTCCCCATTCCTGATATATCCCTATGCTTAGAAACCCACTTCTCCCTTTTTCTGTTCCCCGGGAATCTCTCTGCCTTAGTAGTAACAGATAGTGGCCAAACAGTTACTTAAGTTTTTGGTTACTATTGAAACAGTCAGGCTGCTATTCTAGTGTGGGGTTTTGTTTGCTTCTTTTTTTTCCAACAGAAAGTGAGAGTTGAAAGGGGAAAACTGGTCTGACAGAGAAGTGAAAGGGTAGATTAAAATTGTCTTTCTTCAAGTGCTTGCTCATGTCCGTTCTATGTCAGGTGTGTGCACCACATGCACCAGTGCTGGAGATTTTTCCCTCAGTGGTATTCGTAGGGCCAGCTCTAGCACCTTCTGCAGTGGCATGCGTATGCACCGGTAAAAGGGGCAGTGCTGGCCCCCTCCCTCTCAGCTCCTTCTTACCGTGAGTGATGGTGCTGAAATGTCCTTGTCTCGGCAAGCCTTCTAGCAGTGGTTTCATCTGTTGATTTAATGTACGTAGTTTGTTAGATAAATTAGTCAGCCAGTCCCCCAGGCCATGCCCCACTCCCTTGGTTTCAAACCATGTGCTTCATGTAAGAAGCCCATGCCCATAAACAGTCCTCACCAGAGCTGCTTAAAGTACTTGGGTGAGACCCACATTGGAGATAAATATAGGATCTGCAGGAACTTCAGACCCGCACTAAAAAGGACTGGGACATCCCAATGAAGTCTGCTCTCAAATGAGACTCTGAGCTTGGCCACTCGGACTCCACGCCCAGCACATCGGTGTCAACTCGAAGTGCCCCACCGGCACTGAGTTCATCATGGCACTGGTCACCATCCCATGCCAAAGAAGCAGCACAAGAAGCTGCACGCCAGAAGAGGGCACTCCCCGGCCCCAACAAGGGCAAACGGGGAGCCGGTGATCAGCCCAAGAACAAACGGATATAAACTGGCCATCAGGAAGTTTGTTTGAAATTATACTTAGATTTCTAGCCATCGGAAGTGTGATGTTCTGTTATAGCCTTCCAAGGGGAGCAATGGGGGCAAAAAACCTACCTGGCTTCAAAACTGAGCTTGATAGATTTATGGAGGGGATGGTATGATGGGACAATGTAATTTGGCATTTAATTGATCTTTGACTACTAGCAGTAAATATGCCAATGGCCTGTGATGGGACATTCGATGGGGGGTTCTCAGTTACTACAGAATTCTTTTCCAGGTGTCTGGCAAGTGATTCTTGTCCACCTGCTCAGGGTTTAGCTGATCGCCATATTTGGGGTCAGGAAGGAATTTTCCCTCAGGGCAGATGGGCAGAGGCCCTGAGGGTTTTTTGCCTTCTTCTGTAGTGTGGGGCACAGGTCACTCGCTGGTGGATTCTCTGCACCTTGAAATCTTTAAACCATGATTTGAGGATGTCACTAACTCAGTCTTAGGTTAGGGCCTAGTACTGGAGGGGGGGCGAAGTTCTGTGGCCTGTGTTGTGCAGGAGGTTAGACTAAGCAATGATACTGACCTTGAAGTTAGTCTGACTCTTAGCAGCGGTAGGGGTACCCAGTGCCTACTGGACCTGCGTCACCTCAACAAATACCTCAAGAAGCTGAGGTTCCATATGGTCTCCTAGCCACCATCATCCCCTCCCTGGATCCCGGAGACTGGCATGCCACCCTCAATCTAAAGGACACATACTTCCATATTTCAATTTTCCATGGCCACAGACAATTCATGGTGGGAGATACCACTACCAACTTACGGCCCTCCCATTTGGCCTATCAGCAGTGACAAGAACACTCACAAAACATATGACGGTAGTCACAGCCCACCCCAGACGTCGTGGAATACAAATTTACCCTACCTCAATGACTGGCTCATCAAGGGGTGCTTGGAAATTCAGTTCTGGCACAGTATCACAGTACTGCGGGCTGCCTGCCAAGAATTGGGCCTGTTCATAAGCAAACAGAAATCTACATTGGTACTGGTGCAAAGGATAGAGTTCATTGGGGCAGTCCTCAACTCTGTCTAGGCCAGAGCATTTCTGCCACAAGCCAGACTTCAAAACATGTCAGAGCTAATCACCCAGGTCACAGCTCACCCCCTCACCATAGCGACGATTTGCTTCAGACTGGTGGGTCACATGGCAGCGTGTACCTATGTGGTACCTTATGCAAGACTGCGCCATTCTGGAGTATTTACTCCACTTGAAACAGCACAGCCTGGTGTTATAGTCAATCAGGTGGCCATGTTGGCCTTTCACCTGCATATCCAGGGCAGATCCATCTTCTCTCATGAAATGTTGGCCTGATTCCTGAAGGGCTTGGAAAGGCTCTGTATGCAGGTCATGGGACCTCAACTTAGTTTTGTCCAGACTCACTGGGCCTCCCTTTGAGCCCATGGCATCCTGTTCGCTTCTCCACTTATCGTGGGAAGTTGCCTTGCTGATGGCAATTATATTGGCGAGGCAAGTCTCCGAAATCAAGGCTCTAACATCGGAACCTCCCTATACTGTGTCTTACAAAGATAAAGTTCAGCTGCACCCTCACCCTGCATTTCTATCAAAGGTGGTATCACAGTCTCATGTCAACCAGGACCTCTTCCTGCCAGTCTTTTTTCCAAAGCCTCACAGTTCTGGCGAAGACACACCTGCACACCTTGGACATCAGGCAACTGCTGGCTTGAAAAAACTAAGCCCTTTTGAAAATCCATGCAGCTCTTCATCAGCCGCCAAGAAAATGAAGAATTGCCAGTCTCATCACAGAGGATTTCCTCTTGGATCACCACTGGCATTTGAACTTCTTACACGCAGGCAAAGATCTCACCTCCTGCCGCTCTGACAGCCCATTCAACAAGAGCACAGGCTTCGTCAGCAGCTTTCTTAGCTCAGGTTCCAATACAGGACATTTGCAGGGCTGCAACTTGGGAGGGACGAGCAATAAAACTCAAAGAACAACAGTTGTGGAAGTAACCATTTTTTCTCTCTCCACCCCCACTAGTACGTTTTCCTCAGCTGCTGCCTCTGCCATCCACCACGCCCTCTTCTAAATCCCTGAAATCAGCTGCCAGTTCAAGTTTCCCTGGCCATTTTCAGAAGGGCACACACTTTCTCAAATCTTCTGTTCTTGATTTTTAAGTTACTTCCTCTTACAGTAACTCTCCCCCTGCACCAGTTCTGCTTTTCAGATTGACCCTGGCAATAAATGGTCAAAACGTTCATACTGCACAGCAGTCCTGTCTGCTTTGCATGTGAGAGGGAGGGGAGCACTTCAAATTCTCGTTGAGGTTAGTAGTTTCTTCCTCTGCCATTGAATGCATTCTGCCTCAGTTGTCCTAGCCTGGTGACATGTGTGCATCCATAACAACGGCTTTGTTTTTCTTCAGACCTCCAGAGCTGACATTTTGACCTAAGTGAAATTAAGCTAGTGTGTTAGAGAGCTGCTGTGTAACTCCAGCTGCTGGACCCTTGCTCCTTCTCAAGCTGTTTAGTCCTCCAAATCGGAATGATCTGCCTCTCCTTTTCCTTGATCTGTCTCCTTGGTGCTGTGTCCCCTAGCAGTGGCACAGTATTTCTAGTGTGGTATGCGAGCTCCCCCAAAGCAGTTGGCATGCCAGTTACGAGAAAGGATGATCTTGTGGGTAGGACACTAGGCTGGGACTCAGTGAAAGCCAAACCTGGATCATTTCCTGCCACATACTCCATTTGTGAATTTGAGCAATTCACCTGATTTTTCTGTGCCTCAGTTACTCTGTTTGTAAAGCTGGGTTTGCTGCTGCCTCACCTCGCAAGGGTGTTGAGGATAAATTATTTACGTGGGAGAAGTATTTGGATATAGTGCTCCATAGTGAAGTCTATACATGAATTCGGATATTTCACTGAAAGAGTCTGCCTGGATCAGTGTGACTACTTCATTCCTTGGAAGCTCAGCACAAAATCTCCATACTTGAATTTGGCTAGCCAAGAAGTGGGAGCCAAAAGTGTTGTCCCCTTAAACTATAGACAACATTATGTAATCAGCTTGGGCAGCTGTTTCCTCTGGTTATTCATGCTATTATTTCATCTTTTTTTCCTTCTGAAGCAAATTATTTATCATGCTGTGAGTGCATCTACAGGGCAGATTAAGAACTGGGTCATGTTTTTGATAACCTGAACAGAGCTTTCCTATACAGTTCAGAAAGTACTTACCTGGGATCAAACTCTGAAAGGAATGTTTTCCAAGAGCCTGTAATTGTGAGGGAAGGGGAAATAGAGATTCTCAATTGCTTTTGCTTGAATTTTGACTGAAACTATGTGGTGGGGGTAATGACTGTCCAAAGAAAATTGCAGTTGTAGCTCCTTTGAACAATGAGTTTAAAAAGCACAAACTCCTCATTCTACAGGCCCTGCTGAATTTGGCAGAACGATTGGGAGAAGCCAAACCACGAGGACTGACAAAAGCAGACATTGAACAGCTTCCATCTTACAGGTTCAATCCAAACAACCACCAGTCAGAACAGACTTTGTAAGTGCATTGCTTTTGCCTCTCAGTTTAAGATGCATTACAGATATCTTTTGATCCTTCTAGATTGGAGCCGACAGTTGTCAGTATTGTAACACAAGTATGCAAAATGCACATCAAATGGTATGTGCCTTCTTAAATGTTCCAGCCCAGCTAATAATTATCCTGACTTTGAAAGCTCATGCATTCCTGCTTGAAACTTGGGATGTTTTAAAGTTCAAAACTTTGAACAACATTTTTAAAAGTTTCCAAGTTCTTTATTCAGTGTGCTACATTAAAGGGACATCATCAACTTGAAATTTACCTTCTGTCAGAAGTCGTTTCAGGCACTGTCCCTACCTCTGAAAGCCTTTGCCAATTTTTGTGGTTGACACAGTTTCCTGTTTAGTCTGTATATCCTATTTCCATTTATCTATTCTCTTTGGAAGATCACACAAACAAAAGGAGAAAATGATTAGGAGGCAGTGAAAGTGACCATACACAAAGTGCTGTCAAATATATAAAGTAAACAAACTGGAGGAAAAATATTCTCCTTCTTTCAGTCTTCTAGTTACAACAGTCTAAGCTTTAACTTGCAACAAAAAGGAGGGAATAGATTTTCAGGTGGAAATGTGGTTTTTGCTTTAAGTTGACGATGTCTCAACAATGAGGAATCTGTTTTAAGAAAACAATATGACTGAACAGAAATATAAATTAAAGGAGGAATTTCTTAAAAAAAAAAAAAAAAAAAAAAGTGACCTTTGGATCAAATTACCCTTTCAAGGGGGGAAAAGTGGCGACTCATGGTTTGCCTCTTTTTATATAGTCATACCAAAAAAACTATCCTAATGTTAAAACTGAATGAAATGTGCTTACGGGATTTGCACTGATTGTAGTTTTCAGCAGCCCGATGCAAACTTTAATATTCTTTTGAATTCCTGGAATAAAATCTTGCTTGTACTATTGATTGGGGTGATGAAGATCCTGTGTGGAGGGGAGCTTTAGCCCTTCCTTCCCTATGCTGACGTGTGAAGCCAAGATAAGTGGCATTGGCGCAGCTCTTAGTTTACAGTGGCACAGCCTCTCTACACTAGAGTTTTGTACCCATGCTGCCACTCCATGAAGGTCGCTATACCAGTACTAAAAACCCCTTTGCAAGCACAACTTATAAGTTATCTATAGAATGCCAATTTGTTGTTGTTGAATAGCAAATATCTTTAAACTCTGCAATCTTTTTTTAGGTGCGTAGTATGCATGTGTGATTTTGAGTCAAGGCAGCTACTTAGAGTCTTACCTTGTAACCACGAGTTCCATGCCAAGTGTGTCGATAAATGGCTTAAGGTAAAAAAAAAATCTTTGAGTGAGAATTTATAATAGCCTAGTTTGTAATTGTTTATTTTCAGTTGCATTTCATCTCTTATTTCATCTCTTATTTCTCCTTTCTGATATTTAGGCTACAAAAGTCAACAGACTGAAAGTGCTGCCTCCTTTTGCTATAGCAATACTTTCTAATAGTTGATGAAGGGAAATTATGTAAAGTCTATATCAAAATTGGTGTTATTTAAAAACTGGCGTAAAGAGAATGATCTTGACTGACAAATTTAGTTGATTTTCAGTTTGATGTAACCATGCCTGTGTTAACATGACTTTACGATAAAGTAGGAGAGTTCAAAGTAGAGTGTGTCTGAGATTTCTGAGTGGTGTGAATACTGCTTATGTCTCTTGTTTAAGCAGGAATTGATATTAACTGAAAGTGAAACTACCAAAAATCTTCCTACCTCTTTATATAAATGTCAAGTCTGGGGGCAGGGAGAAAAATATATAACTGATAAAATTTCTCACAAAATTAAGACTTTACCCGTGAAATAAGATATATTTTTCAGAACAAGTTCTTTTAAAAAATAGGAAGGCACTAAAAGCAGGACAACACCATAAGATGAGAGGTTAGAGCAATACCATACAGAAGGTGAAAAGTACAGGCTACAAATAGTTAGGTAGAAGATGATATACAGAGACAGGTCTCTGCAAGCTGCATTATCCAGACCTACTGCCAGAAAGGTATTGTTTCCCATCTTGTCTCACATTTTTAGTATTTTATTCTATTCCGATTCATTTATTCTCTATTTAATCTGTTCCATAATATATTTCTGGTTAAAGCAACCCAGTGAAAAAGAGAAATAAACAGAGAGCCATTTGTATGAAATAAATGTTCTGCAGTATTCTGAACCCGAACACTAAAGTGTTATGATAGTGTATGAGAACTAGAAACTGAAGAATAAATGACTAATCTTTTTATTAGCAAACTAAGTCATGTCTATATGTGCAGCATGTCTGGTGAAGATGCTGTTGCTGACGAGAGAGGTTTTATTTATGCCGATGGGAGAGCTCTATCTCCATGAACAGCAGAAGCTATGTTGTCAGGAGAGGCTCTTCCACCAACGTAGTGCTGTGCACACATTTACGAGTCCCCATGCACTTATAGCCTAGGCCAAATGTGTGGGAGGTGTCATACTAGACTTTACACATGTGTTAAGCACTTTAAGTTTAATTGTCAATTCCAAAGTCTAGTGAAGACAAAGCCCTAAGAAAACAATATAGTGAAAATCGGATTCTGAAAGTGTTTCTAGTTTCAATAATCTAAGGTGATTTATTTAATATAGGTAAGAGGATTTGAAGATGGTGTCCTTTAAACAACTTAAATATCACTTCAGTAGAAACATTTGTACCTTCTTTCGTTACTGCTAACATCTCAAGGTTGCTGTACACTTAAAAAAAAAAAAAAAGTTACAGTATAATAGTGTTGGTTAATAGTGTGAGGTGTGTGGGATTTTTTTTTTTTTTTGCGGGGGGGGGGAGGGGGGAGGAAGGTTACCAGTAGTTATGCTGGTGTAGGCCCTAATGTGGCTTATGTTATCCTGGTATAAGGGTGTCTCATACCAGTATAGTTTATTACACTGGTATACCAGTGGTATAAGCATTTTGATGCCAGTATAATTGCATCGACAGGGAGTGGAGGGATGTTGCCACTTTAACTATTTCAGTATAGTTAAAGCAGTAAAACTCTAGGGTAGAGAAGCCCCGAGGGGACTATACCTGCAAGAGATCAAAACTAAATATTTTCCTTTTATTTGTCCCTTTTATATTCTATGTGCATTTGACAGCTTTGTTTGTATGTAGTCAGTTTCACTATATTCTTCGAGTGATGGTCCTGTTGTGTTCCGCTGAGGTTTATATGCACACAGCCTTGCTCAACCTCATGGTTTGCCCGATCGTGACCCCAGTTCCTTCTCACCACCTCATGGTCTGAGTCAGAGCCTCGTCTTTTCTCTCGTCTCTTGTGATGCACTTTTCTAAAAAGACTTTTATTCCTGTACATCGTTAGTATTTTGTTACATTTGTAATAATTTATTGTTATTAGTGGTAGTTTTTAGGATTTTCAGGACTTTGGGATGCTGTTTTACTGGTCACCGCCCCCCAGAGCCCACGCCTAGGTACTGGATCATGCCAAAGACTCTAGGGTTCAAGGTCTGTGCCTCCTGCCTTTGCTCGTTCTCAGTCAGTGACCAGCGCCAGCGCTGCCTTTCCTGCTTGGGGGACACGCATGTTGCATCCAGATACAGTATCTGCTCTCGTACCCAAGCTGCACCTAGAGAGGCTGAGCTCTCTGCCTCAAGAAGTATCTCATGGAGGTGACCAGAAGGCCACAATCAGATCCAGGCTTGGGCACTCACCCTGTACATTGGCCTGAGCAATCTTCGAGCATGCCTCCTGACGTGAGCAACCACTGGTACCAGTGCTGTGGACCCCATGCCAGGGCCTAGCCTGCACATAAACATAGCAGTTAAGTCTTTCTCCCAATCCAAGGTGGATACTGCTCCGATCACTAGTTTCAGCCACAGAAAAGTGGTGCATTCCAAGGATTACAAGCACAATAAGAAGCCACACACATCATCAGCTCTGCCCACTGAGCCATGAACACCTTCCAGGTCAGGACCGCTGAAATCAAGGGATCCTGTAGGTCCAAGGCAGTTCTCTGTGTCAGCTCCAGCTCCGATTGCAGAGCTCGTATTGCTGACACCAGCGATGCTGTCCGCAGCAACCACTGGATCTGCATGGTTGGCAGTACTGCGGTCGTGGGAGCAGTATCCGCTGTCAGAACCTTCCTGTCTGCTCCTGAGGAGTTTTCAGTCTCGCCCCTTCGACTGTCATCGAGTAGATGTTCAGAACCATTCTTGGAGGATGCACCAATTAGTCCAACTTCAACAGTATTGCTGGAACCAGAGTGGTTCCCCTCATGGTCCCTTGATGCCATGGTGTCTTCAACTCCCTCTTCGTCCCTGGGTGACTAATGCTACTTACAAGAACTGCTCTGTAGGGTGGCAGATGCACACCACATCCCGCTGGAGGAAGTACAAGAAAAGCAGCAGCAGCTACTTCCTACCTTACATGCCTTGGTACGCCAGAGTGGCTCTCCTGATCAATGCCATTTCTCCACCGGCACGGCCTGTGTGCTGCTCCCTGGCTACCTGCATCCTCACCCCAAGCAGGCGGAGAAGAGTTATGATGCCTCTGAAGGGGTCTGAGCTTCTCTTCTCACCCCATCTCCCGATTCCTCTTTCGTTTAGCAGTGACGGAACGGGTCCAGCATCACCTGCACTGCCCCTTTGCAGACAGAGGGCAGGCGAATGGACTTTCTGGGCTTGCTGCTTTAACATTTAGTAGGGAAAGGGCCGAATTGGCCGGGTAGCAGGACACCCGGGTTCTTCTACGAGGGTTCGGAGACCGATAGGGAAGAACACCCCTGGCTGAATCAATGAGTAGCTTTATTGGTGATAACACAACAAACGACAATTAACAGTATTTCTTGCAAGCCACCAGTTAGACAATTAACGCGTACACTGATCAGTGCTATTTATGGAGGCTTCTCTATTGATGATCGTTATCCTCAATACATGGGCACTGGGACAAGTCCTTTAACTTACACACAACTTATGCTTGATCCTTAAACCTAAACACACCTAACTATTTCCTTTAATTTCCTATTAACCTTTATTCCTTATAAGCACTCTAGCACTTTTGCCTAGGGGGGAAGTGCTCTGCAGATTTCAATTAAATCCTCCCGCCCGGATTCCCTGAGTCCACAGACTCCTGAACTATCCAGATGCTATACTCACAGCCAGACTCTGCCTCAGCCTCTGGTCTGGATCCTTGCTTCAAAACCCTCATCCTCGACAGATGGTCGCTGGGATCTAGAGCTCGCAAGCTTCTTGGGGTTGGTGTCCTCAAGATAGACTCAAGAGTAGACACCCCCCTGTTGAGCCGGGCTGCAGTCCACTGAACCCCATCTGCTCTGAGTATTTGTTTACTTCTCCGAGCACTCTGGTTGAACCATTTCACATAGTTTAGCTGTCTTGCAAAAGTCTGCCTCAGCACATCCAGTGTTCTGTGGGTGCTCACCTCCGGCAGATGGACTGTAGGTGAGCACATTTCTGTGGGTAAGCATATTTCTGCTATTCTGTCTTGCTCAACTGGTTTAGCTCAGTCGTTGCTCTGTTGCAAGTTCCCTATGCAATTTGTTTAATTTCTATATTTTGCCAGGCCTTGCATTTTATCAGGCCTGCTGTCCGATTTCAGTTATATCACACTGAGTTGCAAGATCTTTTCTGCCAGCTCCAATTTTGCATTTCCAATTACTTGGCTGTATTTACCAAGTACGGCTTCAACTACTGCAAGTTGGTGGACCTCACAGACAAACTGCCCTAGCAGGATCACGCTCGCTTCCAGGCTATCCTACAAAGGGGAAATTGGTTGCGAGGACAACCCTCTAGACTGTGGTGGATGCGATGGATAGTTCTTCCTGCACAATGGCTACAGGGATTGTCATGTGGAGGGAGTTGTGGCTATATTTGATAGGCTTCCTAAGAGAAGTCCAGACCACCACAGAGGACCTTTCTTTTGATGAATCTCATCTCTTCCATCAAAAGACTAACAACTCCCTTCACTCCCTCAAAGACTCCAGGGCTGTTCTGTGATCGCTGCATATCTACACACCAGCACCCAAATGTAAATTCTACCACCTGCCTCCAACGTAGCAGTTTAGAGTTCTCCAGTTCTTCCATCAGCAATCTTACGAGTCTCCTTGCAAGCGCAGAAGACGCAATAACCCCGTCCTCTGGTTCATTTTCACAGCCTTCAGCATCGCATGCTCAGTCTTTGTAGAAGCGTTATTTCTGAGTGCAACCAGAGAGCCACCAACTACTGTCTCACCCCGTCAGGGGACATCTGGCACACTTTTTACCATCTTGGAGTGCAATAACAATGGACGGTTATTGGGAATGTCTCTATCCCTTGGGATACAAGCCCACTCCACAAGAGCACAAGCATCGACTACGGCTGTGTTTCATGACCTGCCAGTTACAGGCATACAGAAGGCAGCCATGTGGCGTTTGATGCATACCGTCTCTTTTCATTACGCCTTGGTGCAAGATGCTGTGATGGATGACTCATTCAGCGCGACTGTTCTCCATTCCATCGTCTTCCTCACACTCTCCTCCTGTGTTGGTACTACTTGTTAATCACCCTCAGTGGAAGACATTGTGGTCCCTCACTTGAAGAAGAGGTGGTTACTTATCTGTAACTGTAGGTTCTTCAAAATGTGTGGTCCCTATCTGTATTCCAATCCCACCCTCCTTCCCCTCTGCTGCAGATCTTTGATCTGTGGTGGTGAAGGATTTGAAGGCGCAGTTCATCCGTCCCAGCCTTTTATCACCTTGGATGAAATTATGAGGTGAAACAAGGGCACATGCAAGGACCAGTGACCGCTACTATTTTCAAAATCTCTGGTTCTGGACGCATGATGCATGTGTATAACCCTCTATGGAATACAGATAGGGACCACACATCTTGAAAAACTTCCACTTATAGGTAAGGAAGCGCCTCTTCCCAGTATAGCATTTCGGAGAGGCTCACAGGAACATTGATAACTGACTTTCACACACCTAAAGCCATGTCTGAACTATAAACTTCTGCTAGCATAGCTATATCAGCCAGGGGCATTGAGGCATATGACCCAATTGACTTGGCCAGCCGGCAAAAGCTCCTCATGTAGACACATGGTTATCTTGGCAAAGCTCTGCTTTTTCTGACATAGCTTATTTTGCTTCTGGGAGACTGAAGTAAGTTATACCAGAAAAACTGTAGGTTTGCTAGTATCAGCTGAATTCACACTAGGAGAACTTTTCCAGTATAGTATACTAGTATAGCTATAACAGTAAAGGGCTTCTAGGATAGACCTGGCCTCGGAACAAAGAATTTGAGGGCAGTCGTTAGTACCTGAAACTACTTCTTAACTCACTTTTTAAACTGACAGGATTTCATGATGATCCTGTTTCCCTAAAATAATTTTTATCTTGTGTCCCTTTTAACAAAAAAAGAAAAAAACGTAGCTGCTATCTAGAAATAAGTTCCTATTAAACCAGATCAGCAGTAAAAACTTCTTAAAGTATCAGCCTGTTTTTTTAACTCATTTAAGATTTTTCAGCTGCAAATTTCTTACCACAACCTGTTTCTTAGCCCCCAACTTCTCCCCTATACATCCTGCAGCATGTTTAAGGTCTTGTCTACATGGAAAAGGTTTTTTGGTACCACTACAGTGTGAGTTTAAACAGATCCAGTTATACTGGTATAGCCCACATGTAGACACTCTTACTTAAGTATAAAAGAAGTACCTTTTGGGGGTTAGTTTATGTCAGTTGGGAAGAGGTGTAACTGTGTGTCCAGAAAAGAGTTATACTTGTGTGACTGGTAACATTTCACATGCAGACAAGCCTTAAGTCTGCCCTCCTGGTTCCTCCAGTTGCACCAAATGAGCCACTCCAGTAAGTGTTTCTATCATTTGTCATACTGTCAGTGGCACTTCTATGTCAGTGTTGCTAAGTCTCATGATATTTGGTGTTTTTTCTTAAAAGTCCCACCCTTGGAATCAAGAGACTATGTGAGAATCTCAGCTTTAATTTTTTTAAAAGTATGTTTCTAGCCTTCATGGTTGTGAAGAAAAGCCCAACCTGTGTGGATGGCTCAGAAATCAGAAGACAAAGACACCCCAAATGACTTTTCCAAGTCCCATGCCTTTTAAGCCACCCATGGGTTTTTAGGCCTTCCTGATTGATGAACACTTGGCATTGGCAATACTGTGTGATACATTTTTAAAATCCCAAACCATAACTGTACAGCCATAACCCATCGTGGCTCTGGAGACGCAATCAGCACCTCTCCGTTTTTGCCATAAGGCTTGTCATGAAAAGCCTGGTAGAACTACTCCATTTTAAACAAAGGGTATTTAGAAGATCTCATTAGAAAGTTTCATTAGAACAATTTTGAGGAAGGTTACAGTGCATCACGTCATGGCTTTGTGCTTGCTTACGTTTGAGAAAATTAATTTGTCTCAAGTAACTGCATGGTGCGAAGTTTCCAGTTTTGACCTGCACTTCAGTGTGCATATCCAGTTCCCAATTAAACCATTGAGAGTGATGTTCAGATAAGGAGAAGGGAATAAATTCCATGACCTACAGCAGAGTGCAGTTCATTTATTGATTGACTATGGTAAAGAATCCTAAAACATGAATAAATGCCCAACTGCTCAAATGTGTAGAACTGTTAACATAGCATTACAGTAACGTGACTAATTTGATTTAGGTTGCTGTTAGGGTGTTCGTTATTGTTCACTTGGTCTGGGTTTGTGGATTTGTTTGCTGGAATTTGATTTCAGTAAACTACAGTATAGTGATTGTCACGTTTAATGCACAAAATAGCAACCCTTCCAATATAAGCTTGAGGACTGGTTTTCAGAGTTCAGCTGTCAGTCAGCATAAGTTTGGAAAAGGTGACCATTTTATTCTAAATTAGATGGATTAGTTGAATTATAGCTAGAATAGAAGTGTTCAAACAGAGACTTGCTGCACTTTAAAACTGCTATCAACCTAGCTGTGTCAGTGAAGGTTGTTAAAAAACCGCAAACCCAGTGACAGTGATCCTAGCAAAAACCCCAGTGTAGAGACATTTGCCAGCACAAGAATTCAGGAGGGGAAGTGGTGTTTCCCATACTGAGGCAAAACTCCTTCAGTTGGTGTAGGTTGCATCTATACTAGGGGACTGTGCTGGCATAGGCTCTGCAGTCTAGACATAGCCAAAGGTAAGGTGATTGAATTCTCTCACGGTTATGAAAACACTAACGATGCAGGAAGAAGTGCACTTGGGGTTGTGTTTCCTGTTTGCAGCACTGTTTTTCATTTCCCCCTAAAATGTCCATGACGCTTTGATGCGGGACACTGTAGGTTACTTACAGATGTGATTGAGAGAAAAAATACATACGTTTCTTTTTGGCTTGCACTAAGAAACAAGATCATTTTTCTGTTAATTATGAAAATACTAAAAAGTTGGCAACTGCAGAGTCTAGACGTTATCAGAAGTCCAGCAGTTCATTGATCATCAACTCTGTTGCTTTGATTAAACCTTATTGCACCTATCTATAATAGTTCAGATTACAAAATGATATGAAACTAGAGGGGTTGAGTGTAGGGTCTAATTTTCCTGTTTTAGGGAAGATTTTTACTGTAAATGTTACCTGCTGAGTATTTTTGCAGTATTGGCTTGCTGCTGCGTAAAGGCAGCCTGAAAGCGTGTCCCTTCATTGTTAACATGTCCTTAGCGGTATCGGAAACGTGAATCTGATTTTGCCAGGGGTAGGTGTTGCAGATGTGCTGTTAGGGCATGTCTTCACAGTGCAGGAAAAAACCTGTGGCAGCAAGTCTGACTTTGGGTCTGCAGCACTAAAATTGCTTGGGTTGGCTTTCAAGTTTCGAAGCTCCAGCCTGAGCCCAGATGTATACCCCGCTGTTTTTAGCACCATAGCGCTATCCAGAGTCTGCAGACCTGGGCTGTGAGGCTCACTGCCCCAGGGTTTTGTTCTGTGTTTTCACCATATAGGCATGCCCTGAGCCCTCGTCCCTTATTGGAACAGTAGCAGCACTGATTCTTGAGCAGACATCTTTTTACATGTGTGCCGTGTTAAATAGATGATGTTAAAAACCAGGTGTGAACAGTTTAACTAAGAATCCCTTCTCTTCCCAGCTGCTCAGTCCTTGATATCATAACTTCATCATTCCTTTAGAAAATTGTCTCCTCTTTCCCAGTGTCTATGTGCTTTTTTCTTTTTTTTCTTTGAAGGCAGCTTTTATTTGACAGACCTCTCAGGTCGCCTTCATAAGTAATAAAGACGCAAAAAAGGGCACAAACCCAATTTATCTCCCTGGTTTGATTCCATTTTGGATTAGTAAGTGCATGTTGTATATTGCAATGTACATAGTTATATAAATGGCCTTTCCGGCGCGCTAAAACCGCCTTTTATTTTTGTTTTATAGGCAAATCGTACCTGCCCGATTTGTAGAGCTGATGCTTCAGAAGTGCATCGTGATTCAGAATGACCAGTCTAAGAGCACAATTCTAGTTTGGGTGTTCCTAGTCACGTGTAGATGAACTATCCATTGAACTTACCCGCGTGGCTGCCAGCCTTCCCTTTACACACAAGGGTCAATGGACCTTTTTTTGCACTGTGTGATTTAATCAATTATAAAGCTTATAATTAGTCTTCACAATTATGGGATTGTTATACTAACCGTGTGATTGGAACTCCAAAGATTTTATTTTCTTTAGCTTAATTTTGTGTGTGCACTAACATTCCCTGGTTTTTGTGTGATCATTCCGAGTGTTGCTGCGAGATTACAGTGGACGTGATCTTTTAGCATGTGCTTTTATAAAAAGTGGTAGCTCCAAACAATATAGCAATCTACCTTATATAGAGCCTTCAGATACTGTGAGTGGGAATGAGTGATGTGGGCAAGTGTGTGTATGTATGTGCACACAAGAGCTTGTGTGAGGTGTGCTAGTGAGTGTGCGTGCGTGTGTGTCTGAGAACCTATATACCAGCATGTACTGAGAACGTATGTGTGTAGTATTAATTATGCTGCAATGTATAATCTTGTGTGTTATTTAAACAGTACTAGTACTGTACACTGGTTTCTTTCCTTGTGTTTGCAGTTGCACACTGAATGCTAAGGGTGCAGCAATTATAGGCATTTAATATTTCCTCCCCAATGTACTTAATGGTATAAAAAGACCTTTTTACTTTTATTCAGACAGCTGTTGTTGCTTCCCTTTCACTGGCGATTGTAAGTGTACCACTAACGAGTGCATTGATTGCTCAGTACATGATTAATCTTGTTTTAAGCATATGTCATAAAATCCAAATTTTAAAATGGCCGATTTACTGCTAATTTATCAATATAGTTGCAATATTGCACAAAATCAGTTAGCAATATTAACGTTTTCAATTGATTATTTGAATGTTGATGCTTTTCCGTTTTCCTTTTTAATTCCTCTAGCAAGTTTTAGTTATGTTCAGTTGATTTCAGACTAGATGTCAGTTCTGAAGATGCTGAAGTAACGTATTTCTCCCCATACACAGAAGCTGAAAGAACACTGCGAGTCTTGTGCAACAGCTCTTCACATTGTTGGCCATTGTACTTGCTAAGTACATGATCGTTTTGCTTATAAACTTTGGCTTTCACTCATTTATGTTTTTTCACGTCTAAGGGAGTTTGTGTAAATGTATGAGGGGCTACCTTTTTATTCCTGCAACTTTATGAACAAAATATAATTCTTAGAAGTTCTTCTGCTCTGAGAAAATGCTAACTTTGCCATTGTACCACAGTAAGCTTTTGTGGTCATTTGTGGTTCAAATGGCATAGGATGCTTTTTCTACCCCTTCCTTACTAGGTGACGAGCTTTTGCATGAATAAAAAACTCCCTGGGTTTTTCTGTTAGTGACCAGAATATTCCCTTTAGGAGACGAGTGGGTTAGTACACAATCAAGAACAAATAATGCTGTGAAACAGGAGTTAACCTCCAGTCAGCTGCCCTTCAAACGTTACAGCTGCATTATTGAAAAATTGTCTTGGTTTAACATTTCAGATGGGTTAAAGGTTTGAAAGTTTGCTCTTCAGTAAAATATTTAGGGCTCCAAATACCACAGTCATTCAAGAGATGCCCTTCTTTGCATCACTGTGCTTTCTCCTCAATTTGGTGTCATTCCTTTGGTCGCAATAGCACAAGTGGCACAACTAGCGATATTGCTGTAACTTGTTGCCAGTCTCAGCTTTACGTTTGTGTCATTTCTGATGCGTTTGCGTGCTGCTATGCTTCAGTATCAGTTATGCTTTCAGACAGTGTTGTGTGTTCTCCCTGCTGCTTGCCCTTTGAAGGCTCTACAAACCAATCACAGCTTGTGGGTCAGTAAAACAAAATGAAAGCACAATTTTGCCCATGCTTTGGATGCTATTGCCTCTGTTTAGTTATACAAGTCGAATTAAAAACTTGCTTGTCTGTCCATAGTCAATACCTAACACTAAGTAAACCAATATTGTTACAAAATATACAGTGTACAACAACTTCGAACTATTCGTTTTCCCCAGATGTGCAAGGAATGGAACTGTCACAGCATGTCTCCAAACCACTTACATCCCAAATAGTAAACTTTATTTTTTTAACAAATGAAATCATGTCTTTAAGAAGAACTGTATGCCACACATCTTATAATACTTACGGTCTTTTATATAGCTGCAAAAAAGAAATTTCTACCTGTACAGATCTAACCATCACAAACACTCCTACACTCAGTATTCACTTTGTTGAAGCATGGAAATAAGGCACTTTTCTAAGTTAGATAGAAATGCATAATTAACAAGGCACATTTGACTAATATTGGGGTAAAGTTGTCCTCTTCCTGAATTGGAGAAATCTTGGCATGTAATGTCCCCTTTTCCCAGTGAAGTTCTGTGGGGCAGTTGGAGATGTAGGAGGCAGTAGGGTCTAATTTGGTAAATACTGAGTTGAATTGTTGCACTCTTGTGGCTGATCTCATCTGGAATGTTTCTTTCGTTTGCATGGACTCTTGCAGATGTGTGCAGACCTGCTTCCTGTGGTTAGTGTGTGTAAACAGCACACGTGCATGTGTTCTGAACCAGCTCACACTGGCAACAGCTGACGTTCGTGTCGTGGCTGTCATGTCAAAAGGGGAGGGAAGGGGATTCATGCTCAGCCTTTACTGCCATGTGTTATGCACATTTGTGTCTAATTCCACAGCCTGCGGTGGTGCCTGACAGCAGCGGAATCCAGTAAAAGGTTACAAGGTTTATGTTGGTTGCGTCCCCCACAATCCCCATCTCCCGTCTAAAAACAACAAACTGTTGGCTTTACCGTGTTGGCACTGCTGTCTTTTGAGTTTTTTTGCATGACCTGTCAACTTAATTTGACTTTGTTCTGTTTTTAATGGATATCAAGGCCTACAGATGTCTCCCAGGTCTCATTTTGTGGGTTTTCTTTACAGAAGGTTTTTTGTGCAAAGTAAATTTTTTTGTTGTATACAGTTTTTGTACAGTCTCTTGAATGTGATTTCTCAGCTGTTAACATTTACACGTTTTATAATACTTGGAATGGTGGGATCTACCAATGGGTTTTTTTAAACTTACTGAAAATGCATTTTTGACTGAGTTATCTTTAGGCCTTAATAAAAGAGCTGTGTTTTTCTCCCCTTTGGTACATTCAGTTACCTCATTTTGCTATTTGTGTTTCAGATTTGCTAATGATTATGAAAGCTTATGGGTTTTGTTGGATTCATATTTTGTCAAGTGTTTTCTTTAAATCATACTCTATTGTATCAGTTAACATGTAGTTTTAAATGTATTATAAATATCTGTAACCAAATCATTTGAAGGCTTGATAAATTTTTAACAAAATTTGTACATTTTTTATGAGAGTTCCTAGTAATGCTTTACTAAGTAGTGCAATGAATTTTTATTTTTAATCCCTGTGCCCAATTTTGGAGTTGAGAGAGTTGTTCAGTAATAAATGTATGATGTACACTTACACAGTATTGTCCTGCCTCTTGTTCTCCAGGTGGGGCGCGTTGTGTACTAGTCTTAATCTCCATATTTCTATTTTATTATAAAACCTCATTGTTGTAACCACTTTGCAGCTGGAGTTAGGAGTTTTGCTTCTAATGCTGATCATATGTAGAACAAGACTATTTTCTTTCAGATACAAAAAAATTTCAATGTTTTGTTAATATTTCTGCTTTTAGAAATCCCAGGAAGAAGAGCTCAGGGAGAGCTAGAGTATATCGTTTAAAAATATTAAAGGTATTTTCTTCAGCAGCATTATCTTACCTTAAATGAATGTGCAAATAAGTGTAATTGACAGAACTTTCTGCCTGGATTGAGGTAATCTTTCTGGAGATTTTGCTTAAAAGTAAATGAGTCATAAGGAAAATGTGAGGGGAGTGATTGAAAAATACTGGGCACTCCTCTGCTGTGTTTTAGGTAAAAGTCTGTGTTTTACAAATTAGCTAAGCCTTGCAACACTCCTGTGAGGTAACATTATCTGCCTGTTATAGGTGGAAACGGAGGTGTAGAGGGCTTGACTTGCTCAGGCTCACAGAAAAAGCTGGTGGAAGAATCGAAACTAGATCTCCTGGAGCCTAATCTTTTGGTTTAGTGACAGAACCACATATGGTGAGGCTTCAAATGTGACCTACCTTTTTAAATGGTTTATAGGACAAATAGTGAATGGTTTTAACTAAGCAGTTTTTCCTCGAGTGCTTGCCTATGTCCATTCCAATGTAGGTGTATGCTTGCCCCAAGTATTGCCGCCAGAAAGTTTTCCCTCGGTATTATCTGTCACGTCATCTCTGGTGCCCTCTAGAGTCATGCTTTCTTAGTGTCAGTATAAAGGACCCTGTCTCCCCCCACTCCTCAGTTCCTTCTTTTCACCTGGGCCAGTCAGCTCGTTCTTGCATTTCCCACAAGTACCTTGCTCAGTGGAGACTGTTCTATTCTTGTACATAATGCTATTAGTGATTAAATTGCAGTTATTTAGTTAGATTAGTAGACCCCACCTAGCAGGCTTAGCCCCTCCCCTGCACTGGGTATGCCTCAGTCCCTGGGGTTTAAGCTATGTGCCTGGTGCCATAAACTGATGACTGTTAATGAGCCCCGTTCCTGTGCCTCAAGTGTTTGGGGCAGTCCCACGTACAGGAGCACTGCAGGTTCTGCTAGAGATTCAGGCCCTGTACTAAGAAGGACAGGGACACCAGACTCACATTCCTGCTCATGAAGGCAGCACGTCATCCCCCCTCAGAGCCAAGCCATGCCAACACAGCACCAAGTACTTCAGCAAGAAGCGTCCCGGAGTCTCTAAGAGAAACGCAGTGCCGTTCTGCTTCTGCTTCTTGGAATTCCCCGCCGATAGTTATCCTCGGTGCTGAAGAAGACCACTCCTGCCCAGGACTCTAGACACCACTCTCCGTTGCCAGAGCCAAGAAAGAAGCAGAGGAAAACTGACGGGGCAATCCCCAAACCCAAGTTCTGTTGGACACATGCTGTGCAGAGGGTGAGAAACAATGCACCTGGCCTATACCGGCCTCCTCTTCTTCCTCTCCCAATGAGGCATTGCCAGAAACAAGCATAGCACTTTCCCAGGATGATTATAGGGTACACCAGGAGCTCAAGAGGGTAGCTAACAACCTGGGGATCCAGGTGGAGATCACAGAATCCCCCAAGCTCTGGTAGACATTCTAGAAGCATCAGGCCCATCACAAGTGGCTTTGACCCTGAATGAGGCCATTTCAGACCCCATCAAAACTTTATGGCAGACCCCTGTGTCCCTGCAACCAACAGCAAAATGGATGAAGTAAAAGTACTTGGTTCCACCCAAGAGGTATGAACTCCTCTATATCCATCTTCCTCCAGATTGGCTGGTGGTTTCAGCGACTAATGAGTGGGAGCAGCAAGGGCCAAGGCCAAAGATGCCAAAAAAGCGACCTTTTTGGCAGGAACAGGTGGCCTCCAGCTCAGGATAGCGAACCAGCAATTGCTCCTGAGCTGGTACAATTTTATTTCCTGAAACTCAGTAGCAAAATTTAAGCAACTATTGCTAGTTGAGTCCTTAGTTGAGGAGGCAAGGGTGTCCCTTTGGGCAGCGTTGGATGTGGCAAACTCTGCAGCCTGATCTATGGCTTCAGCTGTGGTTATGAGAAACTCATGGCTTCAGTCCTCCATTACCCTGTGAGGTGCAGCAGATGTTACCGGACCTCCCCTTTGAAGGCCCATTGCTCTTCTCGGAGCAAACATGCTAAATTGCATAGTCTGAAGGACTCAAGCCATCCTAAAATCCCTAGGGCTACATACACCAGCTCCTAGGAAGCATTATAGGTTCACTTCTACCCACAACAGCCAAGACAGACCTCCACCCCAATCCTCATCTCCCTCTCTGCTGTCCTCCACTAGACAATTGACAGGGTCTAAGCAGGCCTTTTGGTGGGACACTTGGGGACGATGTACTAGGAAAATATTTGGATCCAACTCTTAATTTTTGTGGACCAGCTATCCCACTTCTATCAGGCGTGGGCCTGCATTACCTCAGATCGCTGGGTGCTACACATGATAGCACTGGGATGCACCCTTCAATTCAGTTCTCCTCTCTCCCATCCTCCTCCTCTGTCCTCCTTCAGGGATCATTCTCACGAGCAACTTCTAGCCCTGGAGGTGCAGTTGGTCCTAAGGATGGGAGCAGTGGAAGAGGTTCCACCAGAGTTAAGGGGCTGGGGGTTCTTCTCCTGAGGTTTCCCAATCCTGAAAGCCAACGGTGGTCTTGACTGATCCTGAACCTGCAAAACCACAACAGATTCATGAAAAACCTGAAGTTCTGCATGGTCTCCATGGCCTCCATTATCCTGTCTCTGGATCCACGGAACGGGTATTTGAAGGATGCCTATTTTCACATTTCAATCTTGGGGTCACAGAAAGTTCCTTCAATTTGTCATGAACCACGTGCACTACCAATTTATTTTGCTCCTATTGGGCCTGCCAGTGGCCCTGGTTCAAAGGATAGAATTAATCTGGGTGATCCTCGACTCGGTCCAGGCCTGATCCTTCCTCCTGGAAACCCAGTTCCAAGCTCTGTATGCTCGGAGACTGCCTCAGAAATCACCCCATTTACTATGGCAAGAAATTGCCTAAGGCTGCTGGGGCCTATGACATTATGCACCTCTGTGGTGCAGCATGAGACCTCAGCTCGGACCTCTACAGGCTTGGCCGGCATTGGTGTATGTGCTGGGCCAGCACCACTTGGTGGGTATCACACTTCTCCCTCTGATGAACACCACCATTCTTTGGCAGTTGGACCCACAGGCAGTATGTGCCAGACTCCCATTCTTGTGACCCCAACCCCTCAATGTCTTGTTACAGGCATGTCAGCAATGGGATGGTGGTCTCACTTGAGGAACCTCAGAACTCAGGGTCTGTGCTCTCTGGAAGAGCTACGTATTAATGTGAGGGAACTCAAAGCAGTGCGCCTAGCCTGCCAACAATTCCAGCCCCACTTGAAGGACAAATGTGTTGGTTCTGACAGGCATCACAACAGCAATGTTTTATATATATGGGCAGGGGGAGCACATTCCTTTCACTTCTGCCAGGAAGCTCTTCGCCTGTGAGAATTACTGCATAGCCCACTGGATATGCCTTGAAACTTCCTATCCCTGGGGTTACAAAACAACTGGTTGATCATTTCAACAGATTGTTTTCCAACCGCCATGAGTGGTCCATCCATTCAGATATTGGGAAAGGCATTTTCCAGAAGTGGGGGACTCCCCAGATAGATCTCTTCCTGACAGCACAACAGGAAGCGTCTTCAATTCTGCTTCTTCCTGTGTCACAGCTCGGGCCTGCTTGTGGAAGCTTTTCTCCTCCCTTGGACGGACCATCTCTTCTATGCGTTGCCTCCCATCCCTCTCATCCGTAAGGTCCTGCTGAAGGTCAGAAGGGGACAGGACACAGCTTATCCCGTTACCCCTGGCCTGGCCACCTCACCGCTGGTTCACCAATCTCCTGGACCTCTCGGTGGAAATGCCAATCTGCCCCCTTTCATTTCAGGATCTCCAGGACCATGACCATCTATATCATCCAAACCTTGAGTCTCTTCATCTCATGGCCTGGAAGCTCCATGGCTGAGCCACAAAGAGCTAGTGTGTTCAGGGCCAGTTCACAAGATGCTTTTAGGGAGCAGAAAATTGTTCACTAGAGCCACTTACCTGGCAAAGTGGAAAAGATGCTCAATCTGGTCCGTGCAGAAAGGAGTTTCACCTACACAGTCATCACTACCTTTCATTCTAGACTACTTGCTCCACTCGAAACAACAAGGCCTAATGGTATCATCTGTTAAGATCCATCTAGTCACAATCTAGGCTTTTTACCCACGGGTGAATGGCTGCTGTGTTTTCTCAAGCTCTGTCTGTAGTTGTTTCCCTGGGACCGCAACTTGCTGTTGTCAACGCTAACAGGACTGCCATTTTAACCACTGGCAATGTGCTCTCTGTTCTACCTATCCCGGAAAGTGGCCTTCCTGGTGGCCATTACCCCTGCCAGAAAGGTCTTGAAGATCCGACCCCTTATGGTGGAAAAACCTCATGCAGTCTTTTTCAAAGGCAAAGTTCAGTTGCGAACACATCCAGCTTTCCTTCCAAAGGTGGTCTTGCAACTCCATAGTAACCAGAATATCATCCTACCCGTCAGTCTTCTATCTGACACTGCATGCCAGCCCGGAGGAACAGAGACTCCACTTGCTGGATGTTAAGCATGCACTAGCTTTTTACATAGAAAGTACTAAATCTTTTTGAAAAATTTACTTAGCTTTTTGTAGCCACTGCAGACAGAATGAAAGGCCTTCACTGTTGGCCCACAGAATTTCGTTGTGAATCCCTTCCTGTGTCTGCATGTGCTAGGCAAAGGTCCCTACTTCTTCTCCCCTGACTGTGCATTCTACTAAGACTCAAGCAGCTTCAGTGCCATTCATAGTGCAAGTTAGTATCCAGGACATCTGGATACAGATGGCAGCGAGGTGGTTGGTTCGCACTTTTGTGTCCCATTACCCCATCCTCAAGAGGCTAGAGACGGCAATGCAGGTTTCGGCCAAGCGCTATTACAGTCAGCATGCCAATGAACTCTGAACCCTCCAACCTGCGCAACTGCTTGGGAGTCCCCTACACTGGAATGGACATCAGCAACACATCTCGAAGAACAGTTATGGAAGGTTAGTAACAGTTTGTCCTTCAGGGTCTAAGGATGTATCTTTAAAGATGCAACTGTCAGTCCCTAAAAGTAATTTTAAGAAAGGACCTATATAAATATCTTGGCTTTGCCACACTAGTTATAACAGAAGTTTACCAATACATGGAAGCTCTCCTTTACACAGCATATGCAGTTGCAACAGCTAGCCACTGACTATATTATTAAAATTGGATAACATTGCCAATAATATTTGCGTTTATGCAACTTGAGGCTAATCAAATCTCCTTCAGTGAGGAAGATGACTGAGGGTCTTAGGAGGGAAAGTCTCTCCTTAGTGCATAGCAACAGACATGTTTTGTGAGGTGCTGTATAGCCAACTCTCCTTGAACTGTGTCATGCTAGGCCTACATCATGACATTCTGTGCAGCACTCTTAATTACAAAATAATTAACCTTCAGTTTTATGGGAAAAACCCTTTGATAAAACAGAGCTAGTTCACAGGCTGCCCAAAAGGTGAAGCAAATGACATTGTTCGGACTGTCAAGGCAGAGGAGTGAGGAGAGCCAGGCTTGGAAAACTACCCACTCCCTGATAGACCAAGGACTAAGCTAACACCAGAACCTGAGCTGTGGCCTTCCTGTCTGGTCTCCTGGGTATGTGTGCACTGTACCTGGGAGCCGCCTAGCGCACTAAGAATAGCAGTACAGATGTTTGCAGCTTGAGCTATGATGCCCACTCGACCCTCCGGGCGTGAGCCACAATATCTGAACTGCTACTTTCAGTGTGATAGCTCAAGTGGAGTTAGAGCAAGTCTATCCAGCTAGGCTGGGAGGCTTGCTTCTAGCTGTGGTGTAGACATACCTGTTTGTTGGGGGCCCCAGTCTACCATTGGCTGAACACTGTGACCCCGTTAATAGGCGCCCCCACCCACCCACCAGGCTCAACCAAAGTCAACTCTATCCCGGTAAATCCATGCTGGGGTACCGCTCCAGTTATACACATGAATGTTACCCAGTTCTGCTCCCTTTCACCCAGGTGCAGAGGCAGTGGTGACAGTTTTCTCTCCACCCAGCACGTTTAGTCATGTAGCCCTCACTGATCTGCATTACTCAGATATGCACGAGAGTTTCACCACCCTGGCCTAGGTTCTCTCTATCGTCTACAGTTGCCTTTCTTTTACTCTCCAAATAAACCACGGTTTCCATACACTTCCAGTGCAAACCCATTGCTCAAATAGGCTTCTCCTTGCAGAAAAGGAAGCACTTAGCTCTTTTTAAATGTACCTATACTATGCCCTCTTTTTTCAGTGTGATAAATAGCTCACAGATAGGAGCCAGCATCCCAAACCAAAGACCCGCCTGATGCTCAACGGCTTATAACACTCAAGACAATTCTGCCGTAGCTTGCTTATTTTTATTACTGTAACACCTAGCAGGCCTACCTGTGAACTAGGACCCCAGTGTGCTGGGTGCTGTATAAACAACAAAGATGGTCCCTGCCCCAAAAAGCTTACCATCTAAGTATAAGGAGAGAGGCAGATAGGGGAGTACCAAGGAATGAGGCAGACAACTTTGTCCATTCCTCTCCACTCCAAGGCCACAGATAGGCCTAGCCATCTGATGTGAAGATTTATACATTTGGCTCCAGCAGTGCAGGATGAGACCTCTACAGAGGAGAGTGCCTTGTTGAAAACCCAGGGCCTTGTAACTTAGGAGTCTTGGCTGATCTCAATGGCTGTAGCATTACAGGGGGAGAATGACAGACTCCCACCAGGACCCAGTACATTTACACCTTTTAAAAATCAAAAGCACCTTAACTTGCGCCCTGAAAATAAGGGCTAGCCAATGCAGATCAAACGGATAGCGTGTGCTCCCTGCAAGAAATGGCCCTCAACAAACAAGCTGCAGCATTCTGCAGAGCTCGTGTTTCCAAGGGACCCCAGGTAGGAGGACGTTACAGTAGCTTTTAGTCTTGAGCTAAGTGTCTGAGGTCGGTAGAAGCCATGGAAGAGTGTTTAGAAGAGGAGGAACTTGCACGGCGGAAGCAGAGCGGAGTCCTGTCTTCAATCACAGTGTCTCTGTTCAGGCTGCAGCTGGTGTAGGCACCGCTCTTCAACCAGCCATGCCCCAGGAAGGGAATGGCAAAGGAAGAAAGAACTCAGTGGGAAGGGTGGCAGGGCAAAGAAAAAGAGGACCTAGAACAACGATAGATCAAGGAGAATGAGGATGGGGATGGACTTCTTGTATGCTGAGCCTCAGTGGTGCAGCTCATGCCTTGGTCCCCGTGGCATGTAGTGTCTGCTGGATTAGACACCTCCTTGGGACACGAATTCTGCCTCCCGCTTCTCTGTAAAGCACTGCATAAACTTAAGTTGTGTCTGTGTTCGCATTTTCTCCATTGCTGTAGCGCTGCTGTTCAGCAGAAGGAAGGATGTTGCACAAACACTCATAAAACTACTCAAACTATGTCTTAAAATGTAAAATTTCATGAGTAATAATTCACCCGCGATAAGTCACCTCCGGATGTGCATTTGTTAATAGGCAATGGGGACTGCGTCTGGTGATGCACTTACACGTGTTTAACTTTAAGCATGGGACCAAGATGGAATTGTTCCTGTACTTACAGTTCAGCGTACAGGCTTCGGTGTGCTGCTGGCTGGAGGTGTTTGGCTTTTAGCTTCCTGTTAACAATGCTCCTCCCACAGCATGCTTTACTGGCCCCTAGTGCATGGCCTCTCAGGTGGCTTATTGATATACTACTGCTTGGCACTTTGCAGTTGGTGGTATGAACGAGCGCTGGTCATGGCTAAGGGTCTCATGGGACCCTAAAGGGGGGAGAGTTATGCTGGCATTTGAAGGCATCAGTTCTCCAAAAACTCCTGTCCCTGAGCAGATCTGCACTCCTAGCATGGCCTGAAAGGAACTCGGCTCAAACTTGTAAGCTATTGAGGTACCTGTGAGGCTGCGGGGTCTGCACCTCGATGACTTAGGATGCCCTGGGTTTTGAGGCCAGTTTCTCTCACTACAGTCACCAAAGCAGCGTCCGGTACCTGGCAGCGCTTCAGAAGTGATCCGTCCAGCCCTCAGCAATGCTCTCAAGCTGTGCAGCTTCTCAGATCTTCTTTTCTATTCCAGACATCGCCTCTTGTCCAGCTTCCAGCCCACAGCATTCCCAAGCTGCACCTTCCCCAACAGGAACTTGTCTTACCGGCCGTTCTTTACTTCCATTCTCTCACTGGTGGCACCTCCCGTCTTCCTCATCTCCTCAGCCCACGATACGGGTGTCATATTTGACTCTGCTCTGTCTCTCTCGGTATCCTGTCACTGCTTCTACGTTAATGACCCCAAATCTTCCCTTTCGTCAGCTGAATTCCCATCCCTCTCGCCTCCCTCACTAACCACCAGAAGCCAATACATAGCAACTTTACTGCATTTGCAGGGTTCTGAACAACACAGTGTGCCCAACAGATGGTGCGCTCTACGTGCAATCAGGACCTGTCAACATGGGAGAGACTTCTGGCTTAGACTTTCTTTTGCTGTCATTACTCTGGTATAACTGAACCCAACACACGTGTCCACGCTTCTTTTTTTAAAGTAGTGTGAGCTACGACCTTTCTGTATCAGCGCATCCGCACAGCCTCGCAATTTTTCAAAATAATGCATGGCCTTCTGGCCCGTGTCCCAGGGTGCAGTGTTTTGCCCCTGAGTTTAATGCATAGTGGGGTGCTTGCAATGCATTGTAGGACCAACTGCAACCTGCTGGTATTCTGGGGCTTGGGTTCAAACGCCGACGATTCCTCCCACGGCAGGCCGGTTTTGTGGCTGGAGCTCGCGGCGCCATTTTCGGTGGTTTCCATTCCAAATACATTTCCAGACGCGCGCCGCGGTTCGACTGTCCCGTGACAGGGACAGGGAGCTGCTGCACATGAACTGGCCGTCATGCGCGTTGGCGGCTTTGGGCGAGGTGGCAGATCGCCACCATGGCGCTGCCACGGCGACACCACTGGAAGAGGAGGAGAGGGAGGGATCCAAGCAGTTACCTCTGCACCACGTTTCCCTACACCATAGAGCAGCCTGCACCTCAGTCTAGCTAAACAGCACCCTCTGGTGGGGCAGGCTGATGCTGCAGACCTGGGATGACTCGCAATGGCTGCAGCCTTCCACGTGCTGAAAGCCACTTCCCTGGAAGTCTGTGGAGTGGCCGCCCCAGGCCTGCAGCACCACATCTTGGCATGAGAGTCCCAGAAGAAAAGTTCCCAAATCCACCTAGACAGCCATCAATAGGACAGGCCGTTGTAATTCAGCAGCTCGTATTTTCTGGGCGAGTTTCCCTCTGCAGCATTACGTTGTCACTCTGGCCCCCGGCTGTATGGGCCTAAGACATGATGGTTGTTCAGCTGATTGCCCTCTTTGTCAGGATCCATGGTTGCCTGAGTGATTTCAGGTGTGTCTGCCTCATAATGGGCTGGGGTCAAACTGTGCACCATATCCTGGGGTTCTTGGGCAAAATTCTGGCCCAGCTCCTCACAGTAAAACACAGATCCTGCATGTCTTACTGGAGAACTTTCATTTTGTCTTCGGTGTTTTTGTAATTCTGGCACAGCTACTTGGCTTTAGCATGGCCCAAGCACGTGTCCTGGCAGGTGTCCATGGCACCCCTTTCCCTGCATTTGCTCTGTTAGCTGCTTCTAGATCATAGCATTCCAATGACTGTTGGAAAGATGAGACTGGACATGCTTCTCTAGGCCAGGATCTCCTGCTGGGGCCATGCAGAAGCAGAGGGCAGGGTGGAGTGGCTGTAATCGTCTCAGAGCTAGTCATGAGCTGGTGTGTATTTCAGCATTTACACAGAGGGGGACATCAGGTCAAGATGACCCCACAGCAGCGGACAGCGCATAGGCAACCAGATAGGCCAATCCAGATGTGAGGCAATGCAATGTGGGATAGCAGCGTGAGGACTACCTGATGTGATATAGTCCATTCAAATCAGGGATGCATCCACACAAACCTTATATAACTCATTCTGAAATAGTTATGTTGTTTCCAAAGCAGATAAATTGTAGCAGGATAAGATGCAAGACAAAACAGAACGTTAGTTTGTGTGTGGATGCAACACAGTTTATGCTGAAAAAACCTAAAGCTATTCTGAAAAAATGTTCCCATGTAGACAAGGTTTAAGTGTCTATAACTATAGGTCCTTGGATTATATAAAACTCTCGTAACATCTCCCACCTTCTGTCCTTAAGCCCCGCTTCTACGAATACTACTTTTTTTCTGTGTTGCTTCCTCTCAAGACCTGGTTCCCAGCATCTTGTTTATCTTCTCGCATTCAGACAGGTGGTATGTTTTACCTTGCCAAGTAAACTAAATTTACTTAGTAAATTTATGGAGATGAATGATGGGATTTTGAATAACATGAAGGCTGTACTAAGCAGCTGGACAGACTCATCTGTTACTTACATGAGAATAGTTCAATGTGCAATTGGCCATATATACTATGTACATAAGAAATCAATAGTGCTGTTCAATCCTGATAACATGAACATGGTTCCAAGTTGAACAAACAAAATGTGTATGTTATAAACAGAATTGCTCCTCTGTATGGCTCCACTGAACTTAATGAATTTGTCTCTGAAAGCTTTACTGAAACCAAGACACACAATGCTTTTCAAAGGTTTGGATGAGCTAATAGGAAAGCTAGAATGATATTTTTTGGTAAATACAATGTGCAGTGAATACAAAATTGACTGGCTGATAAGCCACAAATTGAAAGTTCTCATAAACAGTCAAACATTAGAGTCGTGTTGGGGCTGTGTAAAGGAGTGATAGAGAAAGATTGGGAACTCTATTGTTAAATATCTTCATAAGTCAGCTGAAGAAAAAGTAGTAGCTCACTGAAGGAATTTGTGGCTGATAGCCTACGACCCACAACCACAACATGGGATAGATAGAAAGAAATAGCAGAAGAACCTAAGGAATTTAGAGAAACAGGTAAAGAAAGTGGAAAACTGAGGCACTTTGGAGAATGGAATACCAAGTGCAAATACAACATGGCTAGAACATGGCGAATGTATGTTTTTGCCATTTTCTCTTCCAATTTCCAAACCCTCTGAGCAGTCAAATCTAAACTTCCTGCTCCCTATCACATATGTGCCTTCTCTACACCTGGCGAGAAGGTCCCTCCAGTAAACACAACTTAGAGAATGGGTTCTAGACATCACATGAGAATGTGAGCTGCCCCGACCCCCACCCTGCAGCCATGAGAGACACTGGCCTTGGACACACGCAGCCTGCAGGCCCGCTTCTTAGGTATTCACAGATTCCACAGCCAGAAGGGACCACTGATCATGTAGTCCAATCTCCCATATAACACAGGCCAGAGAACTTCCTCCACAAATTCCTAGAGCAGATCCTTTTAGAAAAATATCCAATCTTGATTTAAAAATGGCCACTGATGATGAATCCGCCACAACCCTTGGTAAATTATTCCAATGGTTAATTACCCTCCTTAAAATGCATGCCTTATTTCCAGTCTGAATTTATCTAGCTTCATCTTCCAGCAATTACCGTGTTTTACCTTTGTCTGAAGAGCCTATAATCAAAATATTAGTCCACTTATAGACTATAATCAAGTCACCCCTTATCCTTCTCTTAGTTAAGCGAAATAGAATGAGTCTGTCACTAAAAGGCAAGTTTTCTAATCCTTTTATCATTCTCAGGGCTCCCTTTCCAATTTATCAACATCCTCCTTGAATTATAGACACCAGAACTGGACCCAGTATTTCAGCTGTGATGATTTCATGCTTTTTTCCAGGTTATTCATAAAAATGTTAACTGCAGGGAAAAGACCCAATCCCTGCAGAACACTATTAGATAAACCACCCGCTTGTTGATGATTCCTCATTTACAGTTACATTTTGAGATGTCACTTAGCCAATTTTTAATTCATTTAAGATGTGCCATGTGAATTTCATATTATGCTAGTTTTTATTCAAAATGTCAAGTGCTACCAAGTCAAATGCCCTACATATATTTTACAAATATTCCATCAACCAATTTAGTAACCAAGTTAGTTTGACAGGATCTATTTTCCATAAACCCCTATCGATTGACATTACTTACTCTTTATTAAGTTCTGATCTGTATCAGACACTCTGTTCTTCAAGTGATGAGCCCTATGTATATTCCACACATGGATATACATGCGCCCGAGTCTGGAAATTCTTCAAAGCATACGCTGTAGCTTCCCTTGTGCTTCCGACCGAGGGCTATAAGTAAAAAGGTTCCTGATGGAGGATGCTCTGGAGCTCTGTTCTGACCTGAGCATGGGTGACTCCCCTCTACATTGGCCTCAATGAACCAGCAGTGTCCTTCCAAGCACTCACTATCAGGAGCTGTTACAAAGGTTCCTAATGATCTACAGATCCCATGAGAAGAGGTTCAGGACCCTCAACGTCAGCCCTTGGATACTTTGCAATCACAGGGACTGACCAGGGAGGCCCTTCCAAATAAGGAAGTTATATTAGAACCGGACAGAGCAGTTTGGCACACAGGAGCATCTTGTACACTACACCAAAAAGAGCCAAAAGATGTTTTGTTCCTGCCAGAGAAACTGACTCTTTGTTTTCCCATCTTGCCCTGATTCTTTGGTAGTAGAGATGGCTACTCAGTCACACGACCAGCAATCCACCCCAGCAGATAAGGACTCGAAGCGACTGGACCTCCTGGGTAGGAAGGTCTTCCCCTCTGCAGGTCTCCAGTTTCCTAGACCGGATTAGCAAGCTTTAGCAAAATAGGATTTCATCACCTACACCAAGCTTGCAGACTTTGGAGACAAACTTCCCCTTGTTACCAGATTTGCCCGTCCCCTTGGGGTGCATTCATTTATTCAGGGTACATTCCTGGGCAGGGGGGTCTGTAATTCTAGCCAGGTACTGCTTGTGTGTCCATACAGAGCTCAGCTTCTCCCTTCTGCAAGTCCCTTCCCACTGGAGCTACCCTGCAGGAGATAGGTTTCCCACGGCTGGGTTCCTCCAGTCCCAGAATCAGATGAACACACACAGGTTAACAGAGCGCAGCTGAGCGGACTGGGTCAATCAGCACTCCCAAGCTGACCCCTTATATGTCCCTGGATTTAGCAGCCTGGGTTGAGTAGCACTTTCAAGCTGCCACCCTGACCTACCACAGAACAGAGCACGTCTGAGCAGGCTCGATCAAACAGCATGTCCAGGCTGATACCCTCATACGTCCTCGATTGGCTTGAGGAGCACTTCCAAGGTGCCACCGTCATATGCCACAGATTCAGCACACCCCGTCCCCCCTTTCATATCACAGTTGTTCTGGTGGTAACCCTCTTGATGAGCAAACCCCACAGGATTTGTGGGTGTTACACGGAGCTTTGCTGCAGAGCAAAATAGGGAAGCCGAGAACACGCAAGAGTAAATGGTCGGAGAGAGTCTGGCAATCAGCTTGACTATAAAAATTATTGCATTGCCCGGTATATAAAACTTTATAGTAAGAGCCGTACAAGGAGAGAGAAACAAACCAAATGATTATAATATTACATGATTTCAATTGAGGCAACGGGGACCTCTAGCTCAAATTTGATTACAAAAGTCAGGGTTAGAAAGCTATACCTGAAGACATGCAGGTATCACCCTGTGACAGGTTGCACTCCTTGGATGCAACCTAGAAGCTGTGGAACTGCTGTGCCCACCTAACTGCCCAGCTAAGGTGAGATCCCAACAATGCTCTGCTGGTGACAAACCACAAGCCCCTCCGGCCTGTTATCACCCAACATGACAGCAGGTGGAGCCACACCCCCAGCTGAGTTACCTGGCTGCTTTCCAGCCACTCCCAAACCAATGATGGATAGAATGGCTTCAGCCAGTTCACTCCAGCTCCCTGCTTCGCCCCAGCCTGCCCTAATCAGAAACCTGACCAGGATAAGTTTATTACCGAGTTTATTACCCCTCAACGTGGTGAAGAAATACACTCGCTTTTGTTAACTGAGATAAGATTTCTCAAACACTTCAATTCAAGATGCACTGTTTTAAGTAAAATTATAAAACAGATTTTAAGTGACTATACTCTGTCAGGTGCACAAGGGAAGGTACAGCATGTGTGCAAGTGAATGGACCCTGCTTTGAAGAATTTCCAGACTCTGATACCCACTTGTGGAATACAGATAGGAATGACACATCTCAAAGAACCTCCAGTTACAGTAAATAACCTTCATTTATCTTGCCTGGGATCAGTGCCAGACTGACAGGCCACTAATTACTCAGGTCATCACATATATCCTTTTTAAATAATAGCAAAATCTTAGCTTTCTTTCAATCTTTTGGAACTTCCCCAGTGTTCTAAGCTGTTGAAAGGCAACATTAACAATCCAGCGAGTTTCTCAGCCAGCTCTTTTATAAGTCTTTGATGCAAATTATCTGGACCTGCTGATTTTAAAATGTCTAACTTTAGTACTTACTGTTTAACACCTCCCTGAGATGCTTGTGGAATGGAAAGAGCGTCATCATAGGATATGACTACATCATCTGTTTTTCCGCAAATATACAACAGAAATATTTATTGAACACTTCTGCCTTTTCTGTATTATTGATAGTTCTACCATTTCCATCTATTAATGGACCTATAGCATTTTTAAGATTATTTTTTCCTAATATACTTTTAAAACTCCTTATTGTCCTTACTTCCACTGGTCATCAATTTCTCCTTGTGCCCCTTTGCTTCCCTGATCAAGCTTTTAAAATTCCAAGCTTCTGATTTATAGTCATTACTATTAACTTCCCCTTTCTTCCATTTGTTGTATCTTCTTTTTTTATTTTTCATAGATTTCTTCACTTCTCCTCTAAACCAGGTTGTTTCCTTAACCAGAAGAGCTTTTGTCCTTGACTGTGGATTTTTCGGTATCTAGTAAAGTGTTCTTAAACAATTTCTGAGTATCACTCACATTTTTCTGATTAAATTCTTCCTTCCAGCTGATTTGGCTCATAATTGTTTTCAGCTTTGTGAAACTGGCCCTTTTAAAGCACCAAGTACTTACATCATTGGTCTGGACTTTGAACTGTTTGCACATTATAAATGTGATCAAGCCCTGATCACTTGTACCTAAGTTACCATTAATTTTCAGTTCTGTGATCAGTTCCTCTTTATGTTTCAAGACAAGGTCTAACACAGAATTCCCTCATGTTGAATGCAACACTTTTTGAGTTAGGAAATTATCTATAATATTTAGAAATTCTGAGGATGTTTTAGTACTAACCCTACATGCTGGGAAACTCCGAGAGCAATTCTCTTTTTCTGTGAGAGAATTCTCCCCATAGCTACTCCAGGGCTGGCATGATTCCACACAGCTGAATACTGGGATGGACAATGGCTTCACACACTAAGTCACACGTAGGATGTTTTTAATTTGCATGCATCTGTACATTTGGTTCAAAGTTAATCCGTGTTTATTTCCATCCTGTAAATGTTGTAACAGTGTCATTTGTTTATTTTACCACTCTTGGAGGGATGCATTCAACATGCAATCTGAGCAAGGTTGACACTAAGCACATTCTACTTCAAGTGATTGCCCATATCCATTCCAATATAGGTGAGTGCATGCCACTGTGCATGGGTTACCGGAACTTTTTTCCCCATAGCAGACCCTGTACGGTTGGCTCAGGCGCCCCCTGGAGTACCACACTCATGCCGCAGTACATAAGGCACCGCCAACCCTACGGCCCTCAGTTCCTTCTTTCCACCCGTGATGGTTGCTGGCATGTCTCTTGCCTCTCGAAAGTAGCATTCCCCTTATTGAACTTTGTTAGTTGTTGCTAGTAGCTAAATATTAAGATAGTGTTAAGTAGTGTTTAAGTTAGTTAGCATTAGAATAGAAGCCCCTCAGGGCCAGGCCATGCCTGGCTCACTGGGCTTTAAGTCTTGTGCCACGCGCGGTAAGCCTTTCTCAGTTAGTGACCCTCACGATCGCTGTCTCAAGTACCTGGGAGAGCAGCATCCGAGGGAGAACTGCAGGATTTGCAAGGCCTTCAAACCCAGGACCCAGAAGGAGAGGGACATCAGACTGAAGGCCATCTTGATGGAAGAGGCACTCCGTTCGGCTTTCGAGCCACAGTGTTCCACGTCAGCACCAAGCATTTCCGCAGTGTGGAGCGCTCCACCGGCACCAGAGTCCACTTGGCGACAACCATTTCTGGTGCCAAAGAAGAAACGGTGTCAGCACACGAAGCGCTCACACTCCCCTGTACCACAGCCGTGGGTAGGGTCAAGTCCAGAGGTGATCGAGCTACGGCTCGCTGAGCTAGCTCTGGTGCCCGCACCTCCATACAGGGAGCCTCCCCCGACTCCTGAGGTGGAGGAGTGCTCCTGCAAGGCCCGTCGACACCAGAGGCTTTCCAGGCAGCATAGGTCTTGATGGCCATGCCCATACCTCCGCAGCCCCACCACTCTCAGCTGAGGGAGAGAGGGCTGGAGTCCCGCAGCAAACCCGCGCTGGGTGCCCCCAGAGGATGGTCAAGACCCCTGTCAAAGGAGAAGTCTCCAGCCAGATGGCTGCAGAGCGTAGAGCGTGAAGGCTCCCCTCCAAGCTCCAAGTCGGACTCATTGAGCTCATCCTCTCCGCGGCACCAAGATCAGTCCCCAGAAAACATGGTTACTTACCAGTAACTGTTGTTCTTCGAGATGTGTTGCTCAGATCCATTCCACTTAGGTGTGTGCGCGCCCTCATGCACGGTCTCCGGAGAACTTTTTCCCTAGCAGCCCCCTCCCCTCCCCTGCCCTTCTCAGTCCCTTCTTTCTGCCGACTCCGACAGCGGGGACGGAGGGTGGGTGTGGAATGGATATGAGCAACACATCTCGAAGAACAACAGTTACTGGTGGTAAGTAACCATGTTTTCTCCTTCGAGTGATTGCTCATATGCATTCCACGTAGGTGATTAACGAGCCTTACCTGGAGGTGGGTAGGAGTCATCGGTGAGCTGCCCTCAGCACGGCACTGCCAACTCGCGTGTCCTCCCTCGACTGTTGGACGACAGCATAGTGCACGGCAAAGGTGTGCACCGAAGACCAGGTGGCAGCCCTGCAGATGTCATCCAGGGGGACCCTTTCCAGGAAGGCCGCCGACGTGGCCTGGGCCCTCGTCGAGTGCGCCGTCACCACTCCGGGAAGTTGGACGCTTGCACACTCGTAACAGAACTTGATGCAGGCGGTGATCCACTTGGCGATGCACTGGGTGGCAACCGGGGATCCCTTCATCCTGTCTGCCACCGCGACGAAGAGCTGCATGGTCTTCCGAAACAGCTTCGTCCTCTCGAGGTAGAATGCCAGTGCTCTCCTTACATCCAGGGTGTGTAGTCTTCTCTCCTCCTCCGACCTGTGCGGTTTAGGGAAAAACACGGGGAGGAAAATGTCTTGGTTATAGTGAAATTGGGAGACTGTCTTAGGTAGAAAGGCTGGATGTGGCCTCAGCTGCACCTTATCCCGGAAGAACACGGTATAGGGGGGCTCCGAGGTCAAAGCTCTTACCTCGGCTAGGAGGGTCTCTGAGATAATGGCCAAGAGGAAGGCCATCTTCCAGGACAGGATTAGCAGGGGGAAGTGGCCAAAGGCTCGAAAGGGGGCCCTGTCAGTCTAGCGAGGACCAGGTTCAGATCCCAAGGAGGCACCAGGTCACGGACCTGCGGGTACAGCCTCTCAACCCCCTTGAGGAACCTCACCGACATGGGATGGGAGAACAGGGACCGCCCTTCCAACGGCTGGTGGAAAGCCGAGATCGCCGCTGGGTGCACCCTGAGGGAGGCTAACACTAGACCCTGAAGTCTAAGCTGCAGCAGGTACTCGAGGATAGCCTGCATGGGGGACGTACCGAGGGTTATGCCCCGCGACTCCGCCCAGCAGGTGAACCTCCTCCACTTGGCCCTGTAGGCGATCTGCGTGGAGGGTTTCCTGCTTCCCAGCAGCACGCACTGGACCTGCTCCGAGCAGGTTCTCTCCTCCTTCGTTAACCAGAGAGCCTCCAGGCCGTCAGGTGCAGGGAGTCCAGGTTGGGGTGCAGCAGGTGACCATGGTCTTTGGAGAGCAGGTCCGGCCTCCTCGGGAGCTCAATTGGCGCGGCGACAGCGAGGTCCTGCAGCAGGCTGTACCAGTACTGCCTCGGCCATGCTGGGGCGATCAGTATCACATCCGCTCTGTCCCTCTTGATCTTCAAGAGGACCCAGGGTAAGAGCGGGATGGGGGGGAATGCGTACATAAGGGTCCCTGTCCATTCGATGAGGAACGCGTTGGAGAGGGAGCCCGGCTTGTGACCCCGGAGTGAGCAGAACCTCGGGCACTTCCTGTTCCAGGACGACGCGAACAGGGCCAGTCAGGGAACACCCCACTCGCGGAAAATCCTGGCTGCTACCTCCGGGTGCAACAACCAGTCATGTTGGGGTAGAAACGGCCTTCTGAGGCTGTCCACCTCGTCGTTCCTGACCCCCGGGAGGTGAGAGGTGGTTAAACAAAAGTTGTGCCTCACCGCGAAGTTCCATAGCCGAAGCACCTCCTGGCACAGAGCCAAAGAGCGCCCCCCCCCGCTTGTTTATATAATACATTGCTGCGGTGTTGTCCGTCAGCACCTGTACCATTCTGCCCAATAAACAATGGAGGGAACTGTAACCCGTCCGTGCCCAGGGTAGCCCACTGATAATGCCAGGGTCAGGGCAGGCTGTAAAAGGAGAGCGAATTCTCCCAGCACTGGTGGGTGACACTGAAGTCAGACTTCCCAACCAGCCACAAACAGTGCTTCTGATTCCCCCACACTGGTTATCAAGAAGCCACTGTGCAAACACACACAGCCCCCTTTACTGCATTTCAGTCTCTGGCTCCCAAACTGCCACTAGGTCCAGTAAAGAGACCAGTTATTTAAACTCTATGCTCTTTACTAAAAGATTCCCTCTGATCCCAAAGGACCAGCCACAGTACCAGTTCACTATAAGTTTGGATCTTACCCAAAGTACCACGCTGCCAGCCAATCCTTTAGTGACTAAAACTAAAGGTTTATTAATAAAAGAAAAACAAACAATAAGAGAAGTGTTAAAGGCTTAAAGCAATCAGATCATACAAATGATTTAAAAGTCCATATCCATCAGGTTTCTAGAACAATTGTGGAGTTGTATGGTCCCTCTGGTGTACATCCAGTACCTGGATGGGTCTAAGTCCTTCAGTTCAGTTGCAAAGTGTGTTGATCCAGAGGTGTGTCCGCAGCTGGACAGGAACAAAGAACAAGACAAAGACAAAATGGTTTCTGTGGTTTGATCTTATATACCCTCTGTTACTGGCCATGTGGCTTGTGGAATTTTACAGGAACCAAAATGGAGTCCATAGTCACATGGGCCAATCCTGGTAACTCTTCAGGTATGCCTTTAGTTTCTTCCTAGGCCTTTGGCTTTTGTAAAGGTCTTGATGGGCCTTAAGCCGGCTATTGTCCTGTGGCCTCTCTGTCTGGGGTGTGTCTTTTACAGCACAGTTTGAAATACAGGATATTAAAGATCTCCATAACTTTCCTCACACATATCACACATGAACACAAATATTATCTTCTTGCTCAGCACATTATAACCTTTCTAACAGTACCTGACATGGCATGTCTTACATGAATCATTATGATTTTGACATATTAATGTCACATAACACAAATGCGCCCCCCTCCTAATGCAGTCCGCATGACAGGAACACCTTGCATGCCAGTCTGACTGCCCTCCGTTCTTTTACACTGATGTGGAGGGCCGTCTCCTCCTGCGACCAGCAGCCCTGGGTACTCAGGCCACCACTGATGTGGGCCCCCCCACCCGAGGCCCGACGCATCCAAGATCAGGGTGACCGAGGGGGTCAAGTCCCTGAACGGAACCCCTTCCAAGACCGTTTGGGGTCCTTCCACCATTACAGTGACCCCAGAACTGCGGGGGGCACTGTCACCGCTCTGTCCAGAGGGTGCCTGCTGGGCACATACACCATGGCCAACCAACCCTGGAGGGGCTGAGCCTGAGGCGGGCCAGCCTCACCACATAGGCACACGAGGCCATGTGGCCCAATAGCTGCAGGCACTGCCTGGCTGTCATCGTGGGGCACCTGTGTAGTTGCGATATGATCGTCGCCATGGCCTTGAACGTCGAGCGTGGGAGGGAGGCTCTGGCCTGAACCAAGTCTAGGGATGCCCCTATAAACTCTATGTGCTGCACCGGAGACAGCGTCGACTTCTGCTCGTTGATGAGCAGCCCCAGGGCATTGCAGGTGGCCTGGACAAAGGAGACCGCCTCGCACACCTGAGGTCTGGTCTTGCCCCTTATCAACCAATCATCCAGGTAGGGGAATATCTGGACCCCTCTGCGCCTCAGGAAGGCCGCCACTACCGCCATACACTTGGTGAACACCCTGGGGGAGGAAGACAGGCCAAAGGACAAGGCCGTAAATTGGTAGTGGCCACCAGCTACCATAAACCTTAGATAGTGTCTGTGGGCGGGAAGGATGGAGACGTGGAAGTACACATCCTTCAAGTCGAGGACGGCAAACCAATCCCCTGGATTCAACATGGGGATAATGGCCGCTAGGGACACCATGCGAAACTTCGGTTTCCTTATGAACCTGTTTAACCTGCGCAGGTCCAGTATAGGCCTGAGGCCTCCCTTGACTTTGGGAATGAGGAAGTACCTCGAGTAGAACCCCTTCCCCACCTCGAGCAGCGGAACCACTTCTATGGCTCCCTTGTGCAGGAGGGAGTGAACCTCCTGAAGGAGTAATTGCTCATGAGATGGGTCCCTGAAGATGGACGGGGAAGGGGGTGAGTCCGGGGGCGGAGCCACCAGTTGGAGGGCGTAACCCCAGCGCTCGGTGTCGAGGACCCAGAGGTCCGAGGTGATGCCCTGCCACAGGCCAAGGTAGGGCCTTAGCCTGTTTCTGAAGGGCGGGGGAGAATCCAGGGGAAGAATGCTGGTGCCACCCTCGGGCGCACCATCAAAATTGGTGCTTTCCCTTGGAGCCCTGGGAGGATCCTTTTTGGGAAGCTGTGGACAACGCGGGGCAGTTGCGCCGTCCGGAACCCCTGCTCCTATCCCTACACCTTGCGGGGGGAAAGGCCTAGGCGGTGGCCTAGGTTGCTTCTGCTGCCGCTGTGGCGGGTGCTGCGGCTGCTGGCGAGTCAGTAGCCTCGCTGCCTGAGGGGTGTATAGTCCCAAGGAGCGGAGAGTGGCCCTCGAATCCTTGAGGGTGTGCAGCTTGTCATCTGTCCTCTCTGAGAACAGGCCGGCTCCATCGAATGGCACATCCTGAATGGAGTGCTGCACCTCCTGGGACAAGTCCGTGGACTGTAGCCACGCTGCGTGCCGCATGGCAACGGTGGAGGCCATCACCCTGCTGGCCGTGTCCGCAGCGTCCGAAGCAGTCTGCACGGCTGCGCTGGCTACAGTCAGTCCTTCCTCCAGGACCGTGGCGAAATCTGCAGCCTGGTCCTGGGGCAGGGACTCTGCGAACCTTCGCAGCGAGTCCCAAAGGTTCAGATTATATCTGCCCAAGAGGGCCTGGTGGTTAGCCACCCTGAATTGGAGCGCCCCTGTGGAGTAGATCTTTCTACCGAAGAGGTCTAGTCTCCTACCCTCCTTGTTTTTCGGAGTGGCGTTCTGGGCCCCTTGCCTCTCTTTCTGGTTGGCAGCGTCCACAACCAGAGTCCCCGGGGCCGGGTGGGTGTACAAGTACTCATGCCCTTCGGCTGGCACGTAGTACTTCTTCTCGGCGCCCTTGGAGGTTGGGGCGACCGAGGAAGGGGTCTGCCAGACGGCTTTCACCAGGTGCAGAACCCTCTCATGAACGGGAAGGGCTACCCTGGACGGTCCTTGAGTTCCCACACGCCCGAAGAAGTGGTCCACCTCTTCCTCCAGTACCTTGACCTCCAGGCCAAGGTTAGAGGCTACCCATTTCAGAAGCTCCTGATGAGCCCTGAAATCAAGGAGAGGGGGCCCCTGGTCCTTGACGGCCTCCTCGTCGGTGATGAAGAGGACAGGTGGCGGGGTCCAGTGGAGGGCCCTCCCTAGGGTCCAACTCCCCTTCCAAGGAGTGGTCCCTCTCCTGCACCGAAGGTGCCTGCTGGGGAGCTATCTGGGGTACAGAGGCAGGGGCCGACATAGTTCCCTGCCCCATCTGGGCTGCCCACAGACCCCAATATAGCCATTGCCAAGGGGGTTGGGGCCAGCTCGGTGCTGGTGCGTGTACCTCCTCCTGGCGGCAGGTCCGAGATCCTGAGCCAGGCGAACGGTGCTGGTGGCGCCGCCAGGAAGAGCCACTCCGGGACCTGCTACCGGATGATCCCGAGGAGCGACATCATCTGCGGTGCCGGCGCTTGGGCAACGCGGACGAAGATGAAGACCGGTGCAGAGGGACGGAAGACTTGCGACGTCTCTTCCCCGGTGCCGGTGAGCAGTGCCGAGAACGGCGTCTCGGTGCCGGACTGGAGCTGGAGCGTCGCGATGAAGATCCTGAGCGGTGCCGTCTCGCCGAACGAGAATGGTGCCGGGACGACTCGTCCAACGACGAGGAGCTATCAAGCTCGACTCTCCGGCGTCAAGTGGTGGGCAGCCATTCCTCCAGTGCCGGGCGTGCCCACCCTTCAGGGACACCCATCACGGGTTTGCCCCGGGACACAGGCCCTAGCTCTCTCAGCCGAGAGAGGGCCGGAGGTGTGGGCAAGGCCAGCAAGGCTCAAGCCGCTTCAAACGCCTCCATCGTGGAAGGGTCCTGGACAAGGGGTCCCCCACTCCCAGGAGTCGGGGGAGGTTCCCTGTATAGCAGTGCTGGCGTCGGTGCCGGTGCCAGCAGCACATCTGAGAGACGAAGCACCTCAGGTCTTGACCCCGGCCACTCTTGTGGTGCAGGGGAGGGGGAATGGTGCACGCGCGAACGGCGCTTCTTTCTTCTCGGCACCGGGGACGTCCAGTGCCGGAGCGCCTGCGGTGTCAGCGGAGCGCTCTGCATCGACGAGACGCTCGGTGCAGAAGGAGTCCGCGTCGGCCCGGACGCCGGACACAGGGTGGACTCCATCAAAATGGCCTTAAGCCAGATTTCCCTCTCTTTTTGGGTCTGTGGCTTAAAGGCCTTACAGATGCGGCACCGATCCTTTCGGTGCTGTTCCCCCAAGCACTTCAGACAGCGGTCGTGGGGGTCGCTGACGGGAAAGGCCTTCCCGCAGCCAGCGCAAGGTTTGAACCCTGGCGAGCCCGGCATAGCTGGGACACTAGAGCCCTAAGGCTTTTCCTACACTAACTAAGTAACCTAACTAACTGAGTTCAGGGAGAACTGCTAACTACTTACAGTAAAGGGAAAGGGTTGTGAGGAGCAAGAGCTGTTCCCGACGACCGTCACGGGCGGAAAGAAGGAACTGAGGAGGGGAGGAGCTGGCGGCGCCCTATATACCGCCACATGAGGGCAGCACTCCAGGGGGCGCCGAGGCCGGCCCCTACAGGGGGCTGCTAGGGAAAAAGTTCTCTGGAGACCGTGCACAAGGGCGCGCACACACCTAAGTGGAATGCATATGAGCAATCACTTGAAGGAGAACCAGAGGCACCGCGCTGGAGAAGGCACCAGTCCAAGACTGCCTCACGCACTGGACACAACTCTCACTCCCACACGTCAGTCGAGCTCAGCACCGAGAAGCCATAGACAGCACCACTCCTGGTCCCCAGGAGGCAAATGACACCATAAGTCATTGGTGCTGAGGCGTCGGACATCGTCCAAATTGTCAGAGTGTGTGTCATCCCATCAGCACCAATTGCGGTGGCACCAACGCTCATCCACCTCCTCGGGTCATTGAGAAGTCGGTCCCAGACTAAGGATAGTGGAACCCAGAGACGGCACCGTCTGCACCGATCCAGTGGCTTGGGGTCCCAGAAAGGCACCCAATGCTGCCAAGATGCTCCGCAGCCGGTGCCGATGCTGGCACCGGATTGGGCACAAGGCCCCAGCAGTGGCCTTACTGTGGCCCATGGGGGATGCAGATGGGGCAAGGAATGGTGTCGGCCCCATTCTTAGTGGCACAGCCGGTGCCCCCCATGCCTGACACAGAGGGTTAGGGCCATTTCTCAGAGGAGGAATTGGACCCAGAGGAGGGACCCTCTACGGGGCCCTTTTGACAGTTGTCCTCCCCTCCAGAGAGGCGGCATCCAGAGACACAGGGCACCACTGATAGACCTCAGGGCACACCAAGAGCTCCGGAAAAGGGGGGCTTCTGACCTCAATTTGGAGAGTAAGGAGCTATCAGAGGAGAAGGACCCTTTCTTTGGTGTCATTGGGTCAGAGGAACCATCAAGGGTGGCCCTGCCTATACACGACAGGGTTCTTAAACTGGCTAAGGCCCTGTGGCAAACCCCTGCCTCGCTTGCCCCGACATCAAAGGGCACCAAAAAGAAATACTATGTGCCTGCTGATAGGTTTGAGTTTCTTTTCACCCACCCGGCCCCGGGAACCCTGGTGGTGGATGCAGCTAATCAGAGGGGCAGGCAGGGGTGCCGGAGTGCCACTCCCAAAAACAAAGTTAACAAAAAACTTGATCTGTTCAGGGCCCTGCAGTTCCACATAGCGAACCACTAGGCCTTTCTGGGGCATTATAACCTCAACCTTTGGAACTTCATGCGGCGGTTCAGAGAGAGGATGCCACAGGACCTCGCGTAGGACTTTGCCACGGTCCTGGAGGAGAGTATCACGGTGGCAGGGGCTGCGCTACAAACCGCCAGTGACACAGCGGACATGGCAAGCAGGGCCATGGGCTCTGCAGTTGCTATGAGGCAGTGTTCGTGGCTGCAGTCGTCGGGGCTGTCACAGGACGTGCAGCACTCTATACAGGACCTGCCCTCTGATGGGGCAGGCCTGTTCTTGGAGGAGACTGACAACAAATTGCACGCCCTTAAGGATTTGCGAGCCATGCTGCATTCCTTGGGCCTCTACACTCCCCAGGCCGTGAGGCGTCAGTCTTGGTCACAGACGCAGCGTCCACCACAGCAGCAGCCCAAGCCATTGCATAGGCCCTTTCAGCCCGGCAGTGGCAGAGAAAGGAACGGGGTTTGGGCGTTGTAATTGTTCCAACTCCTCCACAACCTCCCAGCAAGGACCTCCTAAAGGGCCCAATAATAAAAAGCAGTTCTGATGGTGCGCCCGGGGGTGGCACTACCTCTCTCCCGGATCCATCCCTTACATTTTTGGACAGGCTAAAACCATTCTACGTCGAGTGGCAGAACATCACCTCAGACCACTGGGTCCTCAAAGTAGTTCTTCGGGGGTACAAACTCCAACTTACAGCCATCCCTCCAGTCACCCCCCCTCCACCCCATCCCTCTTCAGGGCCCCTTCTCATGAGCAACTCCTTTTACAGGAGGTGGGTACCCTCCTCAACCTGGAGTCAGTGGAAGCGGTCCCCCCACATGAAATAGGGAGGGGATTTTACTCCAGATACTTCCTCATCCCCAAAGCGAAAGGGGGTCTGAGGCCCACATTAGACCTACGTCATTTAAACAAGTTCATAAAGTGGCTCAGGTTTCACACGCTCTCCATAGCCTCCATTATCTCTGCTCTGGATCCAGGAGATTGGTACGCCACCCTCGATTTGAAGGATGCATATTTCCATCCTTCCCAGCCACAGGCGCTTCCTCCAGTTTACAGTAGCTGGGTCCCATTATCAGTTTGTGGCCCTGCCCTTTGGCCTCTTGTCTGCTCCCAGGGTATTCACCAAGTGTATGGTGGTAGTGGCGGCCCACTTGAGGCGCAGAGGGGTGCAAATTTTCCCGTACCTGGATGACTGGCTGATCAGAGACAGGTCCAGGTCCCACGTCCAGGACAATGTGTCCCTCTGTTGTGCTAAAAAGAGCACTCAGGATCCTTTTAAGTGGAAAAGGCAGTATGCCACATTTAGTAACAGATGCTAAATCAATAATTATCTTAAACCCATGTGCACACACTCAATAACTATCTTAAACCTATGCACACACACACACACACACACACACACACACAAACACACACGCGCCCAAACACACCAGGAAATGTTCTGAGGTTGTATAGCTACCAGTCCTTATCGTGGCTTGAGATCGCAGCTTGGGTTCGTTGCTGGAGTTCGTGGCTCGTGGCAGCTACCTGGCCAGGGAAGCTGGGCACGAGGAGAGCGGGGTCTTTGTCGGGAATGCACCGACGCTTTTCTTTGATGGTCTGCAGAACAGTTTCTCTCTCTTCCAAAACCTTCAAATCTCACCCAGTCTTTTATAACCTTTTGACTTCGGTTTAAACTTAGGAGTTCTGCTGAGTCACGTCACTTCTCTCTGTCCGTTGCTTGCTGGACAATAGCAGACGTGACTTTCAGCTCGTTCCTGGTGTTTTGATTAAGTTTGCTCTTTTGTTTTCTGAGGTGGATTCTTGTTTTGCTTTTCAGGGATGTGTTCACACTTCTTCAGCCATTAGGGTGGACACCACACTTCATCGGGACAAGCTGGCAGTTTGGGTCTGGTTCACACATACAAACACCTTCCATTCATACCTTGTTCAGATAACATCTAAAAGCAGTTTGGGTCTGGTTAACACATACAAACACCTTCCATTCACACCTTGTTCAGATAACATTACCTAATCATCTAAAAGTTTAGAAAGAGTTTTGTGCAAGATGGAGTACATTTGGTCAAAATGGAGTTTTACATTTACAATATGGAGTATGGCTGAGGGGAGTTCAAATATTTCAGACAGATTCTACAGGCTTACAATTTTATTCCTACACCTCACCCATGCCACTTGCACCAAACTGGGGCTGCTCATAAACGAGCACAAGTCCGCTCTAACTCCAGTGCAGCATATAGAGTTAATCGGGGCCACCCTGGACGCTTCCCAGGCCAGAGCCTTCCTCCCACAACCTCAGTTCAAGGCTATGGCTGCGATTATCACCCAGCTATACAGGTGCCCCACGACGACAGCCAGGCACTGCCTACAACTATTAGGGCACATGGCGGCTTGCACATATGTGGTGAGTCTGGCTCGCCTCAAGCTCAGGCCGCTCCAGGCATGTCTTGCCTCAGCATATGCACCGAGCAGACACCCCTTGAACAGGGTTGTCACGGTTCCCCCATGGGTGCTAGCCTCCCTGAATTGCGTGATATAATTGAAATTGGACAGCACACCTGATAAAATGCAAGGCCTGGCAAAAATATAAAAGATTGACCAAAGTGCACAGGGAACTCACAACAGTAACCACATTGCACCGAGAACTTACAACTGGGCTACATTGCATAAGGAAACCTACAATAGAGCGGCATTGCATAGGGAACTTGCAACAGAGCAACGACTGAGCTAAACCAGTTGAGCAAGACGGAATCACAGAAATATGCTCAACCGCAGTCCATCTGCCAGAGGGGAGCACCCACAGAACACCGGAGGCACTCAGGCAAACTTCTGCAAGACAGCTAAACCATGTGAAATTGTTCAACCACAGAGTGTTTGGAAAAGTAAATAAATACTCAGAGCAGATAGGGATTCAGTGAACTGCAGCCCGGCTCAAGAGGGGGGTGTCTACTCTTGAGTCTATCGAGAGGATACCAACCCTAAGAAGCTTGCCAGCTCCAGATTCCAGTGACCACTTGTCGAGGATGAGGGTTTTGAAGCAAGGATCCAGACCAGAGGCTGAGGCAGAGTCTGGCTGTGAGTATAGCATCCGGATAGTTCAGGAGTCTGTGGACTCAGGGAATCAGGGGGATTTAATTGAGATCTGCAAAGCATGTCTCCCCACGGCAATTGCTAGAGTGCTTATAAAGAATAAAGGTTAATAGGAAATTAAAAGGAAACAGTTAGGTTTCTTTAGGTTTAAGGATCAAGCATAAGTTGTGTGTAAGTTAAAGGACTTGTCCCAGCGCCCATCTGTGAAGGATAAAGATAATCAATAGAGAAGTTTCCATAAATAGTACTGATCAGGGTAAGTGTTAATTGTCAAATTGTTTGATTGTAAGAAAACAGGGTTACTTACTAGTAACTGTTGTTCTCCGAGATGTGTTGCTCGTATCCATTCCCATATAGGTGAGTGCACGCTACAGTGCACCGGCTTCCGGAACTTTTTTCCCCTTAGCAGATACCGTAGGGTCGGTGCAGGCGCCTCCTGGAGTAGCGCACTCATGCTGTGGTACATAGGGCACCTCCGACCCCACGGTCCCTCAGACCCTTCTTTCTACCGACTCCGACAGCAGGGACGGAGGGTGGGTGTGGAATGGATATGAGCAACACAACTCGAAAAACAGTTACTGGTAAATAACCTAGTTTTCTGTCTTCGAGTGATTGCTCATATCCATTCCCATATAGGTGATTCAATAGCCATACCTTGGAGGTGGGTAGGAGTCCTTGGTGAGCTGCTCTCATCAGCACGGCTCTGCCGAAGCCTGCGTCCTCTCTCGCCTGTTGCACGATGGCATAGTGGGACGTGAAGGTGCGGACCGATGACCAAGTTGCCGCTTTGCAGATGTCCTGCAAGGGCACTTTTCCCAGGAAGACCGCCGAGGAGGCCTGGGCTCTGGTTGAGCGCACTGAAACCAGTCCTGGTTGCGGCACCTTCTCTTGCTCGTAACAGCATCTGATGCAGGCTGTGATCCAGGTCAAGATCCACTGGGTGGAAACTGGTTAGCCCTTCATTCAGTCTGCCACCGCCACGAAGAGCTGTGTGGACTTTCGGTACGGCCGCGTCCGCTCGATATACTATGCGAGGGCTCACCTTACATCCAGGGACTGCCATTTCCGCTAATCCTCTGATCCGTGTGGTTTAGGGAAAAACACAGGGAGGAATATGTCCTGGTTATAGTGAAAACTGAGACACCACCTTCAGCAGGAACACCGGGTGGGGCCTCAGTCGTACCTTGTCTTTATAGAAAACGGTGTAGGAGGGCTCTGAGGTTAAAACTCATAACTGGGAGACCCTCCTAGCCAATGTGATAGCTACTAGGAAGGCCACCTTACAGGAGAGGGCGAGCAGAGGGCATGTAGCCATAGGCTCGAAGGGGGGGTCCTGTCAGCATGGTGAGGACCAAGTTCAAGTCCCAGGAAGGCACCAGGTCTGCAGGTATAGCCTCTCCACCCCTTTAAGGAACCAAACTGACATTGGATGCGAAAACAGTGACCTCCCTTCCATCGGCTGGTGGAAGGCCGAGATGGCTGCCAAGTGCACCCTGAGGGAGGCCAAGGCTAGGCCCTGGAGTTTCAGGTAGAGGAGATACTCTAGGATGGCCTGAATAGGCGAACGGCTCAGGGGTGCCCTGGGCTTCCACCCAACAGGTGAAACGCTTCCACTTGGCTCGATACACCACATGGGTGGAAGGTTTTCTGCCACCCAGCAGAACCTGTTGGACTTGTAACGAACAGGATCTCTCTCCCTCTGTCAGCCATGGAGTCTCCATGCTGTGAGGTGGAGGAAGTCCAGGTTGGGGTGCAGCAGGTGACCCTGGTCTTGGGAGAGGAGGTCGTAACTCTTCGGGAGCAGCCGTGGTGGGGCGATGGATAGGTCCAGCAGCATGCTGAGCCAATGCTGTCTCGGCCAAGCTGGTGCAATTAGAATGATGTCTGACCTGTCCCTCTTGATTTTTAGGAGGACTCTGGGAAGCAGCGGAGTGGGGGGAAACGCATACAAAAGAGTCCCCAGCCACGGTATGAGAAAGGCGTCAGATATGGAGCCCGGCTCGCGGCCCCGAAATGAGCAGAACATTGGGCATTTCCTATTCCAGGTCGACGCAAACAGGTCCAGTTGGGGAACCCCCCACTTGCGGAAGATCAAAGCAGTCACCTCCGGGTGTAACGACCAGTCATGCTGGGTAAGGAATGACCTGCTGAGGAGGTCCGCCTCGTTGTTCCTGACCCCCGGGAGGTGAGAGGCAGAGATGTGAAAATCGTGCCTCACCGCTAGGTCCCATAGGAGCATGGCCTCTTGGCAATGCGCCGAAGAGCACGACCCTCCTTGTCTGTTCACGTAGAACATAGCCGCTGTGTTGTCCGTGAGGATCTGCACCACCCGGCCCTCCAGAAAGTTGAGGAACATCTGGCAAGCCAGGTGGACTGCCCTGAGCTCCCACACATTGATATGGAGGCAGCTCTTGTCCAAGGACCAGAGCCCTTGTGTGCTCAGGTCAGAACTGATGTGGGCTCCCCATCCCACGTCCGAGGCATTGGTAATCAGTGTTACAGAGGGTGTCAGGTCCCTGAAGGGGACTCCTGTCAGGACCTCCCCTGGGTCCCTCCACCAGTCTAGTGACTGCAGGACCTGGGAGGGGACCATTATCACCTTGTTCAGGGAATGTCTAGCTGGTGCGTAGACCGAGGCTAGCCACATCTGAAGTGGCCTGAGCTTGAGGCGCGCCAACCTCACCACGTAGGTGCAGGCCGCCATGTGACCCAACAGCTGGAGGCAGTGCCTGGCTGTTGTCATGGGGCACCTGTATAGATTCTCTATTATGAACACCATTGCCTGAAAGCGAGGTTGTGGGAGGAAGGCCCTGGCCTGCGTGGCGTCTAGGGTGGCCCCGATAAAGTCTATCCGCTGCACCAGGGTGAGCATGGATTTCTGCTTGTTCACGAGTAACCCCAGTTTGGTGCATGTTGTGCTGTTCCTCACATGGGCCCTGGACCTGCCCCGGATCAGCCCATCGTCCAGGTAGGGGAAGATCTGTAAACCTCTGCGGCGCAGGTAAGCCGCTACCACTGCCATACATTCTGTGAACACTCTGGGGGCGGAGGAGAGGCCAAAGGGCAGGGCCAAAAATTGGCAGCGGGAGCCAGCAACCAGAAATCGGAGAAAACGTCTGTGAGCAGGAAGGATGGAGATATGAAAATACGCATCCTTCAAGTTGAGGGCAGCATACCAGTCCCCTGGATCTAGGGCAGGAATGATGGAGGCTAGAGAGACCATCTTGAACCTGAGGCGCCTGATGACCTGTTCAGACGACGTAGGTCCAGAATAGGCCATAGACCCCCCCTTAGTCTTGGGAATAAGGAAATAGCAGGAATAAAACCCCCTTCCTCTTTCTTGGAGAGGAACCTCCTCCACCACTTCAAGGAGGAGGAGAGAGTTCACCTCCTGGCTGAGGAGGTGCTCGTGAGAGGGATCCCTGAAGAGGGACGGGGAAGCGGGAGAGTCTGGGGGGAAGGCCGTGAACTGAAGGGCATAGCCCTTGCGAACCACACCAAGGACCCAGCTGTCCGATGTTATAGTCTTCCACTTGGCGTAGTACGGCCGGAGTCTGTGTGTAAATTGCCCGATGAGATCCAGGGAACAGGAGAGTGCCACCCTTGACCGCACCGTCAGAATTGGTGCTTGTTGTTTTGCCCTTTAGACGGTACCTGGTGTGGGCCTGCCAAGGATCCAGAGCGATCATGTTCCCTGGACCCCCTATACCTGTCACGGCCCCTCCAAGGTGGAAAGGGCCTAGTGGGTGGCCTAGGGGCCGGCTGGGGTTGGCGCTGGGCTGAAGGGTGAGACTGGCGCCTTGAAGTCTGTGGCGTATAAAGCCCCAATGATCTTAACATCACTCTAGAGACCTTTAAAGCATGGAGCTTTTCATCCGTTTGTTGGGCAAAGAGGCCAGCGCCATCAAAAGGTAAGTCTTGGATGGACTGCTGGACCTCTTGGGACAGCCCTGAAGCCTGCAACCATGACGAGTGTCTCATCAAAATGGCCGAAGCCATTGCCCTGCTGGCAGTATCTGCCGCATTGCTATCTGTCTGTAAAGCTGCCCCAGCCACCGCAGCGCCCTCATCCACTACTGTGGCGAAGTCCTGTGCTTGGTCCTGCGGGAGACCTTGTGCGAATCTCTGCAAGGAGGACCAGAGGTTCAAGTTGTAGTGGCCAAGGAGTGCTTGATGGTTGGCAATCCGTAATTGTAATGCCCCCGTTGAGTAGACCTTGCGGCCGAAAAGGTCTAATTTCTTATGATCCTTGCCCTTATGTGTATTACCCTGGCCTCCCTGTCTGTCTCTTTGGTTGGCCGCATCAACCACAAGAGTTCCCGGGGCAGGGTGATTAAAAAGGAACATAGTAGCACCTCTCCGCACCCTTAGAGGTCAGGGGAACTTACGCCAGCGTTTGCCACAGGTTCTTGGCTAACTTCAGAACCCATTCATGGATGGGCAGGGCAACCCTGGAAGGCCCTGCCGAACCAGAAACACCAAAGAGGGGTTTTCCTCCTCCGACAACTCCTTGAGCTCCAAGTTCAAATTGCTCGCAGCCCTCTTAAGGAGTTCTTGATGCGCCTTAAAGTCCGGAAGAGACGCTCTATGGTCCCTGGCACCTGCATCATCAGGGGAGGATGAGGAGGATTGAGGAAGGGGCCCTGCAGAGGGACCCTCCCCATGGTCCAACTCCTCGTCGGAGGATCAGTCTTTGACAGGCTGATGAGGCCTGGACATTGATGGCTGGGCCCCCAAAGATTGTATTGAAAGGGTACCATCTGGGTCCCCCATGGTCCCCAACAGGGCCGTTGCCAAGGGCCCTGAGCCCATTCCAGTGCCAAGGTAGATCTGTGCCTTGGCACCGAAGCTTTTCTGCGCCGCTTACCACTCGGGGAGGTAGAGCAGTGCCGGCCATGTTGTCGTCGCTCTGAAGATCATGAGCGTCAACCAACTCCAGGAGATCGGGACCGGGGTCTGTCTCTTGGCGGGGACTGCTCCAAGTTCTGAGCATGCTCCGGCACTGTGATCCACATTGCAGAGTAAGCCAGCGATCGCTGATAAGCTCTGGTCTCCAGCACCGGGATCCGCACCGGGCTACGCTCTGGGGATCAAGATCAGTGTCGTGATCTGACCTCTGCAACCAGGACCTTCGCCGGGCTTCTTGCTGGGGATCAAGACCGGTGCCATGGTTTAATCTCTGACTGCACCGGACTCCTTTCCAGGGATCGAGATCGGTGCTGGGACTTTGCTTCCTGCACCGGGAACCGGTCCAGGCTGTAAGCTGGGGATCGGGACCAGTTTCTGTCTGGCGCCAGCACTGCTGTCCGCACTGAGCTGGGTGCCAGCGAAGCTGAGCGTTGACTTCCAGCGGAGCTGGAATGATGTTGCTTCTGCCGCCTACCTCTCGACCTCCATTGGTGCCATGGTGTTGACGAGGGAGAGGACTTGGAGTCCAAGCTAGAGAGGGAGCCGACACTCCTCTCTCTTTCTGACTGTCTGGGGGGAGATCTGGACTTCTGTCTCGACCACCCACCGGGGCCGCCCAAGGCGGGTTTACCCCGAGACACCAGTCTCAGAACCCTCCAACGAGGGGGGGATTGGAGGCATGGGCATGCCCATGAGGGCGCTTGCCTCTGTGAAGGTCTCCAGTGTCGACGGTCCTTGCAAGGGCACTCTCCTACCTTCAGAGGTTGGGGGAGGCTCCTTGCGTGGAGACGCCAGTGCCGGAGTACTCTCCATAGCACCTGGTTGGGGCATCTCCTGGCTGGTTACCGGCTGCACTGCAGAGTCTTTAGTGGTAACAGGCTTCTTCTTTTTCTTCAGTACGGGAGGTTTCCATGTCTCCGGTGCCGGCGGGGCGCTCCACACCGAGGAGATGCTCAGTGCCGCAGGTGAACGAGATGGCTCAGAGTCCGGCCGGAGCGCCAAGTCCATCAAAATGGCCCACAAATAAGCATCCCGTTCCTTTTGCATTCGCGGCTTGAAAGATCTACAGACCTTGCATTTGTCCTTTCGGTGCTGCTTTCCTAGATAGCGAAGCCAGCACTCGTGCAGGTCACTAACGGGAAAGTGTTTACCGCACGCAGAACAGGACTTAAACCCGAGTGTATCCGGCATGGTTCCCGAAGGGAAAGCCCTTAGGGCTTCTTCTAACTAAACTAACTCACTCACTCACTCACTCACTCAACTATAACTATATACACTACTACAGAAAAACAGGGGAAGCTACTTGCGATGCAAGAAGCAGTAGCAATTCCAGTCACCGTCACGGGCAGAAAGAAGGGACTGAGGCCGTGGGGTCGGAGGCACCCTATGTACCACGGCATGAGTGCGCTACTCCAGGGGGCGCCTGCACTGACCCTACGGTATCTGCTAAGGGGAAGAAAGTTCCGGAAGCCGGTGCACTGTGGCGTGCGCTCACCTATATGGGAATGGATATGAGCAATCACTCGAAGACAGAAGTATTGTTAATTGTCTCGTTTGTTTGTGTTATCATCAATAAAGCTATTCATTGATTCAATCTGGGGTGTTCTTTCCCATCAACCTCCAAATCCAGGTGCCTTGCTACCCGGCCAATTTGGCCTTTTCCCTACTAAACTTCAATAGCAGCAAGAACTGGTGGAGGACTCCTGGGGCAGTGTTGATGGGTCTTCCCTTCAGGGGTCTGGCCCCGTCAGTCACCCTGATTTCCAAGGCCTCGGACATGGGGTGGAGAGCACACATCAGTGCCGACCTGGGCACCCAGAGATCATGGTCAGAGGAGTAGAAAAACCTCTACATCGATGTGAGAGAACGCAGAACTGTCAGGCTAGCCTGCAAGGTGTTCCTCAACTTCCTGAAGGGCAGGATGGTGCAGGTGCTGATGGACAACACCGCAGCGATGTTTTACATCAACAGGCAGGGGGGAGCACGCTCCTCGGCCCTCTGCCAGGAGGCCATTCGACTACAGGACTTTGCAGTGAGGCACGACTTCCATTTATCTGCCTCTCACATCCCGAGGGTCAGGAACGACAAGGCAGATTGCCTCAGCAGGTCATTTCTACCCCACCATGACTGGTCACTGACCTGGAGGTGGTGACTTTTGTTTTCTGCAAGTGGGGTGTTTCCCAACTGGACTTGTTCGTGTTGTCCTGGAACAGGAAGTGCCCGAGGTTTTGCTCACTCCGGGGTCGTGAGCTGGGCTCCATATCTGACGCATTCCTCATAAAGTGGAAGGGGACCCTTAGGTACGCATTTCCCCCCATTCCACTCATGCCCAAGGTCCTCTTGAAAGTCAAGAGGGACAGAGCAGACGTAATACTCATTGTTCCAGCCTGGCCGAGGCAGCACTGGTACAGTATGCTGATGCAGTTGTCGATTGCCCCGCCAGTGGAGCTCCCAGATGGCACGACATGCTCTTCCAGGACTAGGGTCGCCTACTGCACCCGGACCTGGACTCCCTACACCTGACAGCCTGAAGGCTCTGTGGCTGACAGAGGGGGAGAGAGTCTGCTCGGCGCAGTTCTGACAAGTTCCACTGGGCTGCAGAAAACCTTCCACACAGGCGGTGTACTGGGCCAAGTGGAGAAGGCTTACCTCCTGGGCAGAGTCCCGGGGCATCTGGCCTAGCCTCTCGCCTATCCAGGCGATCCTGGAGTACCTGCTCCAGCTGAAACTCCAGGGCCTGGAGCTAGCCTCCCTGAAAGTCCACTTGGCGGCTGTCTCGGCTTTCCACCAATTGCTGGAGGGGAGATCCCTTTTCTCCCACCCCATGTCAGTCAAGATCCTCAAGGGGGTGGAGAGGCTTTATCCGCAGGTCTGTGACCCGGTGCCTCCCTGGGATTTCAACCTGGTCCTCTCCAGGCTAATGGGGACCCCCTTCGAGCCCATGGCTACATGCTTGCTGCTCATCCTATCGTGGAAGGTAGTCTTCCTGGTGGCCATTACCTCGGCTAGGAGGGTTTCCAAGATTAGAGCTTTGACCTTGGAGCCCCCCTACATGGTGTTTTACAAAGATAAGGTGCGGTTCAGACCCCATCCAGCCTTCCTGCCTAAGGTGGTCTCCCAATTTCACTATAATCGAGATATCTTCCTCCCCGTGTTTTTTCCCAAACCACACGGGTCAGAGGAGGAGCAGAGATGGCACTCCCTGGATGTCAGATGGGTCCTGGCCCACTACATCGACAAGTCAAAGCCATTCCGGAAGTCGATGCAACTCTTTGTTGCAGTGGCAGATTGGATGAAGGGCTCACCTGTCTCTACCCAGCGCATCTCCACAAAGATAATGGCCTGCATCAAGTGCTGCTACAAGCAGGTGAATGCACCGCTTCCAGCGGCTATTTCAGTTCAACCAGAGCTCAGGCTTCGTCTGAGGCCTTCCTGGAGAGGGTGCCCCTTTAAGACATCTGCAAGGCCACCACCTGGTCGTCGGTGCACACCTTCATGTCCCACTACGCCATCGTTCAGCAGGTGAGAGAGGAAATGTGGTTCAGCAGAGCTGTGCTGAGGACAGCTCACCAGTAGATCCTACCCACCTCCAAGGTATTGCTTTTTAATCACCTATATTGGAATGGATATGAGCAATCACTCGAAGGAGTAATTACCAGTAACTATTGTTCTTCGAGATGTGTTGCTCATATCCATTCCACACCCACCCTCCGTCCCCATTGTTGGAGTGGCAGAAAGAAGGGACTGAGGGGCCGTAGGGTCAGCGGTGCCTTATGTACCGCGGCATGAGCACGGTACTTGAAGGGGCACCTGAGCCGACCCTACAGGGTCTGCTAAGTGGAAAAAAGTTCTGGGAACCCATGCATAGTGCATGCACTCAGCTATAGTGGCATGGATATGAGCAACACATCTCAAAGAACAACAGTTACTGGTAAGTAACTTTTTCTGTCCTGGAGTAAGATCCAGAGTCCACGTTTCTAGTGAAAACCTCAGGATGTCCTATAATGGGCTCCCCCACTGTGCTGTGCCATCTGCTGCTTTCTGTCATAGTGCTGTGTGTATGGGAGCAAGAGGAAGGTAAGTGTAAAGTACACCACTGTGCTTAGCCTGGCAGATAACATAATGCTGGGTATCCCTACGCACCGGGCTCGAGCCGCAGCATTCATGCCAATAGTTTAACACAAGCAGCTTTTCCTTTCAAAACGAATGTAATCCGTTAATCTTTTTTAAATTCAGGGGGTCATAGTACAGAGATGTTCTGAAGTAGGTGAAGCAGTTTAGGGACTACACTGCCCTTTACAGCTACTTTGACAAACCTTTGCAAAGGGAGCCGATTCCCAGAGATGCCCCAGTTTCTGGTATTTTGGTTTCTTTTCCTAAATTGGTTTTCTATGCATCTCCCCATATGTGTATCCCTCTGATTTTTCCAGAACAATTTAATGCGCCCAGTGGGAAAAGAAATGCTCCTGTTAAACTATCAGCATGAATGTTGCTGTACAAACACGGTGGCACTGGGAGGCTCATAACCAGGGATATGGATTTGTATAATTATTTATTACTCCTGTTATGGTCGTGAGCTCAACTCGGATCAGGCCACACTGCGCTGGGCGCTGTACAAACACATAACAAAAGACAGTGCCTGCCCCAAAGAACTCAGTCTAACTAGACAAGGCTGACAAAATGAGAAGGAAGAAGGAGTATTGTTATCCCTTTTTACAGAAGGGGAACTGAGGCCTGGAGAGAGGGAGTGACTGGCCCAAGGTCACAGAGGGTTTGTGCCAGAGCTGGCAATTAAACCCAGATCTCCTGAGTTCCCAGACAGATGCCCTAACCATCAGTCCACCCCCCTAAGAAAAAGCAGTTGAGGCATTATACACATTTTAGAGCCCTCTCCCGAGCACTGGCAAAGGGATATCATTCTACAGATCTCGCCAGGCATCAGACTCCGAGAGGAAAACAGCAGAGTCAGATAGGCTGTGGATGACTGCTGTGGGAGGGGGAGTTGGATGGAGTGCTGTGTAAATGGGGAGGAGTGGGAAAAGGGAGGGGCTGAAGATAGCAGGAGAGAAGCTCTGCCCCTCATCCCATGGTCCTTTGGAGACGGCATAGGGCAAGGAGTGGAGAGGAGAGAACAGCATCAGGGAGAAGGAAGCCTGGTTTCTGAGGGCATGGACGTGAGGCTTGATAGGAAGAGACGAGAGGGACAAGGACGGAGGTAATGGCCGATGGCTGAAAGATTGCTGAGAGGGAAGTTGGCTGGGAAAGTGAACTTGGTGGCAAACCAGAAAGGCCACGCAGCATACAACGGCTAGCAAACACAGCCACTAAATCAGTACAGCAGCAAACGCTGAAGTGTGCAGTGGGTCCACGACGGGGCTGACAGGATGAGCAGTGATGAGCGGCAGGCAGCTGCCGTGGTTTATGCTTGAGCTGGGCAGTAACGCTGGGCCAGAGGAAAGTGTGGCGACAACCAGCCCCACGGTAGCAAGATGGAGAAGTGGCGATGCTGGCAGGAGTCAGGGCGCAAGCCGTGGAAGTGCTCAGTGGCTCCATTCGTGTGGACAATGTGGATGGACTGACCTGCTCCCTGCCTTGCACTTTATGCTGCACGAGCAAGTCCCGTCTTGGTCCTGTTTGTTCTCAGGGTGGGGTGAGCGTGCTTGTATTTGGACACACAGTGTTTACAGAGAGGTTCCTGGCCTGGCACTGCCCAGCTCTCTGCCTCTCGACTGACCTAAGCATAGGGGTTTGCAAAGCCGCTCCTCGACCACTCTCCTGCTCCAGTGGATGAGAGGAGGCCGAGCTGTGTGTGTGCCTCAGAGTAAATTACCAGCACACTGTAATAAGGGTCAGTGGCGCCAAGGCGCTCCCCCTCCCCGACTGTCAAATTCAAACAGGGCTCACCACAGAGCCAGCATAGAAAACTAAACCTTCAGGGGGAGAACGGGCACCCGAGGGATGGGTCCCAGAAGGGCCATGACTCTCCTTCCCATGGCAGCATTGGGCTGATCGGAGACTGATGCACAACTCAGCCCTTCCCCTTTAGCTGAACAAATCACTCTGGGGGCGGAACGAGCAACAGGAGCCGTCTTGGAGGAGCGGATGGGCCCAAGGGGAGTGTGAGGAGCTCCGGGAGTCTGGCCTGAGGAAGGAAAGGCCTGAGTTTGGAGCCTCTCACCAGGGAGAGGGGAACTCTGTGCAGCAACAGGCCTGAGGGGCCAAGAGCTCTAGCTGGGAAGGGCTTGCCCCAGAGACACACAGATGCCAGAGGGATTGAGGTACCCACAGGGCCTCTCTTACTGACCCACTGCTCTTGTGTCAGTGCATAGGTCTGACTGTTGTCTGGTTCTGTTAATTGTTGCTTGATTGAATTTCCAGGCTCCCACACAGGCTGGGAGAGAAGATCCCCCCCAAGAGAGTGACATTCCTGCAGGAACCCAACAAAGACCAGGTGTTACCTGCAGAATTCCCTGCCAGGGCTTGTGGGGCCATAGTCGTAGCAAACCAATGCTGTGCCCTGCTGCTTACATTGGCTCTGAGTGTGGGTCTGTCTGCGGGCAGAGGAGGGCTCAGTTATGGACACTATGGTAAGGTGATCAGCCAGCCTTGTACAAATCCCATTGTAAATCCCTGGCCCTCTAACCATCCTGCAACTCCATGTTTGTACAGCGCTTAGGACAATGGGGACACTGATCTCAGCCTCTTGGTGCTAAGGTAATACCAATAATAAATAATACTCTGTCCCACTTCAATGCTTTCTAGGTCTGGGGTATTAAGCACGTTCATCCTTTGGAAAATACTGAAACTTGTTTGCAAAAGAAATCCCGTTTGAGGCTGCCAGTTTTTGAAATAGGTGTGACGATGCTGTCTAGATATGTCATTCTGGCACTACAGCACTCTGTACATGTCCAAACAGGGCTCTGAAAATAGTCTGGCATTTCTGTGTGAAAGTTTATCGCTTTGCAGTTGTGTGCTTTGTGGGTGTGTCAACTGGACTTTCACCTTCATGCTTTGGATGATTAAACACTAGTCAGCTTTGTCACTTGATCTTGTTGAAAAAGACTTATCCATCTTATACATTTTGTCAACTATGCAGTGGGCCAATTCTGTTGTGTAGTGTTGAATTATAATCTAAGATAAATGCCCAAACTCTTCCACGTGTGAGTAACTTCACATGCATGAGTAATCCTGTTGCATTCTCAAGTTGCAAGTAGGTGAATAATATCACACTGAAATGGATAATAATTTGTGTCATGAATAATTGTTCTGGACATTTTATATTCTTTGTTGGGAAGTCAAGCTACCTAAATATTAGACCATCTGGAATTATGAGCAGAGATAATGCTTTCTAGGGCTGTGAAAAGCTGGTGAAAAAATTTCCATGAAAATTCACATTACAATTCTATATTCAAACACAAACACTTTGTCCAAACCTGGGAATAGCCATGGGTACTAGGATGTCTCCCTAATATGCCAACCTCTTCAATGGCCACCTTGAAGAAGAAATGCACCACAAAACCAATGATATACCTGAGGTACATCAATAGTATTTTTATTCTCTGGACAGATGACTTAAACTCCTCATAGGTTTCCATCACAATTTCAATGACCATCACCCATCCATCAAACTCTCTCTGGAACACTCCCACACCAGCATCAACTCACTGGACACCATGATCAGCTTCAACAATGGCACCTACAGACAACTATATACAAGAAACCCACGGATCACCAAACCTGCCTCCACAGATCCAGTAATCACCTCAAACACACCAAGTAAACCGCTATCTACAACCAGGCCCTCAAATAACACAGAATATGCTCCAAGGAGAAAGTCCAGGATACACACTTTTAACACACTCAAACCTGCCTTCACCAAGCAAGCACATGCCACCAGAGAAGTTGATTGCATCATGGAACAAGCTACCCAAATGCCCTGAGAGAACCTGCTGCAGTACAGAAATAAAGGTCCCTCTGACTGCACACCCTAGTCTTCACCTACCACCCCACACTGGAACCCATGCAGGGTGTCATCAAATTACAATCCAGACTCGATGGAGACCCCCATGCTGAAAGAAATCTTTCCTGAACCCCCGCTTCTGACTTTCAAACAACCCTCCAACCTCGCCAAGCTCATCATCAGAAGCAAGCTCCCCACAGATCGGGACACACCAACACAAAGGAGCACCAGACCCTGCCAGAACAACAGATGCAAAACCTGCAGCCATATCTCCACTGCTACAATGATCAACACATCCCCCCCGCACACATTTCAAGACCCATGAGTCCTACACATGCTTATCACAACATGTGGTGTACCTCATTCATGCACTAAATGCCCCAACAGAAACTATGTGGGTGAAATCAATCACCATGCTCTCAAATGAACTCACACAGGAAAATAGCAAGACACCCTGTCACCTGTGGCTGAACACTTTTCACAGAGCGATCAGTCTATATCTGACCCATCCATCCTCATCCTCAATGGAAACCTGCAAAAAGACGAGCCCAGGAGCTAAATTCATAACTTTGCTAGACACTCTATTCAGCCCATGATTTTTAAACACGGACTCATTACAGCAATCCTTAACCAACCCCTTTCCCCTCCCCCCCTTCTTTTTCTCCCTATGACTGGAGCAGTCACCTGGAATGGTCCTTTGAAACATGTTAACTACTTATGCTAAACAATCTGTTTCACCTTGTATTTAGCTATGCCACTCTGAGTGCCTTTCCCATTCTGAACTCAGTTTAGTGAGCTTTATTTTGTAATCGTATACTTTTGGATGGGATGGCCTGGATGTTCTGTTCTTTGCCCTTAGTGTGCTCTTGAGTCTTGTGTGTGTTGAGTTGGTATTTGTGTACAGTCCATCATTTTAACAAGTGGATTATTTTAATACAGCACTGAATGTAATATGTGAGTAACGTGAAAAAACTCTGAACTGCACACTTCTGCTTAAGTGCATTTGTAAAACTACCCTGTTGTTTGCATTTTACAATAATCATCCCAAAACCCTTTCTTGAAAGACAGAAATTTGTTCCATTTTCATTAACTAATGGCCATGTAGTTCAGAAACATGCTTAAAAACTCAGGTGTGCAGACATAATTACAAAGCCTTACTGAAAATGCCACATCCTGTAGAAAAAGTATTTACTGGTAACTTTTAAAAAACATAGCAAGGAGTATATAAACTAATATGTTTCTTATGCCCCCCCAACTTTCCATTTTCTTTAATTAAGAAAAATGGAAGCAATTAACTCAGGAAAATAATTCTTGCTTTGATTTATTTTCCTAATGAAAATGTTTTTTTTTTAAAAGTACAAACAAAGTAATCAATGTAAGTTAAAACTGGAACTTCAAAGCTTTTTTTTATGTTTGAAGAAAATAAAAATTGAACATGAAAATTAAGCTTTTGCAACACTATTGAAGGCTTTAAAAGCCTTCTAATCTTTTGTAAAATTAAATTACTTAAAATACACAGACTCACAAAAGAGATCCCAACAGGTTAGCCTGACCCAGAACGAAACTGCAGTAATTAAAATAAACCTTCTGTTCCTCCCTCCCTCCACCATGTCACACCCCTCTCTATGCCCCAAAAGTGGTTAACCTTGAAAAATAAACTAATCCTCCAGTAAGAGTCAGGATTTTGCTTGAGTGAAGTTTCAATCTTTGAATTCATAGTGGTCTCACACCAGGGTATGAACCCTGGTGGAAAATGCCACTCACAGACTAGAGCTTCAACTCAAGAAACTTTGGGTTCAATTCCTGGGTCAGCCACTCATTCCTTGTATGGCAGCAACCACTCCATGTAGAAACTTAATGCAAACCTTCCTGAATCAGGGTCTTAGGCCTGGTCTATACTTACCTCCGAGATTTGGCAGCAGCCGACGGGAGATATGCAAGCAATGTAAAAAACCTGCATAACTAACCTCGACTACGCTGGTTCCATTCAGCACACCATTGACACCGCACTGCGCTGACAGGAATAGTGTTCCCCTCGACGCACCGCTACGTCATTTTCAGACATGGTTTCCTAGGTCGATTTCTGGATCGACTGAGCGGGTCTTCACAGACCGCTCAGTTGATCCTGAGAAATCGATCTGACAGCAGTGAATTTGCTGCCGTCAGTATAGACGTAGCCTTAATCTCTCTGACTCAGTTCCCCATCTGTAACATGAGAATCACAATACTCCCCAACATCAGGGGTGTTCTGTAATGCACCCAGATGCTACAGTTATAAATAAAATTGTATTTTAATACTGAAAAATACATAAAATCTTTCTCATTGCTTAGAAATCCTTAACATTTTTGGAACATTTATAAATGCAAGACCAACTCACTGATTCAGCTCTTTTTGATGGCTTCTGCCACAGAGGATTCAAATTACACCTCACTTAAGCCTGCAAATAATAAAGTAGACCTTAAAAAACTACACCTCACTGAGACCAGAACTTTACAAACAATTTACAACAGAAGGAAACAGGCAGTCTTAAAAAAAATCCTAATAGCCAAACAAAAACCTGCAAGCTGGTAATCTAGAGTGAAAACCCCAGTGTGTATGTACTTAATGTCATGTTTACCTTGAGGTGGGAAATGCCTGTTTCCTTCAGAAATGGGTAGAATACCTGATTGTCCCACTGCTTACTCAGTCATATCTGCCCCCTGGGTGGAATGCACATTGCTAGTCATATATGCACTCTCCCTGATGGGAAACTCCGAAATGCTTATTGTTGGTGGGTGTTTATAAGGAAACTGAGACAGGACACCAATTTTTTATCTCACCTCCAGCTCAGATGGCCTGCTAGATCAGTGCACGTGGGATTTATAACTGCACACCAGAAGTTTGCCCTTGAAGGACGGGAGTGGTACATTTATACGTGGGCCTTCCTTATTAATGTTTAACATTGAGTCCTTCCCATGCCATTAGATCAGGCACAAACTCCACCATTCCTGTCTATCCTGTGCGAAATACTCACCTGTCCTCTGTGTTAAGTTCCAATGTTTGACACTGATTCTGTTAATGCTTTTTTCCCCCCTGTAAAGCACTTTCATCAACTTCCTCACTATCATCCCCATTTTCAGAACAAGCATATTGAAATATAGAGAGGTCATGGGACTTGCCCTAGGCCACGTAACAATCTCTCTCAGAGCTTGAATCAGCACTAGCAAAGGGCTGGCAGTGGTTTCCTAGCCCTGCTCCTACTGCACCTTGCTACAATCCCTTTCCTTCTGCTTGGCCATCAAACGGTGAAGGTACCTAGGTGGTGAGAAGTAAGAGCAGCCTCCATTCTCTTCACCCCTCAGCATAGAGTGCTCTGCAACTTTCACCTCCCGTTTACTTTGACCTTGCCCTCTCCCCTAACTGTTCCCTCTGGGTGAAATTCACCCCAGTGCTGAGTCAACACAAGGCTGGCTATGGGGCATTTGCTCCCTATTTTGAAGGCTTTGCTGGCTCTCTGCATAGGGAAGAAAGCTCACTGATACATGTCTTAACCGTATCAGGTTAGAGATAAGACATGGGAGTTTAAGATTGAAAGTGCATATCTGTTACTTGGAGCATTAAAGACCTGACAAGAACACCAGAATTATACAAAACCAGTATACTGAACTAGGACATTCAAAATCCAGGTGACCAGAAACTTAACAAAACCTTTGTAGTTCTGTTGTAAACACCCCTCCCTGCCACATAAGCCCTTTAAAAAGCCCAGAAGTCTAATGAAAGATTTCCTCAAACCCAGCACCATTTAAAAGAGGAAATTCAGGTTGGCAAAATGCCTGAGAAGTGAGACCCTGAAAACATCACAAACTCCAAGACTACCTTATTCCTCCCAACCATTTTATATCTAATCAGTGACCACAAACTCCAGAACACCAGACTCTAAGGCCCGGTCTACACTCACCTTCCGGATTCGGCGGCAGTCGACAGAAGATACACAAGTGATGTAAATCACTTGGTATCTCCTGTCGACTTCTCGGTGTCTCTTCTGCGCGGCGTCCACACTGCGCTGCGCCGAAGGGAACAGCGCTCCCTTCGACACAGCGCTACGCCACTTATCGGGGTGGTTTTCCTGAGTCGCTTGCTGGATCGACTGAGCGGGTCTACACAGACTGCTCAGTCGATTCAGAGCAATCGATCTGACGGTGGCAAATTGAGTGTAGACCCAGCCTGAGGTACAGTGGCTGTGCTGGCTAGCTATACACAATCCACAGAAAAAGGTGCGCTTTACTACTCTCTGATTAGCCAAGTCACTTTCTGACTTCAGAGGGAGTTCTCCCCACTTTTACTGGGCTTGCATGTAGCCCTTATAAAACAACGCACAGCCTCAGTTATTAATGGGATCACTTTCTCTTGTATTTCTTTCCTTTCACAATATATTTTAATCCCTTTTTATTCTCTATATCCTCCTTAGTATATAGTATTCTTTTTGCTCTTTTGTGTCTCATCTTCTGGCAAGCACTAAGTATACCATATACCAATTTTGTTTCTAAGGCCCCAGTCCTTTAAACGTTTTTGCCGAACCAGGCCATAATTTTCTATTTCCAGCATAAGATTTTGATTTAACCTTCATGTGTCAGTGCTGTCCCTTGAGAAGCCATTTTAGCCACTACTTGTTCCTTCCTCTTGCTCTTATGGAGAAAATGAATTTTGGTTTTCCTTAATCATTATGTCTTTTAGGATTCTCCCACCTTATTTCACACTCTGGGTTTTGATTCCCTTCTATTACTATATCATCATTGCATTTGACCCGTGCATTGCTTCAGTCTGTGACCCTGCATCTGATTTTGATTAATTAATGTAGCTTGTGGTGAGTGGTAGCAAATTTCCCTACTATTATTATATCAATTTGCTATTAGTAGGTAGATTTGGATCTAGTAGATCTCCTTTTTAGTCATTCTACTTTCCAGTTCTACATAAACTTTTTGATGCACGTCTGTCTGTATTTGTTACTTAATAGACATCTGTGATGGTAGTTCCTCATGACTGTGTGGTTTCCTGTTATCTTACTGATTTTTGCCATGTGTGTCAGTCCTCTTAAAGATATAGTGGTCCTGATTTTCATTTAAACTTAGGCCCCTTTACCTGGGCTCTGGTAATGCAAAGGGACTTTATTTACACTTGGTGTAAGGCCCATTTATGCTCTTAAAGTGGCACAGAAGTCCCTGAGTATAAATGTGGCTCAGGTCACTGGTGGATGCTTGTGCACATCATCACACACAGGAAGCAGAAGAGACGACTAAAAAGCGCTTGGAAATGCCATGAATATAAATCATACGTTGGGACGGAGGGCTAGCTGGATGTGAGACTAGCAGAAAGCATGGCGGTGAGGGTGTGTTCGAGTACAATACAGATGGGTATGAGGGGATGTGTAGACGTGGGACAGTGACATTCAGACGATAAGTGCAGACTGGTTCACACATGCTTCACCTCACCCGGTAGGCTGCTTCTGGCGGGGACCAACGCGGGATGCTTCAGTGCACTGGATGCAAGGCTGGGGGCGGACAGGTTGGGGGGCGGGGGTGGGGGGGGGCACGCGCCTTTCAGCTCCTGGGAGCGGAGCAGGGGGCGGCCAGGCGCAGGGGCTGGGCCTCGCGCCCTGTTCCCCCGCGGAGCCCGGCCCGGGGTCGTTCTGCTTCGCGCCCCAGCCGCCCGGGTAGGGCCGCGCCGAAGCGGGCTCACCCCGGCGTGACTCCGCCGGCACCGCCCGCCCGCCGGGCCCGGGGCGGGGCGGGGCCGGGCCGGGCGTGTCGGCTCCCGGCGGGCGGCC
>ML675650.1:3180418-3254325 GCA_007922155.1 Mesoclemmys tuberculata | reverse complement strand
GGAGGCGGCGGCCGAGCTGCGGGCGCGGCGGGAGCGGGGCCGCTGGTGCCCCGAGCACGGCGAGCGGCCCCGGGAGCTGTTCTGCGCCGACTGCGCCGCCTGCGTGTGCGCCCTGGGCCCGGCGCTGGGCGCCCACCGCGGCCACCGCCTCAGCCTGCTCGCGCAGGCCGCGCAGGGCGCCAAGGTGACGGGGCGGGGCGGGGCGGGGCCCGGCGAGAGACCCCCGGGGCCGGCCTGTCTGGGGGCGTCTTGCCCTTGTGGGGCGGGAGAGGAAACGGAGGGTCGCCCCGGGAGCCGCCCTGCTGCTCGGGGGAGGTCCCGGGCCGATCCGCCCGCAGGCTGCGTGCGGGAGGCCAGATCAGTCGGTGACCCTGCCATGGGGGGAGCAGAGGGCCCCGCTGTATGGCACCGGTCCAGACATTCAGGGCTTTTTCTCATGTGGGCACCTGGTACCCACCCGCCCCCAGGCCCAGCCTTTCACACGTGCTCTCTGGTCCGGCCTAGACTGTAAAGAGTTCACATCATGGCAGTGGGGCCTTCCAGGTGTTTTCACTGATGACGATTGTCCGCGTGGTGGGGGATCTGTGGAGGTAGTTCTAGTAAGAGAAAGAAAGGAAACGGACCCATACGTTTATCTCTTTCTTACCTCAGATACCCTCTAAGCAGAAGACCTCCTTCCCCCCAGTAACTGAAACAGGTTTCTTCCCACCACCAGAATAATCACAGGAGTTGGAAAGTTTCAGATTCAAATCAGAATTTTTCAGAAAGATACGAGCAAGTGACAATGGTGCAGGAAGGAATAGCTGTAGCATTCAGAGAGTTTCGAAATATAAACCTACTGCTTTCCAGTTAAAATACTAAGGTACTGTTTCTCCACTGCTTTGTGCATCGTGTAGTCATTTGCACCTAACCAAAATAAATGCAAAGTGGGGTTAAATGCTGTAACTACTCTGAGATACTAGAATTTGACGTGTACTTTGCACCAGCGTAAGTGACTCTTGCAGGACACCTGGCTGTGGAGAATCCACCCTTTGGACTAGCTTTTCTGTACTTCTGGATGTCTGTCTGCTTATCTTGATTCTGAAAAGGAAACTTGAACTCGTTTGAAAATCTCGCTCCTGATTTGTGAGCGCTGAGCTCTGTGGAACTTCAGGCCCTAAATATCTAGCCTCTGCTGACATCTGCTGGCGTCTCCTTCGTGGAGATTTCAAGAACAGACAGCCATAGAGATCTGGTTTTCACCTAGTGATTGCCAGCAAAGGCTTGTTCCTGGTGTGGGTGAATTTTCTCTGCATAGCCCTCAGGAGAGTTTATACTCACCCAGACAATGTTGGAAGGACAACATATCAGAAACAGCTCTAATCGCTTTCTTACCAGAAAATTGTGTTTTGACTGTGGATTCAGTAGAAGAGAAAGAGGCACTCTTCAGGGCGTGAGCACATGGCATCAGTATTTGGTGTAGTTGTTGAGCTGGGACGGTAACCCACTCATTTCTAGCCACGCTGTCTTTTCTGAAAGCTTAGTCGCATACGCAGACCAAACCAAACTTCTCTGTTGCTCTGCAAGAGGGTTCCTGGCCTATGTATCAGAGGCCGTGTTTTAGCAATGCTCCCGAAGTCAGCGCAGTTACTTTGTTTATCCCGTGTAAGACTTGAAGACCTCCCAAGCAGATGTGTGCTGGGACTCAAATCGGAGCTTTGCAGACATGTTCTCCAGGCAGTTCCGAGTACTCGCTGCTGCTAAGTGCTGCGGCATGCCTGAGTGTGCGCTCATGTTTGGAGCAGGGGAGTGGCATGCATAGCAGGAAATTCTGCCGGTTCCCCTCTTGGAGATTCCTCTGGATCATTCCTTGCGGGGGGCAAATGGAGGCAAATGGGGGTTGTCCTTGTTTCCCCTGCAGAGCAATCTATGGGGTTGTCCACACCCAAGCCTGGGTTCCCAAGCTCTGCACGCTCCCAGGCCCCTTCCATGCTGCCAGGGACTCTCACTGCCCCAAGAAGCTCCTCATCCTCCAGTGGGATGGGGAAGGTTCTGCAATGTGACCAGAGGGCCAGCTCTAGCAAACTGCAGAAGTCCCATGGGTCTGATGGGGTGGAACAATGCTGGGGAGACAGGTCACTATCCCCACAGAACACCTGTGGACAGGCTCCCAGGCGGCAAGTGGGAAAAATGTTCTAAAGGCAGATTGCCCCTTCTATCCCCCTGATCAAGGGTCTAAAGGGACTTCTTCCCCTCTGTCCACAGAGGCCAAGTGTTTCAAGCTTGGGAGCCTAAAAGTAGGCTCCTAAATCCATAGCTAGGCATTGAAAGAAGTCATTTGACTTTCAGCAGTGTCAAGCCAGGCCACTTAGTTACCTAAATAGAGACACAAGAGCCTAACTTTAGGCTTCCAGCTTTGAAAATCTTGACCAGAGGAGACAGTGGTGTCCATGCTGGCCAAGCAAGCTCCTACACTCAAGTGAATAGCATTTCTCTGTTTTTCCGCATGTAACACGATAATTTCTGAACACTGCATCCGATCACTTCCAAAATGTCAGGGAATATTCTAGGCCTCAATGGGCAGAGCCCTATTGATTTGGATGAAAATGGGAACAGGGAAATGAGAAACCCACAGAGCTCCTGGCATCTGGTATCCCCCTCATCTTTAACCAGGTCTGTAATTGTCTACAGATCAAAAAACTAAACAATGGGAGCAATTAATACCTTTCAACATAACAATGCTTCCATCTCAGCTCTGCCCTTCCTCCCAGAGGAGCTGCAAATGTCCAAACTCTGGATGACTAATTTCCCAGACAGAAAGGAAAGAAATAATTCAACTATTGAGAAATTATACGCATTTATAATCTGAGGCGGATGGGAGAAGGGCACCCAGAGACCCAGTTTTGTGGGGGTGGAGAGAAGCAAGGAAATTAGCAGGTGTACATACAGAGCATGCATATCTGACAATGCTGCTTTTGTTTTGCCCTAGCCCTGAGCACTGCCATTCTAAAGCTCCCATTTCAGGGGGAGCTCTCTGTGGGAAGCACTTACATCACAAAGATAGTGATAGTGAAATAGAGTATTAGTAATTGTGGGCTCTTCATTCTAGCAGGGAAAGGTCTAACATGATCTCACAGCTGGAAGTTGAAGCTAGACAAATTCAGACTGGAAATAAGGTGTGACTCTGTAACTGTGAATTAACTAACCTTTGGAACAGTTTAGCCAGGGTTGTGGTGGATTCTCCATGACTGGCAGTTTTTAAATCAAGACTGGATATTTTTCTAAAATATCTGCTCTAGGAATTGTAAAGACCAGATTATTAAAGGTTATTTAGGTGTTGCCGTGCTCAGCATTGAAAGGCCTAACTGATTTAGGAGCCTAACTATCCTTTGAAGATGATTTCTAGGCTCCTAAATCACCTAGATGCTCAGCTGGGATTCTTTCTTTGCTAAACACATGTGCAGGTGGCATTAGTCTTGTCTGAGCAACAAGAGAGATTTCAGAGTGAAAAACAGGCTTTTCCAGTAGGTTTCCCTTTGTCTTGCTGAAGTGATATCAGCTGTACGTGTCTTTGAACTGTGCAACAGTTAGCACAGATGGGCTGGTTAAATGTTCAGATATGTGCTCTAGGTAACAGGTATTGATATTTACCTTCTTGTATGAGCACATGATCTGGGCAGTTTCTGACTGTATTCTTCCGCTGTAGAAAGAAAAATGGATAATTACAATGTTTGCAGCCATTGCTATGACCAAGTATGATTTTGTGTTTTATTTTAAATACTAAACAGGAATTCACGGCAACGTGCTTGAAGGAGCTAGAGTTGAAAAAGAAACAGGAAGTTGGCAATATAAAGCATATAGAACAAGCTGTTAATGACCTTAAGGTAAAGTGGAAACTTGCCTATTAACCAGAGAGTAGCTTTCAGATGCAATCCACGCTGCAGCATCAGCAGCTACTCAAGCCACAGACAGGGTTTTCTAGAGTGAAAAGTAAACTTGCTGTGAAGTTTTTGTTGTAAATGTTGTGATTAACTTTTTTGTGCCCAGTGTTCTGTTACTTGGCAAAGGGCTTGTCTACATTGGAACGTTGTATGGGTGTAAGGAGGGGCGTGACTCTAAACCAGGGGTGGGCAAACTTTTTGACTCCCGGGGCCACAATGCGCCACAGTGCGTTCTAAAATTTGACAGAGGGGCCGGGGTAGGATCGGATGAATGGAGCACCGAGCACCAAACACACTGCACCACAGCAGCCAGCACTTCAGACCAGTCTCCGCCGTGAAATTGACTCGTCCTGGTCAATTTCGGTGGCGGACCTGGAAGCACTGGATGCAGTCTCCGCTGTGAAATTGAGTCCTCTGGTCAATTTCGGCGGCAGAGCTGCAGAGTGGGGGCTCACACTAGGAGAGGAATTTTTAATCTGGTCCCCTACTCACTAGGGAAGCCGTGCCTTACTGCGGCTGAAGAGCCGCTTGTGGATCCGGGGACGCGGCTCGACGCGGCTGAAGAGCCGCATAGCCACGGCTGAAGAGCCGCATGCGGCTCGCCGACCCCTGCTCTAAACCATTATAGTTATGTTGGTGTAACCACTCGTGGCCACCCATAGAAGAGTGCCTATTTGTGGTTTAGTTTGTCACTTTAGGAGGGGCTTAAGCTAAATTGAAAAAAGCTGGTCTTTTAAGAATGCCCACATTGGGAGTTATGCCTGTTTCACTATCCTGGTATAACGTAAAAGTTTCACATGCAGAAAAGCCCAAAGTCAAATAGTGATTACAGTAAACCTGACACAGGGGGCTTATACAGAATCTTGGCTGGTATGGCTAGGCTGGCAGAGTCCCATAGTGTTGAGGCAGTATAAGAAGGAATTCTTCTGCAGGTACAGCTACGCCACCTCCCTGAATGACATTAGCCATGCTGACAAATGCACTCTTCTGTCAGGATAGGGGGAGCACCCCTGAAAGAGAAATCCTGCCCCTGGTTTCAATTCCACAATCAGCCACTTGTTGGTGGGTGCAGGACATGCATATCTGGGAGAGAGGTACTGAAATAATTATTTACACATCACAGACGATGAACCACCTCAGCTGGTAAATTAATGTCACTCTGTGGAAGATAATGGAGCTACACCGATTTGCATCACGTGAGGATCTGAGTCCAATAAACCAGGAAAACTATTACTGATTCTGCGTAGAGAACTAGCCATGTTCTCAATCCTGTCCAAAACCTATAGGTAGAAATATTCCCAGGAGCTTAAGCTCTCCTCTGAAATTATTTCCATAGTGTTCCCAGCAAATAGCTATCAGTGTGATCTGTAGACCTTTCCATGTTGGTTTGAACATTTACTCCTTTGTCCCGCACATTAAAACACCCTCGTTCCAACAGTTCTACTTCCCTAACATGTTTGACAATAGGACATAAAATATTCCCTTTCAGGCATACACAGAAATCCAGATCTCACGTCTGCCAGGCTTCTGGAGTCATCATGATGTCACTCCAGACGTCGCTACTAGCTAAGGGTAGATTCTGATGTCCTTTCTCACAGTATCTTACTGTGTGAGTAGCCCCACTGAAATCAAGGTGCTGTCAATGAGAGTAAGGGTATCAGAATCTGTCCCTGAGCTTTTTCACCCTGGACAATATAGCAGGAAAACCCCAAACAACTGTGGTTCTCTGGACTGTATCATTTTTTAAAGGAAAATTCCAGCTCAGTAAAATTCTGTGGCAGTTTAAGTTTTTAAAGTCTGATGGGAAACATCTGAGAGACTACTGCTCTGAATGTGTCTGCCATTCGGTTTTTCTCTATAGGCACACGCCTCGGCTAGCAAAGCATGTCTGGCAGGGAAGTTCACCGAACTCCGGCTACTACTTGATGAAGAGGAAAGGTTGACAAAAAAATTCATAGATGAAAAGACTCTACAAGCCCTCGGGGTGTATGAACAGCAGATGGAGTCATGTCAAGAACGAATTAAAATCATAGAGAGCTTCTCAGACCGAGTCATGCAGATACAACTGCGAAGCGATCCCATTCAGTTATTAAAGGTAGCATCATACTCTCTTTCTGCCTCTGACATTTAATGGTGAACCGCTTTGGAGGTCTGTGGTATTTGCTTCTATAGATACATATGTGCCTTATCCTTTCCCCTCGCCCATTTTTGCCTCTCTGTTTTGGTGAATAGTCTAGCTCCTGCCCTTCCAGTTTGTAACCCACATAGCCATGTTTCTGCCTTTAGACTGGGTTTAGATCACCTAGAGCTTTATCATTAGGTAAAATAGAAGGGCTAAATTATACCCATTTTTCCTATATCCCTGTACCTTTTTACAAGGTCAACACCTCCAACCCCCTCCCAGGGCAGTGCATGCACAGCTGAACATGTGAGCAAAGGGATACCTGTCTAAGAAACCCATGACAGCTAAGTGTTGTCAGTTGTTCTCTTCACTTACACCACAGAAGTTCCCATGCTGCACAGGTGATGAGCATCATTTTCCAGAAGGCACGGCCTACAGTATCACGTACTGGTAGATGCTGCCCTCTCCCTCTCTCTCTGTGATATTCTTCACACAAGGGCATAAAGACCTGAAAAATTATGACTCAAATACAAGAGGACACTCCATCCTTCCATGTCAGTCTCTTGGGAAGGCCTGTGTTATGTTATTGCATCTTCAGCATACCCCTTAGCCTGACTCAACAGGCTTGAGAATTAAGCCTGTTCTTCCTAACGCGGGTAGAATGAGACCACTGGCTCCACCATCCTTGTGCCAAAGGATAATGCTGTGTGTCATCAGCAGCAACCGTCCGAGTGTGAAGATGCTCAGGTTCTCATTTTTAAATGGCTTGAATTTCCCCTTGTTTGTCCCCTCCCAATGCCTCATGACCCATTTTTTATGGCAGGGATGGCCAGACTGTACCACTCTGCAGTACGAGGCATGGGCCAGGTTTTCAGAAGTGCTCCGCACCCAACCACTCCCATTAAGAACAGCAGAGAGTTCTCCACCCCCCCATTAAGACCAGTGGGAACTGCGGGGGGTGGAGACCTAATGAAACTCTGGCCAGTTCATTTTAGGGCCTAAATAGAAGCTGAATCCTCTTGGCAGTCTGGCCTGTGCATGCTGCAGGGTTAGAAATACCCTTCCGAATACAATGTTTCCCCCAATTTTTATTATCTTGCAGTAGCACCCAGCTCTGCACCACCACAGGAACCCCTTACACTGGGACACAGGCTGGCTATGCCAGAACTTGGCTATTGCCCAAACACGGGGAGAATTAAAGTGCTTGGTTATTTACGGACAGTAGATTTTGCTGGTTGTTTTTGATTTATTCCTGCTTGCTGGAGAAAGAGAGTGCAGATCTGTGGCTCCACCGTAGCCTTTGAGCACACACGGGGGTTTGGAGAGGGAAGAAATGGCCAAAAGGTATTGCCTAACTCTAGAATTTGGTTTTCTGTTCACAGGACTACACAGCGTCAGAAAAAGACATGCTGCAGCAGAGGACTCCAGCAGAACAGTGGCACCCGGTGCCTATGTCGTTTGAGCATGTTATGAATCATTTCAGGGGATTTGCAGGAGCTATTCAGTCCATTGTGCAGAAACCATTAGAAGCTCGACTTAAAGAAGGTGCCTTTGACAGTGCTGTTTCTAACCCTTTCTGTTGTGCAGCTGCCTGCTGTCTGCTTGTCCTTTGTTCGCTGCTGGCACTCGATAGCGCTCACAGGCAGATAGGCACCATGTAGGAGCAGAGTAATCGAGGGTAAATGCAGGTAAACTTTTACCCAGTTCTCATTTGAAGAGTAAGGAGTTAGTTAGCTTAGGTTAGTTTACCCACTTCATCTTTTACCTCCACACCACGGCTATGGAGTCAGTCAAATCTGAACATGCATTGCTGTTGTCTATTTTACATGCCACATGCAATGTGTGTCTGCCTATCGCTGGCAGTTCTGCAAAACCTCATCGGGTTTGATTTTTCTTGTTGCTCTTTTTGGCCAAACCTAAACCAAGATGGCTTAGATGCAGGTTCCATTTCCCAAAAGCCACCAGGGGAAATGGACCTAGGTTTGGCCTCTGTCTAGCTATAAACTACTGAAGATGGGGACTTCAGACACAAGGTGCTAGGAACTTTCAAGTCCCGTGTCTTCAGTGAGAAGAAAGGGTGCTTAGTGACTTAGCCCCCTTTAGAGTGAGAGAGCCGTCTCTCAGAACATGGAGCTGGGAAAGGCCTCTGAAAACATCTGGTCTTTCAGTAGCAATGGAACTTGCACTGTCTCCTTGGGAAGACTGCTCCACAATCTCACTGTCAGCGAGTTGTGCTTGATGATCAGTCTAAATTTTCCTGTTATGTTTTGTCCCGTTGCTCTTGTAGTTTCCTGTCTGTCCTTGGGGCTGGCGTCCTTCACACATTTGTAGCCTTGCGTCCTCCCTTTAATCATCTCACAGGGTCTGTCTACCCTGCAGTCGAAAGCATGATTGCAGCATGTATAGATATACCCCTGCTCGCTTTGTTCCAGTTCACTCGAATAGCAATAGCCCTGAAGATGTGGCAGCATGGGCTAGGCACTTGAATACAAATATAGGGTCCGGGCTGGGTTTGTAGAGCCTATGTTGCTGCAGCTTCACTGCTGTTGTTGTGTGAGCTAGTTAGAGCCAAGCTAGCTCTGGTATTTTTACTCATGCCACAGTCACACCTCTGATTGTGGTGCTGACATCTCCAAGCTTGCCATGTGTAGCTTTTCTGATCTTTCCTCCTAAGTTGTTAATAGTAATGTAAAGCCCAGGAAGATGTTCCATTAGTTCCTATTACTCCCAGAATTCCTTTGCATCTCATAGTAACCTACTGGGGAGCGTGTATGCAGGTTGCCCTCTGTGCCAAGCCATAGAGAATATGAGTTGTCACAGGCCCCAACTATGGAGCCTTGGCTCTTTAGCTCCAGCTTGTAGCAACCAATATTTTTAGTTTTGGAGGTCCCTAGTTCAATCCCCGTTGCCAGCTATGATATACAGGCTCCATTTCATCTGCATGTTGTCTCCTATATTACTTAGGGATGCCTTACATGCATCTGCAGCTGTATTAAGGCAGGTAGTTAGCCCTGTGTGAACGTACTACCCAGTGTCCTAGACTCCCCTGAGAAATGTCTCTCCTTCAGCCTTGTTAGCATGGAGCAGTTGCTCACGCTCATTTCTCCTTTATTTTTTCACCACCACTCTCTGTGTGACCGAGGTATAGCGCTTTCTGACCTTGTAGGTTCTTTAGCTACTGTAATGATAAATACATGCCCCTTCCTCCCTTTGTTTCCTCCGTATAATGTCTGTCTGTCTGGATTTCAGTGTGTGCTGGGAGACTCATCCTACAACACTCCACTTGCCCTAACTTAGTAACGTTTCGCATTCCTGGTTTCCAGTTCCCAATGGATGGATATGCTAGTACACTAAGAGAGCTCTTCTTTTGTTTTGAACCAACTTAATGTTTGTTAGAAGTGCCTCCTTACTGAGTTAACTGAAAGAGCCCTCAGTCTCCGCCTTTTCTCATTGTTATTTGTGGTGTTATTTATTGTGGCTTGCAGTAAAGCCTGTGAGCCCCAGTCATGGACCAGAGCCCCATTGTGCAAGGCACTGTACAAATATAGATCAAAAAGCCAGTCCCTGCCCCCAAAGAGCTTCAGCTCTAAGTAATAACCTACCTAGTTTGAAGTCCTTCTAATAAGGGCTGCCAAGTTTGAACCTAGGAAGCCCAGGCCCCCAGAGCTCCACTGTCTCACTCCTAATTCAATGTTGCTAGCTCAGTGCTGTCATACAAGGTTATGCTCTGTAATATCTTTAAATAGCAGTGCTATAATAGCAGATATTCTCCCCCGAGTATTTAATTTAACTATAACTCTTTACTGAGCTAGCTTCTAGCTTCATGGTTTATATGGATTTTTAAGGACAAAGCACCCCTACTGGAATATAGGGCCATGAAGAAAAATAGCCTCCTTGCCCCAGCCATTTGGAAACCCCAGCAATTCATCAATTTATAGGTAATGAGGCCAGAAGGCATCATTAGAGATCTGGTCTCACCTGTGGTGTATCACAGGCCGCCCAGTTACCCGAGTTGACTCCTATTGTGAAAGATGCATTAGACGACATGGAGTCAAATACGGCATGATGCAGCAGGATGACTTCAGGAACAGTGGGGAGCCTGGAAGTTTATTGGCAGCGTAATGAAGAGAATGAGTAATAGTACCATATATCTGCCTTTGCATGAGTCATTAACTGTATGGCTATGTTCTGTTTTACAATCTGTATATGGAGAGTACGCACTTGGAAGTTGGGGGGGGGAGTTCCCCCTTGATGCTTAGAAACCAGAGATTCAGTCCTGTAGCATGATTAGTGGCGCGTGTTGCATGCCAGGCTCTCTGATGAGTTGTGTTGTGTGTTCTGCATATCTATCTAGCAAATGGACTTAGGGCGGGAAGTAGAATTTTGTATAAAATAAATTCCCCTTCCATTGGTAAATATAATTTGTAGTTCTTGTCAGCCAATCAACTTGGAAAAGGGGAATCTGAAATATTGCTTTGCCCAGGTTGCAGTTAGAATTGAAAGTACTTTTCCGCGCAAACTCCCCTTATAAGCAGCAGAGATGTTCTTCCTGAAAAGACATTTTCTAAACATTCTCTTTTCATTTGTGCCTTAGACATTTTCAGCAGCCTTAATGCCACTTCAAAGAAGGAGCCTGGTACGTTGCTGAAAACAACATCTAAAGTTGATCGATCGCTATTTTTAAAACGTAAGTAACATTAAACCAAACTTTCCTGTGTTCCCAGCAATAATCCAGGTCAAGAATTTCAGAAGTGCCTAGAGTTTGGATGCCTCGGTTTTTGGGGACTTTGGGAGCTGGTTTTCAGAAGGTGGATGCTCAGTACTTTCTTACCTCTATAGTGCCTCAAGTCAGAAAACAAAAATTGCTGTCACTTTTGAAAATCTTGACACCGTATTTATATTTACACTTGCAAGCAGAGCTGTCCCTAGGGTAGGGCAAATAGGGGCAATCGTCCTGGGCCCTGCACTTTGTGGTGGGCTGCAGCCCACCTCCCAGCTGCGTACTGAGACTGGGTGGGAGGTGGGCAACTGCCACCAGGGTCCCAGCTGTGTGCTGAGACCCAGCAGGAGGTGGGTGGCTGCTGCTAGGGTCCTGGTTATGCACTGGGACTGAACGGGAGGTGGGTGACTCCCAGCTGCGCACTGGGGCCATTTGCCCCGGGCCCCACATCCCCCTTGGGACGGCCCTGCCTGCAAGCATATTAATTGGCTAGTGTATCTAATGTAGCTTCTTTAGATGTTTATCCTCTGTGCATCCTCATGATATTTGCCTTTCTTAGGGCTTGTCTACACATGAAAATTAATCTGGAATAAGGTAGGGCATGAAATAAAAGTAATCCAAAATGGATTAAACTAATTCAGAATAAGGCATTTTTATTCTGGAAAAAGAGCAGCTCCCCTGGAGTTTATCAGGAATAACTCCCCACGTAGACAAGACCTTTCACAATTACATGGGTCCACCATGTAGCCTCCTCAGTGTTGATCTTTTGGTGGTTCTCTTTCTCAGAATGGGTAGGAAAGCCATGCAGTAAATTTTCTGTAATTTATTATCAATAGTGTTGTGGGAAAGTTCTGAGTTTTGCATTTTGTCCAGAAGAGGTTGGGTTTTGTGGCTACTCTAATATCAAGGCCAAGGGCCAACCCCTGAGAAACAGCTGTCTGCCTCTCTTCCAACACTTTCCCTGGTTGTTAAAAATTCCACTGTCCTCAAGGATAGAAGGTCAAAGCTGCAGAACCTTGAATCGCTGGGAGGTCAGTGCCGTGTCAGGAACGTGGGTATGATGTGCTCACTCTGTTTTAAGTTGCGATGGGTGGGCTGCAATATTCTGAATCGATGAAGCAGACTTGGGACTGATGCTGTCATCCCAACCCTTTTGCATTGCACTAGATTAGCCTATAAGCCATGACGTTGTGTCTGACTCTGGCTAACGTGGCATACAAGAGGAGCTGCATGGCCCCTGGCCAGTCAGAGGTGGAAGAATGGGTTTCCAGCAGCTGTTACTATTTGGCAATCCAGCAGCAGTGTAGTCTCTCTATTGAGGGTGACATGTTCTTGGGTAGTTATTTCCACTTGCACCCCTTCTGTCTTGCCTGGGGTGAGATACAGCTAGCTGCTTTTCATCCAGACACTGTTCTTGCTTAGGCACTTAATCTGCTGGGAGGTGTCTCTGTGAGCATTTAATATTAAGGATAGGCAGAGTTAGGTGTCGTCGAGCTGTGACTTGGACCTATGATTTGGTTGATTAGCATTTTGCATCTTTCTATTTTGAGATGTGTTTGCAGAGTCAGGAAGACCAGCACTGTATTGGTTTACATTCCCTTTGCATTTGGGAAGTGATCTTTGCAATCATAAGGGCTAGAAATACAATTCCTTGTCTGTGCAAAGCTGACAATGATGGGGTAAGCATTGCTGACTTTTTTAGGGGAGCTTTGCAGTGCACCACAGGCTAGTGGATTTGTAAAGTCCTAGTTATAAATAACTGGATCATTAAAATTCTTTGTTTTTAGTAATAATCCACTTTACCTTTCATCAGTAATGGACAAATAGTAAACAGCATTTCTCTGTTTGGAGAATGAAAACAGATACTCATTTGGGTTTTTTTCTAGTCAGTTTCAGCACTTTGCTGGAATTTTGAGCTTACCCTGCAGCGGAATGTTTGTTTATACACACACACACACACTCACAAGTTTTATTATAGCCCATGGAAATATTTATCTTAGGTTTTACATTCTTTTTGTAGCTCAAATTTTGAGCCAGGTTTGACCTGACAGTATATCCCTTTAATTATTTTTACAACTTCACAAGCTGTTACTAGGAAAAAAGTAACTGGATCCAGACTTCTCAGCTGCTCCTTCTTTTGAGGGCCCTTATCCCGTTTAATTCCAGTTACCTCCATTCCATGCAAATTTGGTATCCCTTCATTTCTATCACCAAAAATTACTGATCTCAGCAATGCAGGCTCATTGAGAAGAGGGTCCAGAGAGAGTTATTTACACCAAATGAAGGATTCCATTGCTTGTTACATATCCTGCAGGAGTAATTTTTTTGTCTCCCTCATCTGGAGTCTTTGTCACAAACTGCATTCCACTTTTGGGCCTTGGTAGGTTGGGGGGATCCATATAACTTAATGAAGCCAACTCAGTATCTTTTTGTTATCAGTGTTCCACCACTAGGTGACAGTAGAGACTGCAAAGAGGAATTGCCATAAATATAAAAAATACATCTATTTATTTATTTAGGAAGTTTTAACAGGTTTACAAATCATTGCCATGTAAATATCAGAAGCACAACAATAATCAATACTGGTCAGCTGCTTTTTCTCTTTAGAGAAACACTCTTCAACAATTAACACCCACTGCAGGCAGAAACTGTTCTCTCTCTCAGTTTGAAGGAAGAATGGGGGCACGGAGCGGGTAGGTTTGCTCCAGGTACACTTTTCAACAGTGGGTTCCTCTGCCTTGAAACCAAAATATTCTGTGGGAATGTTTCTCAGGTCCAGGATGGCATGAGGGAGGAGAGACAGACCCCAGAACAGCCAGATTGTTAGGGCACCTGTGTTTTGGCAGATGCGAGTTCAGGTTGTTGTCCGTTGTTGACTGCATGTGTGTGCTCCTCCAGCTCTGCGCAGATAGCTGACACAGCAGACCTCTTTAGAACTGCCCAAGAAGACCATAGACTTGATGCAGTAGTGAAGGCACTCAGCCAGGTTTATTGTCAATGAAGCATGGTGGTAGCACCTGGCAGACTCTACGGGGTACTAAGACAATGAACACTGCTCAGTGAATGGCAGGACTCTGCTCCTCCCTTAGCCAGACTAAGACCCGTCCCCCTGTGACCTCTGTTTTATAGACTGATAAAAGCAAGTTACATATTGCCCCTCAGATGGGGTTAGTTACCACCATTTACATTGTACACGTTCGCTTGATCCAAACACCTCTATCCATCATCCTGACATTATCTTTAAGAGGGGTCACTGTGTCCTTGTACCGTCTTTGGGGAGCGTTTAAATCATAACCTTGTATCAGGGTGTTATGGAATGTGTTTACATTAATACTTAGTGCCTAGGAGTGCTTATGTTTTTGTAATGCCAGCCCTGTTTTTGCTAGGTTCATGTATCAGCAAGCGAACCTGCAAGCAGGCACCAGCTTTGTAATAGGGCCTTAGGCCTCATACCAGACCCCTTGTACCAGGCCTAATGTCTCAGGCTCTCTCTTTCTACTACATTAGTCTCTGCTCTGCCTGATTAGGAACAGATACTTGAACCTGGGTCTCCCAGATCCCAGGTGAATGCCTGAATCAGCAGGCTTGTACAACAACTGATTGTGTTTAGTCCTGTATGGAACATAATGAAAGACACAGCCTTCAGCCCCAAGAAGTTCAGTCTAGGCAGGAAACAGCTCACACACATACATGTGGGGACCTGTATAAAGATCAAATCACAAAACAATCCAGACTGTTAAAAATTCTAAGCACTTGTGTCTTTGGCTGTCACTCAAGGTTTGTGGACAAAGTTATTTGCTATGAAAGGGTGTGAGTGCTACTTTGGGCGAACACACTACTAAGTTGTCATTTTGCTTTTTAAAGTCAGGGACTCTGCAGCATTAACTGAGAATTCCTCTAAGACGAGGAAAATGTCAAAGAGCCTAACATGAGCTGGCTAAGCACACCCTAAGCTTGACCACCGTTTCTTGTCTAGACAAAGTCTAACTTTTTCCACAGTATAAAATGACTTTCACTTTGGAAAAAAACACTGAAAAACACTGTAAACACAAGCTTTGTGCAAGGAAGTGACAAATCAGTTCTCTAGTCATTTGCAGCTGTGCTGAGTGACTGCAAATTTGAAGTAAAGTACTAGCAAATCAGCATGGTGGCAAATCACACCGACTTTGGACTCAGAATATTTTCCTCCAGTTTTCCATGAGGTATCTGTAGCAATTTGAGTGAGGTAGAAAAATCAGTTCTATGAAAAATAAAATTGTCTTTAAAATCTACAGCGATAGATGGTATTATATACTTATTTGCTATTTAATATACTGGATTTGGTTCTCCTTGATATCTCATCTTCCAGTCTTACACAAAGCAGTTTTCTTTGGTTACAGTTTACTAAGAATGTTTTAACCCAGTATGTAAAGAAATAGGACACTCATTTTATGGTTTGTTTTAGGGCCGCTCCCTTGAAAAGTATCTTACACTACAAGTAATCAAATATGCTGTTTTCCTCCCCCACCTTTTTTTAAATTGCATTTTCCCAGAAAAGTTAATTTCATTGGGCTGATAAATTTGCTGTCATTCACAGGAATCAGGTTTGACTTGTCTCAAGAGATTTCTATTAGTCACTCAGCAAGTTTCAGATAATTACATATACTTGTGGTTTTGGTTCTAGATGCGAGATCTCCAACTCTGGAATATGATAGCCTTCATCCCAGGCTGGGTTTGTCTGACGATCGTCTTACAGTAAGCTGCAGCTGGAGAAGGAAATTTTACCCTTACAACCCCCAGAGATTTAATAAGTTATGGCAAGTCTTGAGCAAAGATGCTTTCTTCTCTGGGAGCCATTACTGGGAAGTGGACGTGCTTCACGCTGGACAAGGATGGTGGATTGGAGCAGCATACCCTTCCATCAAGAGACATGGAGACTCTGAAACTTGTCGACTGGGGTGGAACAGAGCATCCTGGTGTATAAAAAGGTTTGACCTTGAATACTGGGCATTTCACAAAGGGGAGAGGACCCTGATCCTCACAGATGATGATCCAGAACGAATTGGTGTTTTCCTGGATTATGAGGATGGCATCCTCTCCTTCTATAATGTAACGGATGGCATGGCTCACCTGCATACATTCCGCTGCAAGTTCACGGAGCCTCTTTACCCAGCACTGAGACTGTGGGAAGGAGCAATAACAGTCTGCAAACTGACTTAGGAAGCAATGAGACAAAGAAATGAACCGGAGCCTGCTTTTCAATTATGTGTATGGAAAAGAACTTTAAGGGATTATACATTAATTCTCACAGCTTACTGCAGCCATGCTGTAGCATAAGGCTTTGAAGAGTGTAGCTACAGTCCGTTTCTGACGCAGTACTGCTCATGCCCTCAGATATGGTTCTCAGGACCCCGCGTAGATAAATACTCAGGTCGTAGTTAAATCCAACACCCCGAAGGTACTATTACAGAGGAGAGATTTTATTATATAGTTGTATTTTCAAAGTGCTCTTCTGCCATTTCTGAATGGTACGTCAGGTTCTAGGAAACCTTCTGAGAGTCTAAAAGACTCAAGCCATTTTACACTTTATTTTTATAGCGCATTGTGACTTATAAACCAAAATAGTCCTGTTTTCACTAGATGATCATAGTTTATGCAACTGATATTTGAAACAGGAGCTAGCAGTCTATTTTATTAAACTACTACCTTACCGCTCAGCTGACTGGAGAGATTACCATCTTGCATAGGTATTACTCTGAGCTTGGCTTATGCAAGGTACAACCTTTTAGTTTCATTTTAGCTTGATTTTGGAGAACTGGTCCAGTAACTGAAATAGCTCATGGTGAAAAGCATCATCCAAGACCAATCAAAGCGTGGCTTTCACTTTTGTCTAAAACTCATTTCAGATTTGCCTGGCAAGGGGACTTCTACATCTACACTAACTAGCTATGGTGGTTATAGCTAGTCTTGTTTGGGATCCGGTAACTAGAGCTTGAAATGAACTGATTTAAGTGGTACAGCACACTGGCACATGAGGGAAGCCTGTCCTGCTGTTTTACAGTCACACTTTCTGCAGATGCATTCCTCTCCAGAAATGCATACTGCAGCAGTTCTGTGGATAGCTACCCTTCTCTCATATACCAGCAGCACAGAGTGAGAAGAAACACTGTGGTTCTATACAGCCTCTACCCCTTTGGAAAAGGACCATCTTTGCCTTAGATTCTAGCTGCATTGTCACTTCCATTGCAGAGCTTATGGAGGTAGGAGATATTGCCTTAGGACATTGCTTTTATTTCTCTTTGGCTTCCTAATTTCAAAGGCTCTCAATTATTGCAGCTTAATAATGAGGACAGTTTTACCACACCCACATTCAAGCAGGTTGTCATGACTGTTGTTCCAATACAGTTACTGTATTCCTAAAGTTAGGTGTGCGTAAGGGTGGTGGCTTGTTCTTTTCTCAAACCCTTACTCCAAAGGATTTCTTAAGTTATATCCGCAAAAGTCCTTTTTCTAGTGTAGAACAGCCTGTAGTGCTTTAACTATTGTATTCTCTAACCATGCTGTTTCATCGGTGTTGTTGTGCACCCAAGGGATATTAAGAAAAATGCTAGTGCAGCCAAAGGCTAGACCTCCTTGTTAAAACGAAATGTCAAAGTAGAAGCATTTGTCTGACAAACTTGATTTATTTTTGTTTAAGTTTTCAATAAAAATGTTTCTTTCAACAATCATTTTAGTATCAGTCTATTAAGGCAAGCATTCCGTATCGACTGAAGCTCACAATCACAATTCATACAATTTAAGCACGAAGCTGAATGAAATAATCCCTTCCCATTGTAAATGTATAGCCATACAAGCTCCTGGCACTGCAGCAGTAAGTTTAAGGTAAACCTTTCGAATGAAACATTAAGATACCTAAAGTCTTAAGAGGTAGAAAGTTGCAACAACCATCACTGATAAAAATGACTTCTGCTATAGATTGATTAAAGTGATTCCTAAGAAGGTATTTTTCCAGTAATTAAGACAATTACAGAGTGTATGTCCTACAGATCACAGCTGCTATTTCTTCTATCCTGTCACCCTGCATGCAGGAGGCAATCAGCAATAATTAGGAAGCTGCAGCTCTCGCTGTAAAGGAGATGATGGGGAGGCAACAAAGGAAGAGGCAGACAGATAGCAGGGATACAGCGGAACAAACAAGTTGCCACAGAGGAGCAGAAGTACAGCATGTAGTCCATTCTCTAGTATCAGATACTTCAAAGGCAGATGTCTTTAAAAAAAAAAAAGCCACAGGAAATAGTGAAGGCATAATTGTCTAATGAGGGAAGTGTCGTCTTCGGTAGTTTTTGGCTTGTGACCTGAAGGTTGAGGTACTGTCTATATTTTGAATCTCACCTTGTGTAAATATGCCTGACAGCATACATAAAAATGTCAGACTTCCGCAAGGCTCTTGGCCTCAGTATCATGAATTCCCCACAATAATTTTTATGCTTTTTCCCCCTCTCTATAGCCTTTTCATGACTCTAATTTACTGCCCTTTTTTATTTGATATAGCCTTTCTGAGACAATGACCAAATCTGAACTCAATATTCCAGGTGAGGGTGTAAACGTTGATTTATGGAATGGCATTACAATACTGGTGGGTAGTATTGTCTCCCTTCCTCCATACAGCCGGACATTTAATTCTACCACTTCTGGGCAGTTGGCAATCCTGTGACTCAGTGCTCCCCACCTCACCCCCGCAGAGAATCTAGCTAATTTAGAACCCAGCAACGTGCCCGAGTAACTAGTTTTATCTTCCACTTGTCGATACTCAGTTCCGTTTGGCTTTCCCTTCCCTTCCCATGTTTAAGAAGGATGAATTCAAACTGGAACAGGTTCAGAGACGGGCTACTAGGATGATCCGAGGAATGGAAAATCTGCCTTATGAAAGGAGACTCAAAGAGCTTGGCTTGTTTAGCCTGGCCAAAAGAAGGCTCCGGGGGGATATGCTTGCTCTATATAAATATATCAGGGGGATTAACGTTAGGGAGGGAGAGGAATTATTTAAGTTTAGTACTATTATAGGCACGAGGACGAATGGGTACAAATTGGATATTAGGAAATTTAGACTAGAAATTAGACGAAGGTTTCTAACCATTAGGGGAGTGAAGTTCTGGAATAGCCTTCCGAGGGAAGTAGTGGGGGCAAATGACTTATCTGGCTTTAAGACTAAGCTTGATAAGTATATGGAGGGGATGTTATGATGGGATAGTTTAAGCAATTGATTTTGGATTATCGGCACATAAGTCTGCTCAATGGTCTGTGGGAATGCTGGATGGGATGGGAACTGAGTTACTGCAGAGAAATCTTTTTTGGGTGCTGGCTGGTGAGTCTTGCCCACATGCTCAGGGTTTAGCTGATCGCCATATTTGGGGTCGGGAAGGAATTTTCCTCCGGGGCGGATTGGCAGGGGCCACGGAGGTTTTTCGCCTTCCTCTGCAGCATGGGGCATGAGTCGCTTGCTGGTGGATTCCCTGCAGCTTGAGGTCTTCAAATCTCACTTTTGAGGATTTCAATAACTCAGTCATGGGTTCGGGGTTGTTATAAATGTGTATGGGTAGGGTTTTGTGGCCTGCCTTGTGCGGGAGGTCAGACTAGATGATCATATTGGTCCCTTCTGACCTATGAGTCTATGAGTCTATAGTGAAGCCAAAACCAGTTTTGTGTATTACCCAGCAGGAAGGAGCAGCAGAGCTTCGTCTCCAGTTTGGTGAACTTTCAAGCTGATTCCAGGCCAGCCATAATAGTAGAAGTACTAGCATTCCCCATTGATACTTCTGCATCTATCGCCCTCCCTTGTAGGCACAAATTTCCACACGGTCGCTTGTAGAAAGTAGGCCATCAGCAGTGTATTTCTTTTCTTATAACAAGGCTTTGCCTTTGTTAGTGGCCATTTCGCTCCTCCTTGTGCAACAACTGGAACCTAAAGTGAAGGAGGGATGTGGAATTGTTGAAAGATGCAGACCACGCTTACTTGATGTAAGGGGCAGAAAGATAGCAGGAAAATACAGAGGAACAAACAAGTGCAGCCCGTAGTCCAGCAGTCTCTAGCATCAAATGCTTCAAAGGAAGGTGCTTAAAAACACAAGGTCACGGGGAATATTTATGGCATAACTGTCTAAGGAGGGAAGTTTCTGCTAGGATAGTGCTGCTGAGACTGGTATATTGACACTTTATATCCCAACCATCCCAAAAGGGACCTTTGCACATTGTTGCTTCTCTCAAACCCACAGCCATCTTCTTACCCACATAACTATTACTGTGCTATCCTGACCTTGAGTTAGCAAGCGACACTTCTGAACAGGATCCTTGGTCACAGTGCTACGCAACTTCTAATAAAACTGGGTTCATAATTTCACTACGTTTGGTGCAAACATCTTTTTGCAAGAAGGAAGCAGAAATTGTCCAGATTCTCTAACCTATCACGCTATTGATTCCTAAGTATATGACTGCAGTATTGTATTGTACTGCACAGCATGTTATAAACACTACAGAAATGAATGCTTACATTTAGCATTTGACTTTTTTAACATGATTTTCTACTGCATCCTCAGTGATTGTTTCATCTTCTTCAATGTTTATTTTGACTTTCTTGCCAACCAGATCAAAAATTTCTTCAGGGGGGTATCCTTTAGGTTCTCCCACCTTCACTGTGAGCATGTCAAGAGTCAGCATCGTGCCTTCAGGGATAGTTACTTTTGCCACCACAGACTTTCCCAGCTACAGAAATACCAACAGAAGAAGAGGGTTAGTTTATTGAGCCAAGTACATTCTAAATAATAAAATATCAAGGACAAGCCCACTGAAATTTTTTGGGGGGGGACAGAGAAAGAGGGTCCTTAACAGCTACAAAGAAAACTCAATGACTTTGCTCTCCCCTGCCTGGCCAATTTTAAATGCACTGACTTCAAATCAGTTTAGCAAATATGTCTTAGTAAGGAAATCTTCACTGTAAATACAACTGAATGCCCAGTTGTATTGTGGTCACAGGTGTCACCAAAATCCCTTCTAGAATGAGGGGTGGGTGACTGGGGTTCTTCCAGTTACAGTGAAGAGAGCCTACTGCCTTCCCCAAAACTGGCCAAAGAAGAGGAGAGAGGTCTACAGATTCCTAAGGCTCTGCTAGAGGGCACTGTAACCAACCTTTACTTGACTGGAGCTGCACTGAAATCCATCTTGGTAAGGTTACTCTATCAATAGAAATATTTATCTGCCAGCAAAACTAATGGATGAACTATACGTGGTGTTAAGTCTGTGCTAAGAAACAAATTCTGCAGTATTAACAGTATCTACAAGTGAAGGCTGTTGCTGCTATCATTTATCAGCAAAAGAGCTTGGGATGGTGAGGCAGAAGAAGCTATATTAATGGGAGTAGAAGAGGATCTGCAGTTACAAACTGTTAGCAAGTTGCATGTCCTACATACTAAATGAAGAACAATTAATTGGCAATCTAGTGGGCCTTTAGCTACATGTGAATTCAAGAGGAAAGTTACCTTTTCACTACAGGCCGTTTCACAGGGCAAGGGCTGTTTGACTGGAGACCCCATTGCCTTCTCCACCAGACGGATTGTTCTCACTAATTCTGCGAGTTCATTCGGCTCCAGGGATGCCTGGTGATCACTTCCTTTCCATGTTTTGTCCAAAGTCACATGGCGTTCCAGTACTTTAGCACCCATAGCAACCGCTGCCACTGAAATGGCTATGCCAGTCTCATGTCCAGAATAGCCAATGGGGATATCTGGAAAAGCTGACTGATACGCCTTGAATGACGACAAAGTTGATCTGAATTATAAGGATATCAATTTCACAGTCGCAGACAGCAAATGTAACAATGACTAACTCAGTATGCAAACAACTACAGTGTCACAAAACAAATGGTTGGCTGCTTAACAAGTAAATCCTACTTTTGGTTAACATGAACTAGCTGCACTGCACTACTGACTAGCTTGATTTTGTTTAAGGGTTCACTAGGACAACCAGCATGAGTACCTTAACATGTCTCTGGCATTTTTCCAAGCTAAGTTGCATCTATCAGCACCTAAACTCCAAAGATAGTGGTGTGTCTCTGTTCCCATCCAACAGTCAACTGGACTGAACCAATTTTAAAATGTATATAAAATGCTTTGGATACAAATGAACTTTAAAATAAAGCACCACATGTAACATTTCAGCAGCGGATACTTCAGACCTGATCCTAAAAGTGCATGCAGATATACAAGTGAGCAGTCTCACTGAAAACAATGCAACTAATCAAGTGCATAAAATAAAGCATGTGTTTAAACGTTTTCCACAGGTTTGCAAACATATTTTCCTAATACATGGCACAATACGTGTGATTCACTAACTTTTATCACATGGAGGTTGACATCTTCAGGCTGAAGAGGATAAGCACTGGTGCACTGGAGAATGCAGAAGTTGGGATTGATCGGTTTCACAATCTGATAAACCTTTTGCATTGTCTTCATTGACTGCATCCCACTGGAAATTACCATCGGGCGACCTGGCCAGTAAAACAAACAGCGTCATTTTTCTCCCAAGGCTTCATGAGTTAGGGCTCATCTACATATGAAAGTTGCACTGGTTTAACTTAAGGTCTGAATTTAAACAGATTCTGTTAAACTGGTGCGAAATGTTGTGTTGATTACCATTATTTCAGTATAAAACAGGCTTATTTTGATGTAGCTCAAACCTGTTCCAAATTGATTTAAGCTAAAGCAATATAAGCCTGGTTAAACTAAACTAAGAGTGTCCACATAGATTTTTGTATGAGTTTAACTAAATCCGTTTAAAAAAAATCACACTTTTACTTAAATCGGCACAACTGTATGTGTATACTAGCCCTTAGATCTGTCATATCTCTAGACCACCACGCCTGCAGATTTGTCAAGGATTTCATTTTGCTGTCTGAAATTAAACTAGAAAGAATGTTTTGCCAGCAACAAAAACATCTCTCTGTTGTTCACTTAATGCTAAAATACGCTAAAAGCAAATACATTCCATTTAAACATGCATAACATCAAGTGTGCCTCATTGCTAAAACTGATGTTGAGACAGGTTGGGGGTATGTCTGTGTTAAATTGCTAATCCCATTGTGTTTCATGGGCTCTAAGACAAGAGGGGAGAGGAGGGAGACAGCTAGAACTCGGAACTCCCCTAGCTACAGGACACGGGAATAAAAGGAACAGAGGCTGTTTTAAAACAGGTGAGCTTCTCCAAAAAAGAGGCCAGACCACCAAGACGAGGCTAAGGAGGCAAGAAGGGCTGACTAGCCTAGGGATGCTGATCACACCCAGGACTCACAGGGTGAGTGAGATCAGACCCTTTCTTTGTTTCTTTTTTTTTTTTTTTTTTTTGGTGGGAGTGCTGCATTCAGAACTTTTTGTTATTGTCTAAAGATCTAACACTCTCTAATGTGCTTTAAGAGTAAATTGTTTGTGATTAAGAAATTCCTTGTTTTCCTGCCACTCTGTTGCTGAAGGGGTTAATAAAGAAGCTATGCATGCCCTGGAGAGGTGGAACTCTAATGGAACATGTACAAGCAATCAGGGGTTTGGGAGGACTAGATCACTGTAAGGTGGCTGGATTGCAGGGTGCCACTGCCCAAGAAGGATGTTACACATGTGGCCTACACTTGGGAGTGTGCCTGAGAGACCCACAGCTAGAACCAGGGGGCTTAGAAGTACATGGAATCCAGCAGTTGGATTCACGCACAACAGAGTGTCCATTCAGAGAGGGAGACTGGGCCAGGCTGTAACAGACGATATTTAAAGGAATTCACAAAGAGATATACTCCAAATTGAGAGTAATTGAAACTTTCAGATGATTGTCTCAAGCAGGAGGGAAATGTTTGGGAGCTAAACTGCTGGGACTCAGTGATGGTTAATAAAAGTCAAAATTAAAATGATTCACCTTTCTTTGCTGTCTTTTCCAAATATGGAAAATTGTTAGTATCCCCTGATCCTACTTTAAAAAATGGAACATCCAGTTCATGCAGAAACTCGACCGCCATCTAGAAAAAGAACACATTTTTTTAAATTTCTAACATTATCAGCCCCCTCCTATTAAAGAGCAACAAAGACTCACCCGAACTGGATAAATGAGCCCTTCTTCTCCATAAGAAAGATTAGGAAATTGTAAGAAAAATATTTTAAGTTCAAGGCTATGCACACGCATATGCCAATGAAAACTTATCCCTATAGTATTGATGGCACCACTTTCCACTGACAGATCAGGGACAACATAGCAAATGCATGGGGCCAAATTCTACAGACTAACACCCTGTCAAACCCCAGACAGCACTGAATTTTGGCCCAAGAAATTTAGTCTAACAAAATTAAAGTATTGTGTCTACAGTGTGACTGAATGTACTGGTCAGAAAAATTGCTAGATGTCTGCGATTCATGAACTGCTTGAAGATCCTTGGGTGAGAAGAGCTATATCAAAGTATTCTCGTTGCTATCCACAAAATGAGGGGCAAGACCACTAACTTCACTATGCAGATTTGCCAATGTGCCTTCACTATGAACTGAAAGTAACACCTCTGAGCATGAGAGAATACTTCAACTTCCAGGTGTTTTTAATCTTTGGCCTCTCTCCTTAAATGGTGTCAAGCAGATTCAGCTGAGCTGGCAATGTTTGTTTGCAATGTTGCAATAGCTATGTCAGTGCCATGATATAAGAGACCAGGTGGGTGGTCTTTTATTGGACCAACTACTGTTCGTGCAAGAGACAAGCTTTGAGCTTACACGGAGCTCTTCTTCAGGTCTGGGAAAGGCACTCAAGTGTGTCACAGAGAAATACAAGTTGGAGCAACTTTTTTAGCATGTGTAGTTAACATACTGTGAGAGAACACTCAAGGATGAATTAGCCAGTAACACTTCTGCAGTCATAAGACAAAGGAGCATTAGTGGGTTACAGATTGTTGTAAAAAGCCATAAATCCAGTGTCTTTATTGAGTAAGTCCATGATTTTGTGTCTAGCAAAGTTATGAATTAAAGCTCTTCAGCATGTTTTTTGAAGGTATTATGCAGATTTCCTTTGAGGATGAGGCATGAGAGATTATATATGGAGTGATCATTTCGTTAAAAGTGTTCACCTAGGCTGTTTTTGACTTATTTTTCTGCAAGTTTATTCTAGAGTGTAGTGGTTGTCTGGTTTCACCCACATGGTTGTTGTTACTGTGGCATTTAGTGCACAGGATGAGATACCCCACATGTCATGATAGGCACGGGTAGGACCCAAAGACCTCAAATGATGTGCTACAGGGGGTATTGATTATCATAGCAGTAGAGATATGTCTACAGGTCTTGCATCTGTTGTTAGGGGGAGTGGTCTGGTGCCACTTTGAGTTGATGAGTCTTGGTCTATGAGAAGCTTGCTGGTGATTTTTATGATGTGGACCTATGTTCACTAAAAATGGACTGATATCACCTCATTTCACTCAACAAATGCTAACAACTTTCAGCCAGTTATCAGCCTGGGCTGGATTTAAATCAGTGACCCCAAAGGTGAAAAGTATCTCCAACCCTCTGAACCACAGTTCAACTCCTCTCTTAGGGCTTTGTTTTCTGGAGGCCCAGATATAAGTTACCACGTGGAAGTTTTTATGCTAAAGATAAGGGATTTCCCATTTAAAAAAAAATCAGAATAGAAAGTGTTGCACCTCACAAAACTATTGAGAAGTTCTATAAGTGTATATTTAAGAGTTGTGTATTCAGTAGTTAAGAGGTTAGCAAGAGAGAAAAAATATTCATATTATGGGGAAAATGACTTCAGAACTGTTAAGTGGCATCTGGAAAAAAATGTGACCACCCTAAAGAAGAAGCCAGAAAACTACTTATACTTTTATAAGTGCAACTAATAAGATAAATATAAAACTTCACCAGAACATGTGTAAAATCAGCAGCTTTCTGACATGTTAATTACATTCAACCCTCTTCTAAAATCTATGTGCTAGAGACAAAATAATTCAGGCCTTATCAGAGATGGCAATAACTGCCATTACAACTGTAACTGGCCTCATTAAAAGAGGCACATTTAAGAAGAGGAGTCATCTAGAGGAATTAAAGCCACTAATCAGCAGAGCTGTTACAAAACTCCTTCATTCTTGCCCTGTTTTGGGAAGACATTAGAATAGCTACACAACTTTGTCACTGCTTGAAAGAACAGCAAATTCTACAAATCGTTCCTTGTAGCTATGAGGTTTATTTAGTGACTAAGGCTCAAATCCCCAAAGATAGTTAGGCACCTAACTTGCACTGAAGTTAATAGGAGTTAGTGCCTGACTATCTTTGGGGATCTAAGTCTAAGATTTCTACCAGAAAGAGAAAAAACCTAACATTCAAAAGCAACTGAGAACTAGTCTAATTTGCCCCTCTTCTATGATGCTAAATCAAATGTCTTGTTTATACTGTTGTGGCTCCTCATAATTATTTGACTTAAATGAACAAATTAGATTTGTGGCTCTCTACTGCCTTTGAAAGGGCCTTGGCAGATTACAGAGATATGGCCCTGGCCCTTCCTAAGCATAGTAGCTGTTTGCTAACTGTGTGCTCATTTTCTACAAATATCTGCTCTAGGAATTATTTTGGGGAAATTCTATGGCCTATGTTACACAGATCAAAATAGATTATCATAATGGTCCCTTCTGATCTTGGAAGCTATAAATCATTTCTTAGGAAAATTTGGCAAGTTGTCTTTGAGAGAGATTCAAGGAACAGGAAATAACCTTGAATGATGCAGATGGCACACAGAGTGGTTCTCTGGGACTGTTTTGTCTTCACTACAAATTGGAACAGACTAAATAAAGAAGTCTCTCACTTCCCTTATATTTATTTCACATTAATGAAAATCTCTTCCTCATACCATTAAAAACCTCTGTACATCTTCTACAGCACAAGTTCCATTTGGTTCTGTTCAGTTTATCGTAACAATTGAAAAATGTTTCATTGCATGAAACATTTACAGTCAAAACACATTAGTTGAGAGAACAGCATGCAGCTTCTTAGACAACAAACATATTATGCATTGGTGCCTTTTTTGGGATCACTATTGTTAATTAAATTAGGAGGCTATCTCAGTCACAAAAGCTCAGTAACCAAAGTAAAGACCTTATCCTCTAAGATGCTAAGCAACTTCAGAGAGCCATTTGGAGTTGAAGGTGCTCAAGCCTTCACAATTTTTCCACTTCTACATCAAAAACCAGAAGGGTGCGGTTTTCAAAAGTGCCTAAACCTTTGAAAATTCCACTTTAAGATCCCAGGTGTAAGAGCACAGGAGGGATTGTTGGGTTTTATTTGTTAATTTAAAAGTTTACTATTTAGCAAGCCCCTTTTACTTGAAGGCAGCATGAAGTGACCACCACAGTATTTTTGCTGATCTGTTTCTAGGACAAAATTGAAAAGTAAAATAATCCTTGAACTTTTTAATCAAGACTCAAGTCTAGTGATTCAGCCCATGCCACTGATTATCCTGCATTTCAGCTGAAACACTCTGAAAACAACAGATGATAGCCATTGAATTTTCCAGGTAACAGACTTCAGCTACACCTCATGTTCAAAGGGTTATCAGTTATTAAGATGATGCGGTTGCTGAAGTTGGTGATGCATAAGAATGGTCTGATCCATCATGGCCAATGGTCCATCTAGCCCCATATCTTGTCTTCCAACAGTGGGCAATGCCAGGTGCCCTAGAGCACAGGTGTCAAACAAAAGGCCCGCGGGCCGAATCCGGCCCGCCGGCTTGTGTTATCCAGCCCGCGGGACGAATCCGGCCTGCCGGCTTGCGTTACCTGTGCCGGCAGTGTTTTCTGAGCCGAGCTCAGGAAAAGCTTGGGAGATCTCGCGTGAGCTCAGGGCACCGTGAGATCTCCTCTTAAAAAGGAAATGGCCATCGGAGTCTCGCACTCTGCCGCCAAATGTTACCCTGCAGGGAGATTTCACGGCGTAGAGTAGACCATCAAAAGTAGAGTGTGGTATGTGTGGCCCCCCTGAAATGAATTCAATCTAAATGTGGCCCGCCACACAAATTGAGTTTGACACCCCTGCCCTAGAGGGGATGAATAAAATCAGGTAATCATCAAAGGACTCATCGCATTAGTCATTCCCAGCCACTGGCAAACAGCAATCTCTGCCTATCCTGGCTAAAAGCCATTGATGGACCTATCCTCCATGAAATTATCTACTTCTTCTTTGAACCCCATTATAGTTTTGGCCTCCACAATATCTCTTGACAAGAAGTTCCACACGTTGACTGTGCATTGTGGTAAGAAGTACTCCATCTGTTTGTTTTCAATGTGAAGTATATTAGTTTCATTGGGTGACCCGATTCTTGTGTTATGCGAAGGGGTAAATAACATTTCCTTATTCACTTTCTCCATACAATTCATGATTTTATAGACCTCTATCATATCCCCTTCCTTAGTCGTCTGTCTTTTTAATCTCTCCTCATACAGAAGTTGTTCCATACTCAGTCATTTTACTTGACCTTCTCCGTACTTTTTGCAATTCTAATACATCTTTTTTGAGATGGGACAACCAGAACTGCATGAGTATTCAAGATGTGAGCATACCACAGGTTTATATAGTGATATGATATTTACTATCTTATTATCTATCTCTTTCTTAATGGTTCCTTAACATTGTTAGCTTTTCTGACTACCACTGCACACTGAGTGGATGTTTTCAGAGAATTAGCCACAGCGACTCCAAGATCTCTTTCTTGAATGGTAACAGCATATGGATAATTGGGATTATGTTTTCTAGTGTGCATTACTTTGCATTTATCAACAGTGAATTTCATATGCCATTTGGTTGCCCAGTCACCCAGTTTTGTGAGATCCCTTTGTAATTCTTTGCAGTCCATTTAGACTGAACGACCTTGAGTAGTTTATCATCTGCAAGTTTTGCCACCTCATTGTTCACGCCCTTTTCCAGATCATTTATGAATATGTTGAACAGTCTTGGTCCCAATACAGGCCCGTGGGGGGCACGACTATTTACCTCTCTCCTTTCTGAGAACTGACCATTTATTCCTACCCTTTCTTTCCTATCTTTTAACCAGTTACTGATCCAGGAGAGGACCTTCCCTCTTAACCCATGACCGTTTACTTTGCTTAACAGCCTTTGGTGAGGGACCTTGCCAAAAGTTGTCTGAAAATCTAAGTACACTATATCCACTGGATCACCCTTGTTCACATGCTTGTTGACCACCTCAAAGATTTCTAGTGGATTGGTGAGGCATGATTTCCCTTTAGAAAAACCATACTGACTCTTCCCCAACAAATCATATTCATCTATGTGTCTGATAATTCTGTTCTTTACTATAGTTTCAACCAATTTGCGTGGTACTTTGAATTTAGGCTTACCAGCCTGTAATTGCCATGATCGCCTTTGGAGCCTTTTTAAAAAATTGGCATCACGTTAGCTGTCCTCCAGTCATCCGGTACAGAATCTGATTCAAATGATCTACTAACTCTGGTATGCAAATTTTCTTCAATTTCACATTTGAGTTCCTTCAGAACTCTTGGGTGGATACCATCTGGTCCTGGTGACTTATTACTGTTTAAGTTATCAATTTGTTCTAAAACATCCTCTAATGACACCCTAATCTGGATTGTTCCTCAGATTGGTCACCTAAAAAGAATGGCTCAGGTGTGGGAATCTCTTTCACATCCTCAGCATGAAGACTAATACAAAGAATTCATTTAGTTTCTCTGCAATAGCCTTATCTTCCTTGAGTGCTCCTTTAGCATCTTGATTATCCAGTGGCTCTGCTGGTTGTTTAGCAGACTTGCTGCTTCCAATGTACTTAAATTTTTTTGCTGTTTCTTTTTGAGTTTTTGGGTAGCTGTTCTTCAAATGCTTTATTGGCCTTTCTAATTATATTTTTACACTTCACTTGTCAGAGTTGTTGTCGTCTTTAGTTTACAGAACGTTAATGAAGATCATTTACCCCATAAGCTCCCTTACAAAACTCCTGTCAGCTGCCCATGTTCACTAGCTCTCTGGTCACTTAGGAGTGGGCTTTTAAACCCTGATTCCCCCCGGAGTAGCCCTGTCCTCTGGTTAAGGGTTGATGTGTGCTAAAGGGCTTGGGACTCAAAGCCTTGTTAAGAAATGCACAACAGTTGAGGATTACAGGGGGCTTTTTATTTTATACAGACACACACAGCCCCTTTGATGGCAGTAGGAATTACAGGTTTCATAGAAAAAAAAAGTGTTTATGGAAAAGGAATGGGTGAAAGACTGTCAGGATCGGGGTTCTTCAGAAGGAAGGAGCTGGATGAAAGGATTCCTGGTACAAGAGTGGGAGAAGACAAAAAAAAGAAGAGTGTTATGGGTTGGTTGGGTTAAGCAAAGGGGGATGATGGAAAGCAAATAGAGAAAACTGCAGAGAAGTAGCAGGGGCTCAGATGAAAAAGGCCTTGCCAGGAAAGGAATTTGATGCAGAGGGCACGGGGAAGGCTGAAGGAACCTGAAAGGAGGAGCTGACCAGACAGGGTAACATGCAATCTGGAAACGCCAAACTCTGTTGTAACCAGGTTTAAACTGATAAAGAACAGGTTATTCAGAGTTCTGGCTAAGACATTTTCTGTAACTTGTGTCATTGTGTGTAGACAGTTCAGCACGAGACAATGTGTTTGGGGACAGTGGTGTACCAAGAGGGGGGTGCATGCCTCCAGGCACAGGCCTGTGGAGGGGCGCTAGCCAGGCCCTCAGAGGAGCTGCTCCCCCGCTGATATCCCCAGCAGCTTCACCACCCCGACCCTTCTGCCCCCATGCTAGGCGCATCAAGGGAGCCACAGGGACCCTGGCTGCGCAGGGACCAGGCAGTCCCCTCATCTGCCCCCTCACTCCCCGCCAGAGGGGCCAGGTCAGTGCGGCCACTGGGGATATCAGTGTGGGGAGCTCCAAGGCCCCTCCCCCCCCAGGCCGGTGCCCAGGGGCACGGCCACCTTGATAACAGGAGGAGTGGGGAAGAGCGGGAAACAGGGCCTCAGCCGGGGCGGGGAGGGGGGGAGGAGAGAGGAGAAGAGGGGAGGCAAATACAAACAGTGGCCACCGGGTGCCAGACACCCAAGGTACGCCACTATTCGGGGGACATTTGGCAGGAAACCTATGGAACTATAACTGACACTCAAAGGCACTGATTAAGGACAAAACTGTATGTGAGCTCTAGTTTTCATGTGTTTTGTAGTTTAGAGTAAAAGAGACCCTTGATGTTAGTTTTACACACGAACACAACAATACAATTGTATTAATGCAAGAATTACATTTTGCTTTCTATACCGCTTTCACATACCTCATCCATGCCAGAGGCTGTGAAGTAGATGCCTATCTCCTTTGCATACTTCTGCAGTTCCCGATACTGGTCATGACTGAACTCCAGGTGGCGTTTGTGCTCTCCATAAGTCTTTCCCCAGGAGTGTTTGGAGGTATAGGGCCTCGCCAGGGCTTTCTTGTTAAATTTGTACTCCAATTCACTCTTCTGGAACTTGGCACAGTCTGCTCCACACTCCTGCAAGACACATCATCATCATCCTCTTAGTGTCTGCACAAGTCAGGTGCCACCAAATCTACAGCTCGCAAGTACTGCTGAACCAAAGGCTTGGTCTACACTGCCAGCGAAATTTGGCGACAGTCAACGGGAGATATGCAAGCTAGAGTAGCATACCTCCCATCAACTTCCTAACTTCTACATAGCACAGCATCCCCACTATGCTGCGCTGATGGGAAATGCCCTCCCATTGACACAGCATTAATCTTTTTGCAGGGGTGAATTAACGCCATGGACTTCCAGATCGATTGAGCGGGTCTCCAGTGCCACTCAGTCGATCCTGCAAAATTGATCCAGCAGCACCAACACTGTAGACATACCCAAAGTAAGAGTCTGGCTAACATTCTCTAATTCTGAGATTTGTTTTCACATATAACAGTGTCTTCCTCTCTTTGACAGAACTAATGTAACTAATTGTGTGATGGTGTCCATAAAAATAATTTAGGATAGCATGCAACAAAGACACACATTTGAAAAGGCATGTATATGTGCTGTCACAGTTAATCACATCAATTATTTCCATGCTGAATATCAGCTTTCATATGGAAAACACTGTCATACTCTCAGCCTGGTAAATGTGTGAATACATGATGGTGAGTAAAAATGTATTGGCCTTGTGTTTCACTATGCAAAGATTTATGTCCAGGAGAGCAGCAATTATGTGAGAGAAATAATACTGAAATTGCATTTTTCCTATAGCTAAGTTATTCTCCCTTTAGATATATATTTTTAAAGTGATCAATACTCAGACAAACCTCCTGCAATGTGAGTTACTTATTTAAGCATTATACCCCAGACTTTAAAAAAGCATAGAGGTAATGCAAACTGTCAAACTACTAATGTAACTTTGTAGTTTTAACAAGATTTCCAATTACATCAAGGTCCAATGACTCTGGAAGGAAAAATAAAAGCCAACTGAGGATTTACTAACTTGGATTTGCTCAATCTGACATTTATTGTACATGTGACTCCACAACCAGTACAGAGTATTTACATGAGGTCAAGTGTCCAATGTAAATTCTGCCCAGATTTATCCCCCAAGTTCAGTCTGGCAATCTCTAATAGCTGCTTTAATAGGTACTGAAGTCAAGGAAATGTCTAAGATTGATTGTAGCTCAACCTTTAAAGAAAAGGGGAAAAAAAACTCCACTAAGTTAAACATCAAGAGAGAATGAAGTGCTGGTAAATCACAGGTTTCATCTCACTAACAAGCACTATTTGGAAGATCAGCTAAAATAACATATATCAAAACTGTAGTGTCAATTGGCAGCAATCATTCAGACAGCAGCATATATAGTATAAATAAGGAGATCTTTTCCAGTTTCTTAAAAGATTTTTTTACCATCTCTTGCTTTTTTAGCTAGTGTCACTTGTTCAGTCCAGGATCAATTTTTTTTTAAGTTGGGAAAATGGTTCAGATGTTTTCAATTACAGAGAGACTGGGGGGGGGGGGAAACCCAGGTATTTTTCTATTTTAAAATGCATTAAAAAAAAAGCAGATCTGTCACCACAGTGAAAGAAACATAAAATTTGGCAGGGACAGCATGCCAAAATGGCAAATATATCCTTCATGGATATGGTGAAAATCAACTCTGATTTACCAGAGGGATAAAAGGTTTAAATAAACTCCATTTTCACACGTGTATGCTGACTTTTATTATACAACAACACTCTGCCACCATCCAACTGGCTCCACACATGAAACAAAGCGGGATCCTCCAGAAATGGTATGTGATCATGTACAAAGAAGGACCTGGAAGCATTCATTGTGCCATTCCTGGTTTTCACATCCTTTCGTTAACCTTCGTGTCCATGTAACACAGCCTTAGATACACCGAAGAAGCAGAGGTAACATGCCACCATCAGCTAGGGGAGGAGTGGCTGCCACCAGCTGTCTTGCCTCTAATCGGGTGGGGCACCTAAGCCAACTCAGAGCTCCACTGTGCCAAGCCCTGCCCAGAGGCTCTCACTGACCTTCTGCACTGGCAGAGCTCCCTGGCCCCTGGGGAGGATGAGAGCAGTTATGGGGAACGGGACCAGTGTGCTTAAAACCACCCCTCACGGGGCACCCAGTCTCCCTCATGCAGACCTGAAACAGCAGCTAGGACACCCCATCCCTTTGCATAGCTGGCAGGGTCCCCTCTGCCCGAGACCCGCTTCCCTTCCCCACAGACCCCTGCCCCCCACCTTCCCCAGCCCCAGTTCAGCTCCAGACCCTGCGCCCCTCCCCCAGCGCTCCCCAGACCCCGGCACCCCTCCCCCACAGAGACCCCGCCCCCTCGGCCCTCGTCCCCGCCAGAGCCGCCTACAGCCCCTGGGCCGCGCCGGGCGCACCTTGACCATGCGGATCATCTGCTTGGCGATGGCGAGGTCCCCCTGGTGGTTCTGGCCGATCTCGGCGATGATGAAGCAGGGCTGGGCGCCCCCGACACGCCGGCCCGGGCACAGCTCGAACTCCAGCGGCATCGCGGCGCGCGGACGGACGAGCGCGAGCCCCAGACCAACCGCCGCCAACCGCCACTGCGCGTGCCCCGTGCCCCAGCGAGACGCGCGGCGCCCCCGCCCCCGCCGTCGCTCGGTCAGTCGGCCGGCTGCCGGGGAGGGGACTCGTGAATGAACACGTCACCCGCGGCCTCAGCCAATCCGCGCGAAGAAACGCTGGCGTAGCCCAGCCAATCAGAGCCGGGAAGGACTAAGGTTTAGGCCCTGGCTGCTAATCCTAGCCAGCTGTGGCGAGCCCCGCCCCCGCTGTCTCCGGGGCAACGCCAGCCCGGGCCTAGCCCGGCTGAGGGCGCCCTTGCATAGAGCTGAGCTCGGGGCCCGACGCTGCCGAACAAGTGTATGCAAAGCTATGCAAATACATGCAAATATATGCAAAGATGCCGAGGCGAGGCAGGCCAGTCAGGGCTGGGGCCTAGCTGTCTGTCTGCTGGAGCCCTGGCCTGCCCTCACCGGTCTGCACATGTGAACCCTTTCCCAGCCCCTACCCTGACACGCCCACGCCTGGGATGCTCAGACATGCACCCGCTACCACGGCACGCCAGCAACGCGTGGGCCACACCCAGCCCCCGCAGCAGGGAGCGCCACCCGTCCCCCCAGTGAAGGCAAGTCACGCGCCTGAGGCACCCCGACTGCGCCGGACCCTGGGTGTGCCCGTGGGCACGGAGGTGTGTCTGCACAGGGACACTTAGATGGCATAGACGTGCCCACCTGGGCCTCAGCACCCCAGTCTAGTGCACACCAGGGTGCTGGGGATGTCCTCGAAGCCACAGCGGCTCGAGTCAGGAGTGAATACGCGACAGGTTTGCCTACAGTAAGATCAGCGGGAACAGAGTACCTTTCTCTGCCTCAGCTTTGCGGGGCAAAGCTACAAAAACGTGATGCCCACAGCCTCAAACCCTAAAGGGGCAGTTAAACGCAGCCAACATATGCTGTGCTTGATAACGTCATGAGTTTCTTTAAGCGAGACAAGGTGGGTGAGGTAATATCTTTTTTGCTATTTTGGTACGTCTGTTGGTGCGAGGCAAGCTTTCGAGCCACGCAGAGCTCGGCTTCAGATTATTGTAGGGTGACCATGCCTCCCATTTTTTTTTACAGCCCCCGAATTTAAGCCCGCTTGCAGATGTCCCAACCTTTTCTTAACATGTGGCAGATTGTCCCATATTTTCTGTCTCCTGATCAGTACCAGGTTGACAATGGCACCAGTGGGCAAGGCCCACACTCCCGGGCTTGTCTTTTGAAAGTGTTGTGAAGGTTTCCTTTGAACATGAGGACTGATAGGTCAGCTATAGAGTGGTCACTTTGTCATTTGTCATTTTCCGATGTGCGTTCATTCAAAAGCATAGCAATTATCTGGTTTCACCAATATAGTTGCTATTGGGGAATTTAGTGCACTGGCTGAGGTACACCACATGGTGTGATAGGCACGTGTAGGACCCATGGATCTCGAAGGGTGTAGCGGGGGGTTGAGCACTGTCACAGTGGAGAGCTGTCTGCAGGTTTTGCATCTGTTGTTCTGGCAGGGTCTGGTGCCATTTTGCATTAGTGTGTTCTTCTGGTTTGTGGAAAGCTTGTAGCTGATGATGAGCTTGGCAAGGTTGAGGGGTTGTTTGAAGGCCAAAAGGGTGGGGGTTCAGGAAAGATTTATTTCAGGTTGGGGGGGTTGCTGTTGAATATGAGTTGTAATTGTTTGATGATACCCCCATATGTGTACCAGTGTGGGTGGTAGGGGACAAGTACAGTGTGTGGTAAGCGGGGGTTTTATTTCTGTACTGAAGCAGGTTCTCTTGGGATATTTAGATGACTTGTTCCATGAGGTGATTTACTTCTCTGGTGGAGTGTCCTTGTTTAGTGAAGTTAAAGTGTATATCTTGAACGTTCTCCTTGGCGCATATTCTGTGGCATTTCAGGGCCTGTAGATAAGGGATTTCTTGGTGTGGTTACTGGATCTATGAAGCTAGATGTGGTGATCCATGGCTTGTCTGTAGGGTTCCATTGTTAAAGCTGATTGTGGTGTCCAGCAAGTTGATGCTGGTATGGGAGTGTTCCAGAGAGAGTTTGACAGACGGATGGTGGATATTGAAGTTCTGGTAGAAATCTATGAGGGTATTTAAGCCGTCTGTTCAGTGGATGAAAATATCATTGATGTATCTCAGGTATCATTGCTTTCCTGATGTAGTTGTCCAGAAATTTTTCTTCAAGGTGATTCATGAAGAGAATGGCATATTGGAGAGCATCCTAGTACCCATGGCTGGGACAAAGTGTTTGTTTTTTAATGTAAAATTGTTATGGGTGAGGATGAAATGGATGAGTTTGGCAGAATATTTAGTGTATGAAGACAATAAGAGTTCAAATAGCCTTGACTGAGGAAAAAGAGACCCAGACCTTTCTGATACCAAGTCATTCCTAAAATTCCTCTCCCATGCCAATCTCTGAGATTAATTATCAGTGGAGAAAGGTGAATCTCTCGAGGTGGAAGCCACACCAGGATGAAGTTTACTAAGTACCTCCCACAGAATAATTTGTCAAGTGACAACACCCATAGTATAAATGAAAGAACAGGGTTGGTTTACACAGGACTCTGTACTCCCTTGTAGCGCACGTATAGCTGTCTTCAGAATAAGTAGTCTTGGAAAAATGCCTTTAGGTTAATCTCTCCTAAACTAAAAGTTAATCTCTCCTAAACTAACAATAGAGGATAGGCATAAACACTGTAGTCTCTACAACACTAATAGCAGCAGCTATGGGAGCTGGAGAGCAATCAGGGCAGTGGTGCCCTGCCTTCTGCATTAGAGTTACAACCAACGGAGTTGCACTTGTGGCAGTGCAGTGATGAGCCATTTCCCAAATATCCTAGCATAGGCAGGATTTATAACAGGTGCTTGATTTGACAAGACCCAAGTGTGCAAATACATTTTCAATCTCTGCTCGATAGGTGCATGGATGCATTTGAGCCAGGATCCATGTTGGAATCTCTACATTTTATCCTCATCAGTAATTCTGTACACCAGGAAAGGGACCCTAGTGTGTAGTTCTTATCAACAAATCACACGTCTGAATACACATTCTTACCAAAATGCCAGCATGGCATTTGGAATCTGATATCCTCAAATAGATCAGCAGAGACCAGTTGGGCTTTATGCATGGTCATTCAGATGGAAAAATACCAGGCAATGGTTCAGTGTAACCTTTTACTCTGAAGATTATACCAAAATGAGCCAACCCTTATATTGGATGCCCAGAAAATATTTGATGTCTTTGATTGGAATTATGTTCCTTGTACGAGTAGAATGTGGATTAGATGAGCTCATACGGTGGACAAAGCTTCAGCAAACTATAAACTCTTCCTTGTCCATTCAGGTTGCCTTGTCCCATATATTCCCTCTTTCCTGTGTGTGCACATAGCTGGGCAGGAACTGGAATTTCCATTCTGTGAAAAATGTTGAGCTTTTGAAATCTGTTTTAGTTTAGATGTACCAGAGTGTTTGATTTAAGGGTCGTGTTATTTTATTTGATTTAAGGGTTGTGTTATTTGGCTAAAAGCCTCCTGGTTACAATCTCTTGAACTGTGAATAATTAGTCACAAGACAAGGGGAAATTAAAAGATAAGTTTAGCGCTCTCTCTAATACTTAATAATGCAGACTAAATAAAGAGCTTTACATTCACCTATTATAGAAGCAAACACTTTCTGGATCTAATGTTTTAGTGATTTGTGCATGCTATTCGGTGCCCATGATGATTTCTGGGTAATTAGACACATACTATTTGTTTTTGCTGATAAGTCAAGTAGTTAGACATCAAAACTACCATTAGTTGTGCCTGAAAAAAATGTGGGATCAAAAGAAGACATAATTGTTTGTAGGTGCAGAACTGCCACTTCAAAAATAGAGGCTGAGTTGACATCTGTTTGAAAATCTGGCCCTCTTGTATATAGGAGGAATGGTTATACTTTATATTAAGGTTGCATTTATAAATAATTCATAGAGGGCTAGTAAAAGATTAATAGATGTTATAAGCGTGTTACAGATGTGAATAGTATGTACTATAAATGGTTATAAGCACATCATATGAAGATGGTTATAAGCAACCTGTTGATCTGTTCGACTCTATAACAATAGATTAACCATTTATTAAAACATCTATTAATCATTTAATTCTATAGAAACAATTTATAAATGTAAACTTAATTCAAAGTGTGCTTGAAACTATGAAAATAATTACAGTGAAGGGTTCAACACAAATTAATTAACAGAGCAACTATTTAAAGCATCTTTATTAAACTCCATTTAAAAAAGATGGAGAAGAACTGTGTTCTAAACATTGTGATATTTGGAGTGGTTTCCTAAGGAAGTTGTCTGATACAGTTAGTCTCTTGTGCAGGTTCTGTCATATTAGAACTGCCCACTGGTCCTCAATACAACTAATCTGTTTGTATTGTCCTTCGTAGTCTTAATACACCATGAAACCCTTCTCCGTTGTGTCTTGACAGATGTGCTTCTATCAGCCTCCAAGGATGTTGATTTGACTGTGTGGCATCTTAGCAATCAATTCCATCTATGTGGCACTGCACCACAGGAAGGATCTGGCAGGCTGGGCATGCCGCACCTCTTTTCCTAGAGGATCATCAGAGATGCCAAGTTCTTCCCATACAAAATCCTTTCTCCATCTCCACAGAACTAGTGCACACCCTGTGCTTGAGGCAAGTCTCCTGCCCAACCCTGTGAGTTAAGTAAGTAGGTAAAAGATGCCTTGAGAACATGAATTCCTGATTTCTATGAATTACAGAGCTCCAGAATCAGTAGTTTTAAACTTTTCCAAGTTATAGTATCCCTAATAAATAGTTTGCAATAGCAATTACACAACTGCTTTTTGGCGAATGCTATATGTAATGGGTGAAATCCTGGCCCCATTGAAGTCAATGGGAGTTTCAGTTGGGCCAGGTTTTACACTCAGTACACATTGCCAATTATTTTTGTACAACAAAAACACACACGCATACCTTTAAGCCTGTTTACTGATAATAGTGCAAGAATCATAGGCAATGTTACCCCTTCATGTTACAGTTGAAAATTGTACACCTTTGTTAGTACAGTTTGACTGCAAATCAAATAACTCAGCTCTTTTAAAGCTTGAACACTTCCTAGCAAGTCAAAGATTCCTGACGCTTTTCATGGATGCACATGGTTAGGTGCCAGATTTTGCAGTCTCATGGGAGCTGCAAAATCTTTTCTAACCACTTAGAGGGGAATATGTGTGGCTGAGTCTGATTTTTGTTTTCCCTGTTGCAAAAGCCTGTTTGAACATTGCCTCTGAGGATCATTGCCTAGGCTTCAGGAGACTGTCTTAGACTGTCTTTCTGCCTGACACCACTAGCAGAGCAGCTGTAGCTGGGATTCATTTCCCCCATCCTCAGCCTTCTTTTCCCCTTTATATTCAGCTCACGTCTGACATCCGGAGGTGTTTCCCTTAAGTCCATCAGACAGCAGCCCTGCAAGCTCAGACCTCAGGGAAGAGGACTTCCTTGTCTGTGGCAGTCAGGCCAAGACTCCTGAATTTTGATTAGGTTCCATACAGCCTTCCTTCCCTCTTGTTAGAAGCTGAAGGTGGTTTCACCTCCCCAGACAGTCTGTATGAAATTCTTTAAGCAACATCATAAGACTTAATGGAAAACAAGACATTCTATGGCAATGTGGGGCCATATACATACCTTAGAATCTGAGTGCCTCACATCCTATAACATATTTATCCTTACAAAGCCCCTGTGCCTAGGCAGGTGCTATGTTACAAATGGGTAACTGAGGCATAGACAGACTAAGTGATTTGTCCAGGGTCAGATAAAGGAGCCTGTGATAGGCATGGACTTGAAGCCATTTCTCCTGAGTCCTGGGTTAGCATCCTAGCCACTGGACCTTCCTTCTTCCCATTAAAAATTATAGGTGGGGCTCCTCTAATTAAGGTTGTCTGCTATTTCCCATTAAAAAAAAACTGGTTTTCAGTTGCTTATAACCTTGCCAAACTTCAACTATTTGGGCAGAAATTTTCCATGCTGGATGTCTGCCTCAAGCTGAAATTTTTGGGAAAATTTTAGCCCAAACAGTTCAGTTATTTCTGAGACTGAGGCTAGGGGAAAATATAATGTTTTGCCCTTCTTGGAAGTTTTTGGTGACCTTTCCTTTGAAATGGTCTCATGTCACCATGTTTTGGAGCAGGAACTTGAAATTTGTCAAGGAGGTGGCCTTTGTGTCAGGGATGTGCCTTTTGCTACCCCTGTGAAAATCTGTGCAAGTGTATCTGAGTTATAAGTCTTTGAAACGTCACAGTTTGCACATGCTCTTTACGGACTTAAAATCAAAATTCTCCAAAATTCCATCTGCACTCAGCATGCTTCACCTGGTGGTCGAGCAGGACTTTCCCAGCAATTGCTGCTCATGATGGTGTCAGGCTATGCTGGGATGGGGTCCAGGCAATGAAACTGAGAACAGGAAGCCTTTCTCTCCTATGCTCTCAGTGTCCTCCCACGCAGCATGAAGGAGGAAACTCCTTGATTCGAATGTAGAAGGTACAAGAGAGGAGATTGAGCCTGGATGCTAGTTGGGAAGAGAGAGGGAAACTAGGACTGGGAGTTGGGTTGGGGAAGACTTGGACTGTCTTACAAGAAGACTGGGACTGGGAGAGAGACAGGAAAAGGAATGGACTGAGAGTCAGTGGACAGCAGAGAGACAGAGCAGGCAAGATGTATGGGGTGGGAGGCTGGGATTGGCTGAGCAGTATGGGCATATGCATTGTGATACAGTCTTCAATTACATGATGACATACTTTTTTTCATGGGATCTATTCCTCATTCTGTGGCTAAACAATTTTGCATCCTGTTGCCTGTTCCACTTTTATATCTAATCACCCTGATAAGGTTCTTCTCTGCCAAAGCTGTCTGCCTCTTCTGCTGGTCTGAATGACTGTGCTTTGGTCTGTTGATTGTCCTGACTGATGGTGTCACCCTGAAATCAGCACAGTCTGATTTCAAAGGTGTGGGATTTTTATAATTCTGTAATTCATTCTTAGCATTAATGCTACTCTATATCAAATAGGAATCATGGGCAAATGAACTGAGCTGTCATGCACCTCGAGGATGATCTGTCATGAAACCTTTTTGCATTATACATTTCTTAATTTGAATCATTACCTGAAGGAGAAAACATTTTTTTCTGCATTTTCCACTGGTCACACAAACTAGCATGCCTTGTTTACTGCATGTTCAGTTGTTGATTTGTTTTCTATGTTTCTTTCTGTAGCAAACTATGTCACGTGATCTGATTGGACAAGTAGCAGATAAATCAATTCCTACTGTTGTGCAGAGACACATGGCATCAAAAAAGGTGGAGCAAAGATTTGGGGTGCAATCCTGCAACCTTGTCATGGGGTTTATGTATCCTATGCTGGCATGGCAACCAAGAGTAATGCAGGAACCGCTGACCAGTGCTGATGGCCATCCTCACAGCAGCTGGGAGAATAAAAGAGCTGGGGAGCTACCAAAGCAGCAAACAGGCCAGAGAAACAAGGTTCTGCCAGCAAGCTGGTAAGAACCTGTCACACAGTGACAAACACTCAGGGGAGAGATGACCAGAGCCACAGGCTGCCGAACCAAGGGAGTAGGGAGCAGCTTGGGGATTGCAGGAGAATTGTGGAAGACTGATTCTGCCTGCCTGGGTTAGGGGCCTTGAGTGGATCCCAGTGGAGTGGGTGAGCCAACCAACCCCTTAACAGTGATTTAAGAGCAAAAAGGGTTCCAGGTCCCTCAAGGGCAAGGGGAAGATAAATCCCACCCAAGAGAAGGGAAGTCCGCACATGCCAGTTGGGCAGGAATTAACGTCCTTGCCTTTGGAGCAGGACTACCGGGACTCAGGCAAGAAGGGTGGACTGACACTACCCCCTGCTCCAGTCTGAGCAGACTTTCCATAGCGCCCTATCTGACCAAAGGGGGGGCACTGACACACTGGGAGTGCTAGCTCACAAACCCTTACTCAGGTGATTATTCCTTACTGATCTGAGGCCAAGGAGACTACTCTTGTGAATGAAGGTTGCAAGGTGAGGCCTTTGTTTGGTAAAGAAAGGTTAAATGTAAGACTTGTAATGCTCTTTAATCAATTGGATGGAAGTATGCAAAGGGCCAGAAGAAACAAAGAGGAGGAGAAGAGAAGGAATGGAGATCAGGGTGATGATATGTCTTCCCTTGCCTCTAAACCTACAGTATTGTTATCTGGCTTGCTTCTGATGTCAGAATCCCACAGGGGAGGCAGCAATTGGGGAAGAGAGAAGAAGGGGAATATAATGATTGACTGATTTATTTCTGATGTTGCAGTCTCCCAAAATGATGAGGTTTTCATAGTGTGGCAGGAGAGACGGAGACATGAAGTTGGGAGACTAGGCCAAGGATCAAGAGAGAACAATACTGCTGATTTGTCTGTCGTGAGAGGTGTTATTTAGTGAATGTACATATTGAACAAATAATATTAAAAGGGATAACCATAAACCTTCAGTTATTTGAAGGACTGAGAGATCAAAACTCTAGGCATTTTATTATGGAAGAAAAGCAAACTTAATATTCAGGATGAGAGAAGTGGGTCAAATACAGAGAAATGGGAAGAGAGAATAAAAGAGAGAGAGTCAGAGAGAGAGAGATCACATGTGAAAGGAACCAGATCCTGGAAAAAACAAGCAGAGGGGGATTTTATCTGTCTGTCTACTAAATCCACCAATCTTTGGATCTCTTTTTTTTTTAAAGCCAGTATTTTGTAGAGACAGCAATGAATCATGTGTGAGCTTCTCCAGCAGGTTTGAAGCCAGTGTGCCATGACAGACTTTTGCTCACCTTACTCATATAAGTAGACTCATTGACTCCAAATGTAAATGGACAAGATGACAGCCCAGTCCTGCAACCACTTACTACGAGGCACAGTGCTTACTATGGAGTGTAATCCTGCTGAAGTTAGTAGAACTATGCCAGGATAGCAAGCACTCTGGACCATGGTAACATTAGAAGCTCTGAAAGACTTCCAGGAATCACACTGCTACAATTCATGGCTGGTGAAATCCATCAAAAACTAGCTAAATCAAAATTGGTAACACCTCCTCCAGGGAAGGCCACCTGCCCACAACCCTGCAGCATCTAACAGTCCAACCAATTTTCCAGAAACCCACTTTGGACAACCACAATCTCACAGATCACCACCTCCAATACCTACCTCAAATCATACAAAAATTAGCAATGATGTTACTCTAACTGAACTTATCTTTGCTAGTGTCCAAGGTCCTTCACAACCAGGGATCAGAGCAGGCCACAACACAGAAATGGCTTTGGGAGCACTTATGGCCTCCTCGTGGTTGTGGACATTAAACTCTATGCTCATACTTCTTGATCTATTCACAGGGTTCAGCTGCAAGATCTTACTGATCTGTCTTCATCACCTGGCTGGGTGGGCAGTATAATTCAAATCTGGATCCAGTCGCTTCTCTGCAACAAATCGGAGAGTAGTGATGGGCAACAACTCCTTGTCTCCAAGCCCTCACATGGGGATCAGTCCTGCCCTCTTCTTTTCAACAACCCTAAGAAAAATCATTAGGCATCATGGACTCCAAGGCTATCAATGTGCTGATGTCACCAACAGGCTTTACAGCTCATTCTCAGCAGAAATGACCAGTGCTGGTGTCACAAAGCCTATGTGAGATAAGCACACAGATGAGACACAGACATCACAATAGTTACAAGAGACAAACACCTGACTGAAGCTCAATCCAGGTGAGACAGAAGTGATAGCTGGTAGGAAGAAGTAAGCGATATGAGGATTTTAAAAAGAACATGACCCCGCCCTCCACCAAAGGCATCTGTCAAGATTGTCCAGGCAGCATGAAGCATTGGAGCACTGCAAGACTCATCCCTGCTTCTTGGGAACCAGGTAACAACAATACCAAGCATGCCTTCTTCCACTGCTGCATATCAAGATGACTTCACCTCTTTGATCAGGCAAAGATCTCACAACCATGACCCATGTTTGCCACCTCTAGATCAGGTGACAGTTACTCCCTTGACTTTGGGTGATAGATCATGGCCAACCCAAAACTCCAGTTTCTTTAACTTGCAGTAGCCTGGGACCAAGTTGCAAGGAACACTCCACACCAGAGTTCCACACTCCCCTTCTGAGAATGGGCCCAGTTGAATATCCAGTCCTAAACCTCAAAGCCTTTAATGGCCTGGGACCAGATTACCTCAGTGACTGCCTCCTCAAACATAGCCTCCCAAGACCACAGTGCTCGTTGGGGACATGGATGTACCTAGACCAGAGGTTCTCAAACTGTAGGTCAGGACCCCAAAGTGGGTTGTGACCCCGTTAGACTTTCTGGGCCTGGGGCTGAAGCTGAAACCCGAGTGCTTCGACCCGGGGTGGTGGGGCTCAGATTCCGGACCCCCTACCCACCCGGGGTCATGTAGTAATTTTTGTTGTCAGACGGGGATTGTGGTGCAATTAAGTTTGAGAACCACTGGCCTGGACTAAGAATATTGGGAGCTGAAGGCAGTGTGGATTGGGTCCTGAACCCTACACAGTGAAATAATCTACCAGAGGAGACCAGAATGCATTCCAGACTCAGCACCTGGAAAGCGCAGTACAAAACGCATGTTCCTGCAAAAGCCATGGTGATGGGGCAATAATGATGTTATATAAATACATTATATATAGCTCTTACCCCGGTGGGCGAGAGGAGAGCCCAGTCTGGTTGGTTTGGTCTGGTTTGTTCATGCCTGGACACTACAGCAATTAATGCTCTGTAAATACCACAGCTGGCCAAATTGTTAAAAGACTCTTTTTCTACATGTCACAGGTGTTGAATTGTGACCTGGCTGCTATACTTGATGACATCACTCCTCTGTCACCGAGCGGGGCTTTCATAACAACTGACAAGTAGTCCTCCTACAGCTCGCACTATCGTCCCTGTTTCTCGACTACCCATACTAAGAACATGAGGATGCAGTTCACAGAAAAAAACCACAACAGCTTAGTGCTGCAGGCCCTCAACAAGCAGAGAAAGAATAGGGAGTTCTGTGATGTGGTACTCAGCGTGGACCAGCAGGTCTTCTCTGCCCACCTCAATGTCTTGGCAGCTGTGTCGACCCATGTGAAGAACCTGATCTCAAGCAATGACATGAAAATAGGCGACGAGCTGTTTATCATCATCGATGCTAACTTCCTGACCTCTGCCTTGGTGGAGCAGCTGCTGGACTATTTCTACACTGGTAAGGTGTTACTGTCTGAGAAGAATGTGGAGGAGTTGCTGAGGGGGGCAAACTACTTCAACTCGGAATCTCTAAGAGCCCACTGCTCTGACTTCCTCCTCAGGTCCCTCAAGAAGAACAATTGCCTGAGCTACCTGTTCCTAGCCAACACTTATGAGCTGAAAGAGGTGGCAAACAGTGCCTACGCTGGTATCCGTGACAACTTCCACTATTGGTCAGGTCCAGAGGGAATTTCAGACCTCCTGCGTTGCCCCCATCAGATCTTTGGCAAGCTTCTCCGGGACGAGAACCTTCACGTGCAGAATGAAGACCAAGCCTTCCTTGCCCTGCTCCAGTGGGTGAAGTACAAAAGGGGAGAAAGAGATAAGTATTTCAAAAAGTTCTTCCCCTCTATTCATTTAACTGGTGTCTCAACCAAGACGCTGCTGGCTGCCAGCCGTGAAGTGCTGCTGTTTGAGAGTCACTCTGGCCCCCTGGCTCAGATGGAGAACATTTTGAGTGACAGAAAGCAAGAAAGTCCTCAAAGTCTGCTGCTTTTTCAAAGAAAGGGGGCCTTAATGGACTCTGTGGTGATTTTAGGAGGCCAGAAAGAGCATGGTAGATTCAATGATGGGGTTTTTGCTTACATTATTGAGGAGAACATGTGGCTAAAACTAACAGAGATGCCGTATAAAGCAGCTGCTCTCAGTGCAACTTCCGTAGGGAGGTACATCTATGTCTCTGGAGGAACAACAGAGCAGATATCTGGCTTAAAGACTGCCTGGAGGTATGATATAAATAACAACTCCTGGACTAAACTGCCTGATCTGCCCATAGGTTTGGTCTTCCATACCATGGTGACCTGTGGGGGAGTGGTGTACTCTGTAGGAGGCAGCACAGCCCCAAGAAAATATGTCTCTAACATCTACAGATATGATGAGAGGAAAGAGAAGTGGACATTGGCTGGGAAGATGAGCGTTCCTATGGATGCAACTGCATTGATCACAAAAGGAGACAAATCTATTTATATTGTGACAGGGAGATGCCTGGTCAATGGGCGTTTCTCTCGAGTAGGGATGGTGGATTGCTTTGACACTCAGACAGGGGAAGTGGTACAGTACCTCACCTTTCCCATTGAATTCAATCACAAACCTCTGTTGTCTTTTCAACAGGACAACATACTGAGTGTACAGAGCCACAAACAAAGTCTGGACATAAACCTGCAGAAGATTAAAGCCAATAAATCTACGAACACTGTGCCTCTCTTGCCAAATAACTATACATTGGATTTGTCACATGCCGTGTGCTCTATTGGTGACAAAAAGGTGTTTGTGTGTGGTGGCATCATTTGTGCAGGTGACAAACGTCCTGGAGATTATTCTGTCAATCAAAATGCCTACATGTTAGACCAAAAGACAGGGGAATGGAAGGTTTTGTCCGATCCTCCAGAAGCTTTGGATTGCCCAGCTTGCTGTACAGCCAAACTGCCTTGCAAGATTCTCCGAAAAATTGTAATCAGTTAATTTGGAAAAAACAAATACAAATCCTACCAATAAAGAATGATTGAATATCTGATACAAACAAATGACACATTATTAATTCACTTTGTTTCTTTATGTCATAGCAGATTTCGTAAGTAGAGATTCCAGTGGATGTAACTATTTAGCATGCCCCTCAGTGGTCTTTCATTCCAAGGCACAGTTACTTATTTGTGTCCCCTTACTTTGAAGATTCTCTACATCAGCAATAGAGAATAATGGACCTGAGATTATAGAAAAAGTTCTTACACTGAAGGAAAGAGTCTCACAGCATTTTAAATTTCTTGCATGAATATTTTTGGGTGCCCCTCATTTTCGTCTCAGTCACACATTGCATTCCTTATTTGGGTCTCGCCGGGCTGAGAGGACTGCTGTGCAACCCAGGATATCTACATCTATTTACAAATCAAGGGCCTGCTCTTCTTCCCATAGAAGTCAATAGCTGCTTAGTCATCACCTTTCATGAAAGTAGGTATATTTAGTTGATATGGCTGGGTAGTCAAGGAAAACTCAGTGTTCAAAGAATACAATGGTGGTTGGAGAGTGGTAATGAGATATGGAGCATGTCACTAGCTTGACATGGAGTCTGGTTGTTAGAAAAAGTGCCTCAAGTGTGGCAGAAAACAGGTAACTCGCTCTTCTCTCCTAATAGATATGTATTTCAAACTGATAGTGTTTTGTATATCGGGTTGAAATTACTTCCTGCTGGCCTCTTAAACTGCCTTTCTTATGTTGTTTAAGTATCTCTGATAACTCTCCCCAATGATTGCACCAAAATGGTGATGAGAAAAAAATCTTTACAGCATTAGAAATGCTGTGAGAATCAGTTTTCTTTTTTCATGTCCTTGATTTTGCATGAAACTTTCTAAGAAACAAATATCCTGAAGAGAATAAATGGAAAATTCAGGGAGAATGGCAGTTTTGTGACTTTTTTTTTATATTCTAAGGCCATGGTGCCCAACCTTATTACACAGGAGGGCCACATAAATAAACCTAAGCCCAACCTTGGGTGAGCCAAACAGACTCTATATATTTTAATAAGATTGAAAGTCCCCTGAATTGATTTATATTTTAAGTCCTTTGTTCCTCGTTCTATTTAAGTGCATAGTTTTGTATGTATTTGTATAGGTTGTTTCTATGTACAGTAATGTCTGTTTATACACTTGTGTAAACCAAAATGATGTAAACATGATGACAAAAGGCTAATGAATCAGCCGCTAGTATATTGTGTTGAAGTAGGCCTTATGAAATAAACAAGATGAGCTCTGAGCCTAACACTACTGTTTCTTTATCCCTGTCCTCTACCTCCTACTCTGGCCTTTGGTCTTCACTGTTGTCACTCAGGCCACTGATGTCAATAGAACTACTCAAATGTGTAAAGATAAGCTTGTATGTAAGTGCTTTGCTGAATGGAGCCTCAGTATTACCTTTGTGAATTCTTCCGTGCATGGGCTGCCCTGATTGAATATTTGCACAGCGCCTAGCACATCATGAGCACTACTGTAAATAAACGATCATGATAACATGGGATTGCCCCACATGTCCAAGATGTTACTGAATCTAACTACTTCTTTGTCCAAGAAAATCTCTAAAATCCACCCATGTCTTGCTACCCCTTCAGCCAAAGCTCTCAACCAGGCCCTCATCACCTGCTGCCTTGATTACTGTAATCTCTCTCTACACTCCCAAACACTCACGTGGGCCTCTTGCACTCCATTCATAGAACAGCTGCTAAGCATGTTTCCTTGCCTGTGACACTGTAGTCTCACTACATCACTCCCTCTATGACTCATCCACTGGCTTCCCTGCCTCCATCCTATTTCTTCAAGATTGTTGATCTTGCCTTCAAAACCCTCAACATACCCTGCTCCTCTTTACCTATTCTCCCTGGCCTCTATTCACATCACCCCCCTTCTACTGGTGCCATTTGTCTGCTTATCTCTGTGCTTTTTCCCACACCACTCCTCATACATGGAACACCCTTTCTGAGCTGGTCTACAGAGCCACTTCCGTCTCTTCATTCAGATACTTCCTGAAAACGCACTTTTACCATAACAACTACCAAAACCTAATCAGTTTATAGCAACAGCAAGGGTACAGAGTTATTTGGGATATTTTATATATCTATGACAAAAACAAAGGCTATACCACCTCCACCACTCTGGAGGTGTTGTTTATGACCCTAAGGCGCCTTTACTTATCTGTATGTTATACTTCTTTTTCCACCTTCCCTCCGTGTGAGTTCTTTTGAGCAAGAACTTCGCCTTTTATCTTTGGAAAGTGACTAGCGAACTCTAAGCACTGCCAGAAACAGTAGTGATTGAGAGTTTTAGATACACCCTTCTCTGCACTCCGCCCTGGTCACCTACATTTAACTCTCAAGATGACAAATCTATCTGAAAAGTTGAAGAATATCCAGATCAACCAGAGCGGAGAGGGGAATTGTAGTGGAAAGAACTGGATATAAAGGAATTACAGTAAGTAAAATACGGACTGTCTTTGTAATGAAAAAGCTTTCATAGCAATTACATATATAAGAGAAGTGTCAAAAAGAGGAGAGGTATATAGAAACTTGGTCACCCTTTTTAGTGTACTCAGAAGAGAGCTACCTAGCCAGCAATCTAGAATCCTTAGCCAGGTTCATTGGATATTAACCTGATTTTTAATAAGTAATAAGGAATATATGCTGTCGTATGTTAACGCTGTATTGTATTTTTACTTTAATAACAAGTTTTTTAAGAAAGAAAGAAAGAAAGAAACTGGTATAAACCAGTAGTCTCATTTTTTTCAATGTATGTATCAAATAGTTCTATCTAAATTGGGGAATATATGCCAACTATTTATCACAGATTTTAAGAAAGATGAGGATTAGGCATATAATCTTTCAATTGACTTCAGTGGGCTTTGGATCAGATCCCGGTCACTTTCTAGATAAATGCCAGTTAGAGGATGCCTGAAGAATTTTAGACAGCTTGCAAGGGTTGGTTTTAAAATCCCTATAGTAATCTGAAAAATATATTCTATTAAATGGATCATTTCTGAAATACATAACCTTCTGAAACATTAAGTAAAGACTTCATTGATATAATGTCTTTCTAGTGATAGTGGGCACGTATTCACAAATCCCACATTCTCACAGATGCCTGAAGAACACAGTTGCTCAATTACTATTTATCTTATTGAGAGCTATTCATTTAACCTCCTTGCACAAAGCTTTACCTGCAAGTGTGAAACATAGATGGAGTGCTATGAAGAAGCGGGTGCCACTGCTACAGTTACTTTGAGTTCCCAAACAATAAAACAAATTTTCAGCAATAGAGATCGGGGTGTGCCACCCAAATCACTTATCTTCAGGAAGAAAAAGCAGAAATTGGTTGTTAAGATGATGAAAAAAATATTTCAAGGTGCACCTGAATTCTAGATGTTTCCACTTTACATCCTTCAACCCTGGGCCATGTCAAATCATTCATCTAGGGGCTTCTTTCTCACTCCTTCACAAAGCAACAATTTTAAAACCAGGGATTTTTAGTCCATTTGGATGTAGGTTAGGTAGCAATTATCCTGTGCTTTAAATGGGAAAGCTATTCAATGACTTACTAGTATTTCATGCAAATCATATAGGGACAATTCTGCTTGTTATATATTCCCTTCCTCCCTATTCATTGTTATCAGAGATATTTACAAGAAATCAGGATCTTCTTCAGAATTCTTCTTTTCCTGATCTTGAAATCTTTTTGTTTGTGATGATGCAATCATTTCCAAAGAAATACATTGTGATGCAGAGCCAGCAACTTCCTTCTCACAGATACAGGATAGCAGAAGAGATAGAAAGGAAGGAAGGAAGCCTAAACGGGTCTTCTGTCACTTAACCCTCTAGCTGATTGAAGGAAGGCATTGAAGGCCGAAGAGTCCTATCCTAATCTCTTGGCTGGAATGAAAGAATGGTGATGAAAGGCCTTAAAAGGGTGGAATTGTGAAGTGAGACCTGCGTGGTAGGGTCAGCTAGGTTCCAAACGAAACATGGAGTACACACTCTTAACTTTGTTACTGCCTTTGTATAGTGCTTTGATTCTATGGATGAAAAGTGCTAAATAAGAAAAAGCAATTACTATTTTTATTTGATTGTCTTCACAAGATTATTTTTAAACTAAACAAATACTTGCTCTGACTTCCTGCTGGAGTCTAGTTGCATGTTGCATTGGTGTCTCTGATTTACCCCAGAAGTCACCAGAATGTGTAATATTCCTTTATTACACTTTTTGGAGCAAACTCTTCTGCTTCAGAGGCTCCATGTTTACTAACTTGTTTCTTAGTAAAATACCTCTGAAGCAGGAGGAAATGGGAAATCTGCATTTCCTTTGGGGGTGATGACGTTTTGACGGTATGGGATGACATCACAACAAACGAGCTGTCCCATTTTAAAAAACTCACAAGGTAGGCAAAATACTGTGACTGCTTTATATTTGGCTTACTTTTAGCTGACTGAACGGAGTCTGCAACAGCAACTGAGAGACATAGCTGGGGAGTTAGTCCCCCAGCGCCTCTCTCTAATGCACAACGCACCAAACACAGAGTGTAACATACAAGCAAGCAGTGTGCCCAGGCAAATTTACATCTCACACACACACTCGGACCTAGGACAATGTGACTGCCACGGGCAGGGCACCTGTACACACATGTTCAATGCACACGAGCACACGCATGCCATGCAATGTAACCCACATGCAGGCACGGGGCACACGCAGCACGTGCCCACACTGTCTCTCACACACGTATGCAACACAGAACGACAGGCCGGAGGTAGGGCACGTGCACACACGACAGCTACGTCATGCCCACTAGCGCGCGCACACACAGGGCCAGGGCCAGGGCCAGGGCCAGCCCCTCCCCCCTCCGGCGAGTGCATAGCGTACCCACCCTCCTATGCCTAGCGTGGGGCGGGGGAGCGGGAACGGAACGGAGTGGAGTGCGCTGATTGGTCCCCGCTCCACCCACGTCTGCGGGCACAGGCGGTGTCACGTGAGGGTTTGCTGTCCCCGCCCCGGCCTCTCGCTGATTGGCTGTCTCTTTCCTCCGCGCTGCCCGCTCATTGGATAACGGCGCCTTCCGCGCCCGCCGGGCCCTCTTCCCCCGAGCTGGAGCCGAGAAGCGGAAGTGCGGGCCTCGGACCGGAAGTCGCCCTCGCTCGCGCCTCTGCGGCCTCGGCCCTCACCCGCCCGCCCGCCGTCCGTTGCTGCCATGGCCGAGTTCGACCTGTTCGGCGCGCCGCCCGCCGACTTCCCCGGCGCGGAGAACGGGGCGCTGAGCGGCGGCGAGGAGGACCCGGCCGCCGCCTTCCTGGCCCAGCAGGAGAGCGAGATCGCGGGCATCGAGAACGACGAGGGCTTCGGCATCCTGGAGAGCGGCGAGGTGCCGGCGGGGCTGCCGGGCCACGGCGGGCCCGCGCCGGGTAGGCCCCGCTTGGCTGTTCTACCCGCGCCCGGCCCGGCCCGGCCCGGCCTGGGAACGCGCCCCTCAGCCGCCGGCCCGGCCCGGCCCGGCCTGGGAACGCGCCCCTCAGCCGCCAGCCCGGGGCCGGCAGATCTCTCCCGCTGCGCCTCAGCGTCGCGCCCGCCCGCCCGCGGGGGCCGGGGGCGAGCGGGTGACGCCGGTTCTGGCCGAGGACGTGGCTCCGGCGCTGGAGCGGGCGCTCGGGGCCACGAGTCCGGCGCCCCGGCCTGGCTGGGCGCCCGCTGCGAAGCGGCGTCCCGCGGGCCGCCCTGGAAAGCGTCCCTGCGCTCAGCGCGTCCCTGCGGGAGGCGGGCTGAGCGCCGCATGGCAGGGCTGCTGGTGCCCCTCTCCTGCGGGGCTGGGGATAGCGCCTCACCCGACTAAATCGGGGACCCTGGGCAACGTCAGCTTCACATCGTGTTCAGTCAGGGACGTGTCCCACGCGTGCTGCTTCGCTAGTGCTGATGTTGCTTTAAAGAGCAGTTGGGGATTGTGGCGTGAATATCTTACACACGTTCCTTGTATCTCGCGAACAAACTATTCGGTGCTGTAGACATACAGCTTAGGAGCAGATCTCCCGATCTACTTGTGTTTGGTGTGGAAGAACCGTTATTGGCCTCGGTTGATGGACTTGGAAACCAAAATATTGCTGCTTAAAACAGGACGAAGGTCCTGCCTTGTATTTAACACTTCCGAGTTAATTTTGTGAATCTTGCACTTTACTTTGAACTGGTCAAGATTCCTGATATAAAAATAGACCCTAGATATTGAAACGTTGAGGTTAGCCGACGGATATATAGAAGTGCAGCCTTGATGTCCCTAAATGAGTAACTTTCCAATTTTATGAGTGGTGAGGGAGGAAGCTTGGATAGAATGAGAAGCTTACATATTACCTCTGGTACTGGAGTTACGTCCTCCAGGTTTAGTTAAACATTCTTTTCTCAATGAGGAGTCAAAGCTTTGAGCCAGATGTAGGAATTGAGAATGCTGAGTACTTCTGAAAATCTGGCTACTTCATTTGGTGCGTAACAAAAGCTGATGCTGAGCTTTTCTGAAAAAATGTAGGTAGACTGGCTGACACCAGTATATGCTGTACTCAATATTATTTCTACCAGAGGCCAGCTAATCTCTGAAGGATTTGTGATTGCCTTTCTCAGTATGGTATGTTAGCCATTGGGCTAAAGTTAATTTTTGGAGCCTCTGGTCATTTTCCCTTAGTAACTGTTGTACCTGTTTCTAACTTAGAATAATTTCCTTTGCATGATATAGGCTGCTTTTTTTCTTCAAGGAAGAAGTTTTGTATTTCTTAGCAAGCTAAAATTTGCTGAAATGTTAATTGTATTGAGTATGTTGGTCTTACACTTTTCTTCATGTATGTAGCAGTGTGGTTTTTAGCTATGTTGGTCCCAGGATATTAGAGAGACAAATGGGTGATGTGATATCTTTTTGTTGGGCCATCTTCTGTGGAAGAGAAGGAGAGGCTTTTGAGCAACACAGAGCTCTTCTTCAGATGACCTCACCTACTTTGTGTGTCTTTTCCTCCATCCTCTTTTTCTGGATACCCAAATGCTGGAGGATTTTCTGCTTGTTTCCATATTTTTAAGTTGAATAACTCGATTCTTTTTTAAGTAATTGAATTAAAACATCTCAAATATAAACATTCCTCTTACTTTATAGTTTTGAAGTTGGAGACTTAGTGAATGATCTTGTTTGCTTTTTTTTCCTATTTCCTACCAACACAGGAAGGGTCTAGTCTCTTAACCTGTACTGTGTCTTCAGAATACAGCAGGGATGATTAAATATGCTGAAAGAGCATGAAACTTGCAGATATAAAGCTTCCGCGCTGCTTACTGTTCCATTAAGAGCTACTTCCTAACTAGTCACGAGTGCAGCCCTTCTTTGTTAATGCTCATAATTGAGTAGAAAATCTTATGTATTCTAACAAGTTTCTACTAGGGATGTTTACATGGGAATGACTTCCTCAGCATTGATGTTGTTTGGTCCTATTTATTTCCTGTCCCGAGTTCATTCTGATAGCAGTTAGTGCCGGTCTAGATGAGTGACTTTACAGAATGCTACAACTTCAACAAGCAATAGCAGCAGATGAATTTATAAGGAGCCAAGCACCTTGTGTTTTTTTTAATCATGAAGTCTTTGGTAACCAAATTGGCACAGATCTAGATTTTAATGTCTTAAAATGGGCAGGTCTCTAAATGATGTAGAGATGTAACCTTTTCCCAGTCTAAGCGACTTTTTAGAAAGCAAGAAACCATTTCATTTTCGCAGAAAAGTGCTTCCTCTACAGGAAGCTTCTGCTTTATGTCCCCTTAGTGTCTTTCCTGTCTCCAATGGAGCAACTCTGAAATAAATTGATTGAAAGTCAGCCTTTAATCTCCACAGCTGTAGTGTGGCCATCTCACTGTTATGATTCCTTATCTAATACAAGGAACCCTGCTAAATCTTGCAAAACTAATTTGGCTTGACATGAAAAGAAACTTACTAAAAAACCTAGAGTTTTTGTTAAATGACAAATTCAAACTTCTTTGACATCTAGAGGAAAAGGCAAAATTTCATCACTAATAGTCTAGAACAGAAGAGTAGTAGAAAGGATTATAAAATAGGACTTCATATTTTAATTGGGAGGATCAGTCATTCGTTTCACTTGAATTAAATTTAATGGATGTTCGTTCCCCAAAATCTAGTACAGTTGGCAGAAGACTGACTGAGTTTAAGCTGCTGTAATTGGTTCTGATGGCACCAAGAATTTGAATCTTGCTACTGGTCTGCATTTCGAGGAAGTGCTCACAATCCTTAGTTCCATCTTTGAGTAGTAGATAAAATTGCATAAAGGTTGCAATGAAAGTATCAGGACAGCTGTCCATCTCTTACTAGTGAGATGTAACACTTGTGCACAGTACACAATAGAAGTAACTATCTAACTGCAAGCAAACTGCTTCTTGCACTTTATTTTAAGTACTTAAGTGCAGCAGCAGGGGATTTGTGGATTTACTTTTTTTAACCTTAACCTTTTGAACCACCTTATTTACAGATAATACTAAATTGGAGGAGTTATATGTAAGACACTGTATTACCTGAGTAAAATCCAACTTTATACAGTACTCATAAAATGATAGGTACTTCCTTTGGAAATAACGAATTACGTGAGAAATGAAATTATGGAGTGAAAAGTAATTACCACTTCAGTTTGGGTGTTTGTGAAAGGGTATGCTTTTAAATCAAGAATAGCTCAACAGTGTTCAGCTGGTTGCTTGGATATGAATGAACATAACACTAAAGTAGAATTTGTCTTGCTCAGTTAAAAATCAAACAGACGGCAAGGTGGAACATTACAATGTTTCTGAAGACATGGGGCAGTATCAAACTTCTATCTGCCTAGCCAAGTTGGAGCCCAATAATTGGAGCAATTAAGTTAATTACCAGAACTTCAAAATTACCAAATGAATGGCTATTTTGATACTGACGTGATAAAACTGTACTTAATTGGCTCTTGTGGTCATGGTTTCAGGGTGTCTACTGCCCCCCCTTAGGCACCCCTTCCCAGTGCCCGTGTTTCTTTGAGTGGAATCCCACAATTCACACCACTCAGACTGGGTCCCCAGATCACAATATCCCTATTTTTCAGTTGTTTCCACTGCTGGGCCACCTGAGCAGAGGTCCCTGCTTTAGACTTCCTCTGCCAGCTCTAACCAGTATAAAAATGCAGCAGGACAAAACAGCTTCTTCAAAACACAGTATTTCCCCATAGGAACATAACAAACTGAGGAAAAGGGTTAAAAACAGCAAAAGGATTAAGTGTATTGTCCATTTAAGCCCTGGCAGGTGAACTACAGTAATTGCCTGGGTCCTGGTTATCTGTGAAGAACTCCAGCTAGAATTAACCTTTAGTTTTCCATAGAGCAAACCACATCATAGTACTCAAACTATTCATAAATAGATATCTCCCATGTCTTCCAAGATTGCAAAGACTTTCTAGTAGGACAAAAGAGAAAGACCTCCTTTTTTTGGAGGTACAGTTCAGGTTATGAAAATAAACTGCCAGGACATAAATCTTTTACTATAGAAGTTAAAACATGTTTCCTGCATAAAGAAAACTATCAACAGGACAACATCTATGGAGCCAAACACCATACTATGCTATATTAGTGACTTGTATATAGTGTATTCTGAAACTCAGTTAATGGGAGAATTGTAAATATAACAATTACTTGCAGTTGGGCAATTGCCTATTATTGTTTCCTCCTGTGGCTATCCGGCATCTAAAGAAGGTTTTGGGCATTCATTGGCTGTTAATTTTCTTTCCAGTCACTTCAACAGTTCTTGCAGGGAATCTGACTACCCCATTACACTTCTTTTAGTGTGAAGAGGCTATTCTGGAAGTGTTGTATAGTGGTGTGGCTTGAAGTTGGTGGAATGCTCAATTTAGACAGTAAATTGTATGTTTTTATCTAGAAGGGAAGGTTGGGATAACTGAGTAAACATCTTTTTACAGAAAAACAGGGTAAAACACTCCCATGTTTAAAGGATGGGAAGCTTGAAGTTGCTACCCAGTCTCCTCACCTGTCCCTTTCTTGAGGTGGACTGCCTCAGTACAGGTGGTGTTTCACATTGTTAGATGTGTAAATATCTTGGGATCTATGCAAATATTGTGAGCACCTGTAAGAAGCCATGGCCATCTATGCGGAACCATTGATTCCTGGCCGCACTGTAGCATGGTCCCTGCAGGGACTGATTTCCTAAATTGTTTTTCAGGACTCGCTCCCAACAGAGAGAACAGCATTCTGATATAGGGAATCCTGGTCCCTTTTGCAGAAGGACAGTGTTGAATGGCTGTTGTACCCTTCCCTCCCTGGGTCTACAGATTTCAGCAGCTTTCATAGGGAAGGATTTCATCATCCTCTTGCTAGGATGTGCCACAGAAGCACTTCCATATGTTGAGGGGCTTTTCTGTGTAATGAATGGGAATGCTTGGTTTAAGAGATTGGGGGGTGGGTGGAGGGAGGATTAGAACAGCCTACAGGTAAGAGTAAACTCCCAAGGAATGGAGTCTTCAGGGCTGATGCAATTAGGAATAATGGAACAGAAGTTGGAAAAATGCTGAATAAATAAAGTGTACTTTGGAAGTAATTGGATTAAATGCTGTCAGTAGGACATAATGAAGGTGAGTGGCTCCTATTTGGAGAGTTGATAGCAATAACTGGTGTGGACTTTCATGTTAACATTATGTGGTGTTTAGTAACTGAGCAGCATGAAATATTACGGAGAAATATGAAGTTGCTTCTGGACTGTTGTCCATGAAGAGATCCTTTCTCTACCATTTGAGCCTTGCTTTGGGTATGTGGCACCCTAAGTAAGAATCTTTCTCTCTTTCAAACTGCTCCATGCAAAGACAGCCTTATCTCTCAAATGTACAAATCAGATCTGAGAGCTGCCCCTAAGGGCCATGCTGGGATATTGAACATAGCAGTGACATTTCCTTGCTTTGATTTTTGCTCTTCTAGATCGCCCTTTATTGCAATCTGAAATAAAATATTTTCACACCAAGTCCTCTTGCTGGACTTGCATTTCCTCACCTCTTTAAGCTAGTCCTGTATTTCTGTCTGGCCTTTGTGTCGCCTTTCTTTTTCCTAGCTTACGCTGCTGACCTCTAAAATGTGCAGAAGAAATTAGGGCTCTTAAGACTCTCATTCCCCACTATTTCTTCCGCCCCCACTACCACCAGAACCACATAATGGGAGGTCTGAGACAGTTCTTTCCTTCCCTATCTCCAGCTTTTCAGAGCTTTACGTGTTTTCTTCTGGCCTTGTCCCTGTCTCCTGCAGCCAGGATCCACGAACATTTAATTGATTCTGGGGTTCACTTGTTTACCGCAATGCAATGCATACAAGAGTATCTGAACTCCTCTCTTCAAGCTCTGACCCTCTTACGGGAAGAAGTTGAGATCCCTCGAAGTGCTGACATGCTTGCACAGTATTGGTTACTGGAGGTACTTCAGGATGCAGTGCTGTAGGCAGCCCTTTTAGCCTGTCTAAATCTGCCACTAGCTTGAAAGCAGCTGAGTGGCTTTGATGTCCTTGGCTGATGGAAAGAGGATATTTGTTTTTCTCCTAAGAAATGGAGTGTCTCTCTTCTTTTGGGGCAAAGGATGCCAGCTACGCAACTCAGTATTGGGTGCAGTAGGCCGAAGATTGGCAAGCAGACAGTTATTCCAGATCTGATACTGAATTATGCAAACGCTCTGTCTGAACAAAGTTGCAATAAGAGAATGCTTGGCTTCTAGTACTGCTTCTCTTTTTAGTGCTTTTGTCATGGCTTATGGTGAACAATGGTACTGAAGAGGACATGGTGCTATGCGTAGATGGGATGCAGTCAGCATTCTGACTTTGTGTTAAAGTGGCAAAATTTTTGAGATGCTCAAAGAACTAATGTGTGGAAAATAACTTACCACTGCTCTCTTCTGTCTTTACTGCGCTCTTATGCCAAGAGCAGCAGAACCGGCTAAAGAAATTCTGTTTACAAAGTCTAGGCACAAAAGTAGCCTTAAAATGTTAAGGTGCATGTACATCCACTTCATTCATAGTTAATATTACTTGAAATTCATCTACTGAGTCAGTATGTTTCTGCAATGGTGTAATTGTATGTGAAAACATCAATGTATTCCCTCAAAATGCTCCTCTCCATAGTATTTAGATGCTATAGTGACCTTTAAAGTCTCTCTCTCAAAAACTAAAGGCACCACTATATTTAATTTTTTATATAGTAAAAATATGAACTCAAGATACATTTAAAAACATTAAGATTGCAAAGTCGATCATTCAAAAGTTAAACTCCAGATTTAAGGCTGGCTGTGCAACCGTAATTGGCTTGTTAGTGCCTCTGTGCTTGCTTGATCACATCTTACACAGGATGGCGTGCTCACCAAATAGGAGCTATTCTGTATTTACTGCACATCATCCAATCCCTGTACTAAACACAATCCCTTCCTTGTGTGTTTATCTGCAGTGCTCTATCAGTGTGTGAACTGCATTCATTCATTCATTCATTCATATATGAACCGTCTTCTCACTCCTCAGAGGTGAGGTGGTATCTTGACTTACTCAGGCACAAGGATTAAAACCAAAAGAAGTCAACTAACTTTGGGTGCCCACTTTGAGAAGTCAGTGCTGGCTTTTTCATAGCGCTTCAACGTTCCATTAAAAGTTCAATGCACTTCTTATAAAAATATACCTGGATTTAAAAAAAAAGTACTGGACACTGTGGCAGGGATCTAAACCAATATAATTAGCCCTTTAAAAAAAATCTAGGCTTGCTGAGTTATGGTACTGGCACGCCTTACCACTGTTGCTAAAAGGTACATGAACATCACATGACAGTTAGGTTTCACGCTCCCTTCCATACCAGAGCCATACATCTACTTTCCTTCACGCTAAAGCTCACTGGAGGGTCACATTTGGTTGCACTTTCTCAAACTAAACGTGTCCAGTAGGCATTATGTTGTTAACAGGGTGGCTATCAATTTTGGCTAAAGATTGAATATTGTGACTGCTAGGCCTACCATACTACTAGTTGTTCAGAATATCTGAAGTCTTTCCTTGCTGTGGCTGAAACCTGCCCACATGATATAAACATAGCAATTGCTAACAAGTTACGTTTCCAAGAATCCTATTTATAAAACCAGGCTATGCGCTACCTTAATTAGGATAGTGGTGATGCTTAATGTATTGGGTTCACCTCAGTCTTGTATTGTCCTCAAAGTCAGACTTCAAAATGTCTCATTTAGTCTTTTCAAGGTACACCAATTATTCATGAATGTGTGGGCTTCCTTGAGTCAAATCAACTCTCCACCCTGCCATGTTCTCCCTCGTCTGCTTTTGTTAATGTTTTCACAGGACTTGCAGTCCCAAACACTAAGGCCTTGCCTAAATAGGAACATTACACCACCAGGTTAATTTAAATTGATTTAAGGACCAATTTAACTCAATCGATGCAAACCCCATGTATGGCACTTCAGTTTGAGTGAGTCTTATTTTGGTTCTGCTGTTCCCAGTCCGCTTAAACTAAACTTAAAATGCACTCAAACTGAAATAAGTGCCCACGCAGGGTTCCACCAGTTTAATTAAACCTGTTTATATTGACGCCTTAGGTTAAACTCATACAGTTCTCCACACAGACAGTTGGTTTCCTTTGGCTGCTTCTAGGCCAGATCAGGACTTTTGGAGTTAATCCAAGTGTTCATGCACACCTGCCTTGAAAGTGGATTTCCAGACTTGCTGTTAACTGAAGTCAGGACAGTGGGCTACTTCTAGAGGTAGGACCTCTACCTCCCAACAGACCCAGAGGGCACACTCTTGCATGCTGCACTCAAGGAAGCCCTGAGTGGGTTTTGGGTACTTGCAGTTGGTGCTCCTTCATGTGCAGGGACTTCTGCCGTACAGAGGCAGGCTTGCCTTATTCCACAGCCGTTGTCAGGAGTACTGTTGGAGAACGGTCAACTGACAGCATTTAGCTGATCTTGCCCAGGAATGATGTGACTTAAGAGCTGGGGCATGCAGGCAAGCTGTGGAGGTGGCTCTGGGCCGCAGCTCTACTCTTCCCTGTCTGAACGGAGGGAGAGGAGATCAGGACTAGCCTTTCCTTAGCTGCTGGAGCTGGCAGCCATTTTTACTAGTGCCTCACAACCAGTCCTAAATAGCACCAGGAACAGTGACTCAGGGCATGGGACAGCACCCTTAATCTCTGGCCAGTTCCTGTCACTCCCGTAGCACGCCTGCCGAGCTGCCTGCAGTTGAGGGAGTACCAATGATAAATGTCCTTCTCGTGTCCATTTCTGGGAAAAGCATTGGGGGGGGGATTAGAAGCTGATACAAGACTCCCCACAGGCAGATGGTGAATGACATTCCGTACATCGGTCTTGCCTTGGCTCTCTTAGCCACAAACCTCCCTAACAGGCAGTGGGGTGGAGGACTTGCACCATTTTGGCTGACTAGTGAGAATCTGCTGTGGTTTCATATGGATTAGTTATTTGCCTGATTGCCATTCTGCACCTGTAGCTGTATGTCCGTCTCCATTTCATTGTGGCTGCAACGATCGCTGTATACACTCCAAGCACTTACTATATGTGGCTGAATGGTGTTTTGTAGAGCATGCGTCCCAGCCCTAATACATCACGCTGGGACACATGACTGAAGGGTGGCAAACCGTCGCTGAGATGCAGTCCATGGCAAGAGAGTGCTGGTATAGCTGTTGTACCTTTTCAGTGCCTTGTGTAATCTGCATGTGCAACTCTTCACAGAAACTGCCCTACTGATACCGTCGTACAACTTGCAAAGCCTGGGGCCTTCAGCCCGATGTACAGGCTTTAGTGGAAGAGAGATTATTGTAAATTTCATAAGCTTCTACTTAAAATGGCTCACTCCTCCTTTCCCATTCAGTAAGCTTTTTGTTGCCAATGATTGTGGGGGAGTTTCTGGATATTTAATGGTGCAAAACTCCTATTTCTAGTCCTTGTGGCTCTGGGATTCCTGGCCACTGATGCAGGGCTGACTACCTGCCAATATAACTCAGAGGAAAATGTCCTGTGGTTGAAAGGGAGGGAAGTGAGCCAGCCAGCCACAAAAGGCAGTTGTCAGAGGCTTGGAATGCTGGTCTCGAGTTGGATTATGGATCGGGGGGCAGGTGGGGTTAGGGTGAAGGTATGTGACACACTGGTCACACTGTGTCCTGTACCACTTCTGTCTCTGTTAGTAGACCCCTGCCTGGATACAACATGGGTATCTGCATCCAATCTGTGAGCCACAAAAAGGGGATGCGGCTAGCAACGGATTTGCAGGCCTCTATCATTAGACCGTGGCTTAAAATGCAGACAGTGCCCAGACCACAATATGGCATAATGAAGTACTTCACTGAATTCCTTCCATATGCCGCTGCTGAGTGGTGGTAGTGGGCTGATTTGCAGGGAGGGGGGTGCAAGTTAAATTGCTTACACACTCAGACGCAAGTATTACGTAATATGCCTTTACTGATGGCTCCTGTTAAGTGAATGTCTTCTAGGTCTTTCCTGCCTACCACACCTCCACACAAGGCTTTCTCTGAGCATATTCTTCTCTGCTCCCCCTCTCCATCCCATACTTGCCGTGCTAGGCCCAGTAGCCCCATGTGATGAGAACGAGAGGACGCTGCTGGCAGTCACGACATGGGAAGAATGCTGGCTGGCTTGGTGTTAGTTTCTGCCCAGAAGCCGGTGTTGGAAGCAGTGCTGATCAGCATTGTTTGGAAGCCTGTCCTTCTGTGGCTAACTGAGGGAAATAACCCTGCAGAGTTGTCTGGGAACAGAAATTCCTGTCATAACTTACAGATTAAGGCTGGTGTGAATCACTGCCCACACATTCCAGCAACACGATGCCTTGTAATATCTCCGAACACGAGTGGTGGTGCTGGGTCAGGCCAACTGTCCGTTCTAGCCCTGTACAGGCTGCCACAGCAGCTGGTGCCAGATGCTTGAGAGGGAATGGACAGAATAGGGCCAGTTATCGACTGAGCCTCCTCCTGTCATCCAGTTTCAGTATCTGGCAGTCAGGTTGGCTAATAGCTATTGAGGGGCCCATCCTCCATGAATTACTTAATTATACTTTTGGCTTTTGCGCTGTCCCCTGGCAATGACTAGCATTGTTTGAAATACCTCTTTTTCTTTTAAATGATGCCTATTAATTTTATTGGATGAACGCTGGTTGTATGTTAGGCGAAGGGACAAATACTTTTTCTCCACACCAGACCTTTCAAAGACCTCTATCATATCTTCCACACTTGTATTTTTTCTAATCAGAACAGTCCCACTCTTACTCTCTCCTCATATGGAAGCAGTCCCATACCCTTAATTGCTTGTTAGCCTTCTCTGTACTTTTTCTGTTTTAATGTCTTTTTGGAGATGAGGCTACCAGAACTGCATACAGCATTCAAGGTGTGGGCTTCCATGGATTTATCTAGTGGCATGATATATTTTTTTGTCCTATAATCTATCCCTTTCCTTATGGTTCCTAGCGTTGTTAGTTTTCTCAGCTGCTGCTGCTGCATGGTGAGCAGAAGTTGTCAGAGGACTATCCACAATGACTCCAAGATCTTTCTTAAGTGGTAACAACCAATTTAGACCCTATTGTTTGATATGTATTGTTTGGAGTACTTTTTGCAATGTGCATTACTTTGCATTTACCAACCTTGCACTTCATCCACTATGTTGTTGCCCATCACCTGGTTTTGTGAGATCCCTTTGGAACTCATTGATGTCAGATTTGGACTTGAATATCTTGAGTAGTTTTGTATTGTCGGCAAATGTTACAATTAATAAGCCAAATCCCATAAAGGCTTATATTGTGATTTTAATTTTTGCTCTGAGCTGTCTAACCTACTGTCGTCATTACCTTACAGATGCTGTTGATGGAGTGATGAATGGAGAAGTCTACCAGGTAATTGAAGGGATAATATCTATCTTGAACAATCAGTCCTATTGGGTGAAATTAGAATAGCTCCTAAATGTTGCCAAGTGACTTCTCAAAAGCAATTTCTAGCTTTCTCAGTAGGATTACTGAGACCTTAAACTAGCTTTCTTAATCTAAATAGAAATGTTTCTCACTGCTTGCCTCTTACTACACTTAAATCTCCTGACTCCTTACTGAAGGGGAAAAACTTGAATCCAGTGTCTAATCTTGTTATACTCACTAAAACTCCAAAGGTGCCTGACAATTAGAATATACCCCATCTTAAAATGGAAGACAAATTACAGCAACGATTCATGTTGACATCCTATTTTAATGGGTAACATGCCTTCCTCTGGGAAGACTGCCATGTACTCAGGCCTCATGCTAGGACTTGATGTGAAACTGAGGGCTGGCATGGCATTACTAGAGATGCCACGCTTCAGCTAACAAGTTGAATCAAGGTCGGCACTGACTCTCCAGGTTCAAGCTACAGACTCTGGCATTGCATGAAGCGTAGGGGATAATTAGGCATGGCAGTACTCAATTTTTATGTTGTATAACTTAAACAGATCCATACTGTGTATGCTTTTTTTAATTTAAATGTTCACAGTTGTGGGAACTTATGGGGGGGTCTACACAATTATTTAATGACAGATATTGCAGTTCAAAAAGTTAAAGCTTTAGAACTGTTAAAAACACATCAAAATATACAAGATCCTTAGTTTGATTTAAATTTTCAAGTAACTTTTTTTTTTTTTTACTTTATAGATAAGCAAACTTCCATTATCTTTAGAAATATTTTTGGCAATTTGTGTATGTACAATGATTTCTTTACCAACATTTACTCTGTAGAAATCCAAACATAAGGCTAATATCTGTCTTGATCAGTTTCTCTCCCAGTAAATGATTGTTTCCTAACATTAAACACTTCCTTTATAACATAAGACCCGGTTTGTTTCCTACACTTCCTGCATTGTCAGAACCAAATTCATTGTGTTAATATGCTTTAAAATAGCTTGGTTGAAAGACGTGATTAAAGTTCTTAACCACTAGCAAGATAGCCCATTGCTGTCAAGAATGAAGGAATTATAATGGACACAGCTTTATCAAAGGCGAAACAGAAACCGACTTTTCTAAGACTCTCTCCTAAATAGGGACAGTAGTGCATGGGGCTGGCTAAAGCATTTCACAAAGAGCTTTAAAAAGTTGCTGTATAGCAGGCCTGATAAGAATGTTCCAAGTATGCTTAAACTTAACTGTACCCTAAAATTGTCTTGGTGATTGATTTCAAATGTCCCACTTATTGATGATGTTGCTTCATGGGGCAAAGGGTTCATTAGATGACCCTGCTCAGATGAGGGTTGGCCTTTGGTTGGCGAAACCACTTTGGTTTCTGCCACATATGTCCTAAGTTAACAGTGCATTTCTCAATGTTGCTTGAGGCCCCAAAGCTAATGCAGTACTGGTCTCTGTGGACCCTCTTGTGACTGGCAGTGGGGAAGTTAAAATACTAACAGGCATGTGGCCGAGATGCAAAGTGAGATCTCGAGTTCGATTCCAGCACTGTAACCATGGAAGGCATTTTTCCCCCTTGTGAACAATGGGAACACCCCCCTGGTGTGGAGGATGAATGGTATTTGCAGTGCTGTGAACATGTTTACTACTACTACTTAGTAAGAAAAGCAACCACTTGCTGCTCTTGTTTTACCCATCAGTCCCTTTCATAATCCACCAGAAGCATCTGTTGCTTACCTGCCCTGATAACATTTGAGAAGGGTATACTTGGGCATTTCTAAGGCACACATTACATGTGTGTTCATGGTATTTAAAATACAGTTTATACTGTCTTATGACTGACTCTCAATTGTTTCCTCCTGTTAAGGAGAGCAATGGTCCAACAGACTGCTATGCTGCAATTTCACATGTTGATCGACTGCAGTCAGAACCAGAGAGTATTCGTAAATGGAGAGAGGAGCAAAAGGAACGTCTAGAAGCCCTTGGTAAGGAAAAGCTTACAGTTCCTTTGTGTTTCTTTACAGGGCTTGCTGCTCAAATTCTGCCTTGATTCTTTCATACAAGAGTTGAGTCTTTAACTTTCACTCAACTATCTGCCATCTTAAACCACCGATTTTTTCATGTTGACGAACATGCAGTCCAATCAAGCCCTTTCCTAATGGGGAGCTGGCTTAGTGCTGCCCACCTGAGGGGAAAATCTCCCAGTTGCTTGGGCATCTGTGATTTCCAGCTCTGTTGTTTAAAGCTGGAAAACCTGGCTACTTGAAAATTGCTCCTTTTAACCAATAGTGACCTTAATATTGGCATCTGGTTGCTTAAGGGGTGTCTTTAACAAAGCAATGCCCCTCTACCTCAAACCTGTCATGAAGACTGCCTCACTGAAAAGAAAATGCAGTGCAGAGGGCACTTGTGTGCTCACCCTCTTTCTCCAGCCTGTCTGCAAGGACTTTCAGCACTGCTACGTGCTATAACCTCTGGGGTGACAGAACAGGCGCTGCTTTAAGGCTTCACTGCTACCCAGCAGTAAGGGGAAGAGCAAAGGCCTCGTGGCTAAACACAGTATGGTGCAAGTGTGCCTTATCCAGGCTAGCCAAACCTGAACCATCACCTTGCTGTCCTCTGGGCTCTACTGCTAGCTTAAGTTGCTTAAGGAGTTTAACTTAAGCTACCCCATGAGGGACCTAGCTCCTGTTCTAACTGGTGTCAAAAAGAAAACAAACCCAGCCTCCTTTCTGCCAGCAAGAAATGGTGGTGAGCATGGTGTCATGCCATGTGCCAATCCGTTGCCTCTGATTACAATTTACTCCATTTGCCAGTCTTTAATAGAGCACCGACGCCCTCAATTACCAAAAGGATCTCGTAGCTGTTGGTTTAAGACCATCTCAACAGTGACTTGTCAACTGACTGAGGCTGGATATATACTGGTGGTGGCAAATGTGCCACTGTCAGATCAATGTCTCTGGATCGACTGAGTGGTCTGTGTAGACCCACTCAGTCGATCCAGAAATCAACGGCCGAGAACCACCCCCATAAGTGGTGTAGTGCTGTGTTGATGGGAACACCGTTCCCGTCGGCGAGTGGAACAGGCACAGTGAAGTCTACGGGAGAAACAAGTGGTGTCACTTGGGTATCTCCCATTGACTGCTGCCAAATCTGGAAGGTAAGTGTAGACCAGGCCTTAAGGATTACTTCCACACAATAAGAGTGCTAAAACCTAGCCATGTAGAGAGTCTACAAGCAGGTTGACTTGGCCAACTTCTCACTTAAAGCGAGGGAAAATGTGGCGTACTTTCGTAGCTTTCCTGTTATCCCATGAAATAACAGTGGTGTGGTGACTCTTGCTTTCAGTCAGTTAATGCTATTGCCTTTTGGGTACTACTTGTTGGATTGGATAGAGTTGGCCTTTTCTGAAAGTTGTGTGTGCCTCGTAGGGTTTCTGAGAGTACCACGCCCGCACAATCTGCTTCACTGGGCACTGAAGAGGTATTTGACTGTAAAGAACACTGTTAACAGCACAGATATCAAAGGAAAGCACCCCCTCACTGCTTTGCTGGCAATGTCCTCTGCCTCGGTTGCTGGCTATATCTCTGGCAAGCAACCAGGTTTTTGAGAGCCTATTTAAAAATGAGATGTTACTTGTCACTTTCCTAAGGTGACCTGCTAATGGAATTGCTATCTGCAGTAGGTGCTGACCAGACAAAAGCCCCTGGCATGTAACGGAACTTGTTCTTTTAAACTCGAGGTCCCACAAAGATCTATGATGGCAGGTTTCTGCTTCACTGGTGTCTAGTAAGTACTATTCTGGTGCTGGTACCAGGAAGAGAAGTTAGGAAAAGGCAGTTGTCCTGCCTAATGTACTACTTTATGCCCTGTGGGGAAATAAGTGATCAAAAAGTAAATGCAGTAATCAGCCAAATTGCATCCAGCTTCAGACTGGCTCCGTAATAGCTGTGTGTGGTGAGACTTGTTGGGAGGATGGGGAATAAATTTGAGCTAGTCTGCAAACAGGTTTAACACAGAAATATCACATATAGCCCCCTCTTGCTGTATGCCTTCATTAGCCAGGCGTAGCAGCATATTTAGCCCCTCCTCAGAGAGGAGGTAACTTTGAAGTGGTTCTGTTATTCCTCTTGCTTGGAAACACATGTCTTGTGCAAAAGCATTAGCTGATTGTACTTCTTCCTTGAAGGGTTCTGCCGTCTGCAGGTGTCAAGGCAGACACTTAGCATCTTTTTACATTTCACTAGTCTGATCAGCTTGGTTCACAGTACAGTTTAACTTGTTCACCGTTTTAGTCATGATATAGAGTTCCTGTCAAGTTTCAGCAAGACACTGTCAGAACCCAGAAATCCATGATGTTGGCTTACATGTCACATTATAGCATCTCTTAAATCTTCAGATGCCAACTCTCGAAAGCAGGAAGCAGAATGGAAAGAGAAGGCAATAAAGGAGTTGGAGGAATGGTATGCAAGGCAAGATGAACAGCTACAGAAAACAAAAGCCAACAACAGGTAAGGATTTTCTGTAGCTCTTTGGGATGGTTGAGGCTTGTGGAAGGAATCAAAACTAGCTAGAGTGCTGTTGGCATCTTGTATATTTACATTCAGTGCATTTGTCTACATCCCTTGTGAGATGACAGAGACTGGTGCTTTTGGACTTCCAGTGACACTGTCTTGGGTGTTCAGTAAGAGATTGATTGGAGTAAGTGGTGCTTAGTTGTAGGATTATGAAGAAATCCACTTACCAGAGACCCTTATGGTCAGTTTCATGAGGATGTTCTCGGTACCTGGAGACGTGACCTTGCTCAACGTGCATCAGTCTAGTTAGAACCAGCACAATTAGCAAAGATAAGATTTTTAACTTGTGCTGCATGGCCTGCTCAGTCTGGCTGGTGAGAACATATTTTTGATCTGGCTTTCTCACAATAACCTCAGCCGCCGCCCGTCCATCGTCGTTCTTTCCCCCCCCCCCCCCCCAAAAAAAAAAAAAAGAAAAAAGATAAGTTAAACAATTCCCAACAATAACTAATCTTGGGTTTTTTCCGGCTGGGTAGGTAGACTTGATTTCATACCAAGTGTCAGATAACACAGTGCTGGTTGACCTCATGTACTAGATAACCTTCGAGTGACTGGACAGAGGGTGGCGAGGCTGGCTTTGTTCTGAAAATCTGTGACTGATTATATTTCTGGTATCTTGAGGCACCATATTGTAGTGTCTGGAGTCTTGTTTTCTGCTCCCAGCTCAGGCACTGTTTTCTAATGTGTTTGGCTGTTGAACAAAACTATATAAAGCCATTACTGTGGCCTTAATTTTTGAAACTGGATATAGAAGTCAGGTTCTCAAGAATAATCTTGTACCTGTCAGAGGGGCTTGACCACTGGACCTTGGCTCCCATTATGCCATGTGAGAAGTCTCTGCATAATGGGAGCTAGAGTGGCAGGCCTGGTCCTTGGGGTGAGATGGAAGAGGAGCTGAAGTTCCAGTGTGATTGGGAAGAGTAATATTTTGTACTGATCAAATTGAGGGCTTCCGGGACCCCTCTCTAAACTTCAGTACCCATCACACACCCCTGCTCTTCATTCCTCAGGCAAATAAACTTCAACATTGCTCACGTCTTCCCACTGAGGTAGGAATAACAAGCGTCGTCTAGATAGTCTGACAGTGAAGTTAAGAATGTCATCAAAGTCTCTCCTTTAGCTCTGGCTGGTGTTCAGCTACTGCAATCCCTGAGAGCGCTGAAGTGAACCTCTTGGGATTGGGGGATGAGCACAAGTCAAAGGCTGTGGGAAGATGTGCTCATTCCCCTTCTCCACTATGGTAATGGTGACCTTAGAAGAACACTGGCCTGAGTGGGTGTGATTAACAGTAGCCCTTGGGATGGCTCTTCTGGATGACTTCCTGGTGGAAAAGTAACTGATCCCAAACAGTTCTCCAATGTGGCAGATGTACGCACTGAACCGCAGGGTGGCTAAAAATCTGTTTTAAACCTTCTTGTAAAAATCCATGTCTCTAGTTTAAAAAAACCCAAACAAACTAAGTGTAGGCCTTAACATCTAGTAAAACCATTTACATACAAAAACGTAGGACCTATTTTAAAGAGTCAAACCAGTGAACTGGTGGGAGTCACTGGTTGAGCACTTGGAAGCAGAGTCTGTTGAAGTGCTGTATCAGAAGTCACCTCTTCTGCAGGTGCAGAGAAGGTATTTCTTTCAGCTCACTTTATTCTATTAGTTCAGTGCCATGACTCATTCATTCACTGTTAAGAAACCCATTGGCAGTTGAAAAGGCAGGAAAGTGTTTTGTTTTCATCTTCCACTCTGACTAAACCCTGGATGGAAGAGGATGAGATGTACTAGCTCTAAAACCTCAAAGGGCACAGTGGCTAGGAATGGTCAGTTCACCAACAAATGACACATAGCACTTGCCCTGTTTCATTAAATCAGTTCAAAATGAAAAGGTTTGGTAGACTTTTTTTAATAAGTTTTACTTAAATTTATAGCAAACTGAAGGTAGCTTTGTTTAATAAAACGTAAAATGCTATCTGCCTTTTAATGAACTTTGAATTTCCATCAAATACTGCTTGATGCATATTGCAAGTAAAAAAATAAAATAAAATAATCTGGTACATAAAAATTGTTCTCGATGCATTTAACAGACATTAAGCTACATACACTAGAACCTCCATTACAAACCAACCGGTCAACCACATGTCTCATTTGGAACCGAACATGCACAATCTGGCAGTAGCAGAGACACAGAAAAGCAAATACAGACCAGTTCTTTGTTAAACATATTACGTTAAAGAGAGGTTTAAAAAACTTTTTTTTTTTTGACAAGGCAAAACACTCTCTGCTTGCTTCATTTAAATGAAGATAGTTAAAAGCAGCATTTTTCTTCTGTATAGTAAAGTTTCAAAGCTGTAAGTCCAATGTTTAGTTGTAAACTTCTGAAAGAACCATAACTTTCAGAGTCACAAACATTTCAGTTAGGAACAACCTCCAATTCCGAGGTATTTGTAACTCAAGGTTCTATTGTAGTTGTTTAAATAAAGGTGTATATCCTTGTGGCTTGCCAAAGAAAGCACTGAATTCAGGGTAAAGGCTATATCTAGCTGCAAATCAAAATGTTTTAATGGCTACCAGCCAGTGAGAATTGACCTTGATTCTCATTGGGAATCAACGAGAAAAACAAAAAGATAAAAAAGATTTAGAAAGCCTGACCTCTGAGGGAAAGCCAAAACCGAGACTTTCATCTTGAGAAAAGACTTTGGCTGGAGGAAGAACCTGGTAACAGTCCTCAAGTATGTTAAGGACTGTTACAAAGGTGATGATCAGTTGGTCTCCATGTCTGCTGAAGGTAGGTCAGAATGTAATCTGCACAAGGGAGATTTTAAGTTAGCTATTAGGAAAACTTTTGAACTGTAAGGCTAGAATTGGCTTCTAAGGGAGGCTGAGGAATCCTTGTCCTTGGAGGCTCTAAGAACAGATTGGACAAACATCTGTCAGGGGTGGTCCAGGTTCACTTGGCCCTGCTTCCCTGCAAGGAGTTGGACTGTATGACCTCTCAAGGTCCCTTCCCACCTAACGTTTCTATGAGTCAATGAAAATAACTAAAAAGTATAACTGAAAACACAATTAAAATCCAGGTTTCCTCTTTGATCTTCAATCATGATTCAAATCAGTGATTTAAACGGCTTTGATCTGACTCCCTGAACTAGTCCAGAGTCTCCAGTCTAAAGCTAGATATCTCAGACTTGTTGAGCGGCTCCTTCATGGGAAAACTTGATGCGGAACATGTCACTAAATGTTAGTCACCAACTCAGTGTAACTACAGAGTGCCTGATTTGGTGTATGGCTTAATGCGGTTCTCGTTGTACCTAACCTGTCTTCAGCTATGTTCTCTGCTTCTCATCCTTTTCTCTTTTTCTCCTGCCTGCTTGCCTTCCTCTTGGACTACTTGCTTCCTAGGGTGGCAGATGAAGCTTTCTACAAACAACCCTTCGCTGACGTGATTGGTTATGTGTATGTTGCCTAGCTACTAATTATCTGTCTGATCCTTTCATTATCCTTCAGATACATTTAGCATTGTATCTCGAGTACATTAAACGGAGTGTTTGGAGTCCAGCATGCATACCACCAGTAATACACTGTTGGTAAAGCACACGGTAGCAGAACTAAAATTCTTAAACTCCTGCTTCCTGGCCAATGGAAGCTTGCATACCGAGGTAACAAACCTCTCTGGTGTTGGTACTTTCTCACCCGGATGCTGCATTTGCCCATAGCCATCTCTACAGGCAAGATGTTAAATAGGAAAGGATTGCTTTTCTATGAACTTGTACTTGGGGCTGGAAGGATTGATTTAAGGGAGGTGTAAAGGGATTGGTTTGACTGTCGAGGTGCTGAAGTCCGAACTTCAGATACTCAGCACCTCTGCAAATCAGGCCAGTTATTTAGCGTTTAACTCTGCACATCCAACCCTGAAAGTAGGCCTTAATATGCAATCAGGGCAGTGGTGAGGAATTCAGGATTGGTTGCACAGTTTCATCTGTGGGTAATCTCCCAAAGGATATGGTGCTGAAAGCCTCATTACGTGGGACATATAAAACCAGACAGCCAAAATGTTGGAGACCAACGCTCCGTGTTCAGGCAGACAGGTAGGCCCAGGGGGCTTTCAGTCTAGCTTCTGATGTTCTCTAAGTAAAAGCCCTGGTCTCCAACCCCAAGGAATGATGGGTATTTTTGCTAATGGGGGTTTAAGGATTACAGTGTGGCTTTTTTTGGCTGGTTTATACTTTAATTTTTTCCCTTACGTTTGTAGACTTAAATTCAGAGATGACCATTTCAGATACTAAGACCTTTTAAAGGTGCACTGGTGAGAATAGTAGCATGGCTTTGTCTGAGTGAATTAAGATTGAAGTTCCAGTGTGGAATTGATGGCCTAACTGTAGGGGGATGTAAGCCAAGACTTGTGAAATGCTGGATTTACAGGTGGTGGTTGATCTTGTTCTGAAGTCTATTGAAGTTTCCACTGAAAGACATGGAATTAAACCACTTGTTTCCTGTACCAGTCTCTATGTAGCCAATGCAAAAGGAAATATGCCGTGTAACGGCTGCAGACTAAAACTGGCAGCATGTTTCCTGAATGTAGACCGAGCTACTAGTGCATGTCTAGCCAGCTAGCTTATCATCTGCATTAGCTCATTTTCATTTTCTATATCTGACTTAAACTTTCTCTCCTTGTTTCTTTTCTTCTCGTCACCTTTAAGCACAAACATAAACCATCCTTGCTACAGCCTAGAACAGTTAAGTAAAAATCTTCACTGCCCCCTAAGTGTCTTGTCACATGAAGTAGCGGTGTTGTAGTGACCCTTGTCTTCCGTGGTGTTTGTACTCGAATCATCCCTGTGCACACTGCTGCCCCTTCCCTTCCATAGGGGGATCAGTCATTGCTTTCTCTGTACTGCTTGTTGGAGTAGATGGATTTGGTTTGACTTCTCTGACATGCTTACTGCTTTTGCCCTTATGTGGCTCCCAGGGACTCTGTTTTGCTTGCATCGAAGGGTTATGCCTTGGAGCAATGCTGCTAGCCGCACAGGGATGCCAAGAGGATAACATTGATGCGTATGGTTTGCCAACCTACGTGTTGAAAAGACTTAATTGAGTCCATTCAGGATGAAAGAAGGGGAAATGTTATCCTTTAGCTGAGCTCGCTGTAACCCTCCCCTCTGCCAAAATATGCCTCATAAATCTAGAGCATATGCTAGCATGGGAACTGACTTAAATTTCTCTTCGATCCACACTGCTTCTCTGCACCATTGGGAACCATCCGCACACAGTTTTACAGTGGCCTGCAGGCCGTGGAGTATCTGTAAACTAAATAGAAGTTATTCCTCATAAAACTTACACTTTAGTAGGTGGTAAACTTCCAGTTGGCAAATGTCCAGAGCAAACTGATCAGAGTTGAAGGCTTAAAACAATAGTTAATTTCCTAAGGCATTGCTTTTAAATGAAGGCACTCGGATATAGACACTTGTGTATGTACTGTAGGCCAAGATTGAATAACTACTCTAAACCAAACACCTGTATTCCAACATTTTACACATCAATTCTCTGCACTGCTTGTGCATAGCAGATTACTGCAACTGATTCATCTGCAGGGTTGGGGTACGGGAACTTAACAAGCCTTAATGTTCTCAAGCAGCTGTTAGGTCACATTTTCTTATGAAACTTGTAAAAGTAACTATTCTATGGAGGCAAAGGAGTGGCTTCCAGGGGAT
>ML675650.1:3138649-3180408 GCA_007922155.1 Mesoclemmys tuberculata | reverse complement strand
GTAAAAGTAACTATTCTATGGAGGCAAAGGAGTGGCTTCCAGGGGATGGGCAGCTCTGGTATTAACATCTGGTATTGCATTGCTTCTAGGGCAGCTGAAGAAGCCTTTGTGAATGATGTGGAGGAAACTTCCCCAGGCACCGAGTGGGAACGTGTGGCTCGGCTCTGTGACTTTAATCCCAAGTCTAGTAAACAGGCGAAAGACGTGTCCCGCATGCGCTCGGTCCTTATTTCACTCAAGCAGGCTCCGCTGGTTCACTGAAGGAAAAGCACAATGGAGACACTACAAATGCAATATCTTAACCTTACTCAGAGAAGCTGTGTTTGCAGTAATTGGATTAATTATGTTTAAATGTGGTTTTTTTTTTTTTTTTGGACCAAACCTCATGAAGTATCTAGAGTTGATCATTGTTTGTGATTGCATGTTCTTCCTCATGTTTCCTTCCTGTGTCCCAGATGGGAGGGGAGAACCTCCAGAATTGTAGTCTCGCTGTACTCTTGTGCACTGAGATGTCATCTTCAACTGTGCTGGTATTAAAGTCTGTTAAACAGTTGTGTGTATCTTCTTTCAGTCCAGATAGTGCCCATGAGCAAATTTCCATCGTGTTCATACTGGCTGTTGAATAACTTTCCCCAGAGAATATCTAAAGCACTGGCCATGCCTTGGCTCGGGTGGAGTGCTGCAGTTCTAGTGAGATAACATGGCTGTGTAGGACCTCTAACTTGCTGCTTGCTTGGACTCACCATACAGCCTCTACAGCCCAGTGTCAGTCTAATCTCAAACAGTTCAGTGCCTCCGTGCTGCTTTGGGAGCATTAACTCCATTCCAGCGATCTTGGCACGTAGCATGACACAGACAAGCTGTGCCTACAGGCAACCTGCTGCCTTAACAATCAGAGGCCCCTGCTTAGTTTATTTCCCTTCCTGCCCCTTTAGAAACAGCTGCGTATCAGCAAGAGTGGGGTGCAGACTTCCCAGTGTGCCCCTTTGCTGTGTCCTGTAGGCCCAGCTGGGAAGAGAGGGAGTGAGGAGGAGAAACCTCTGAGGAAGTAAAGCTCTGAAAATTCAAGCATAGGAGAGGCTAGAAACAAACCATTTGTGTTTAGCTCCAGCTGCTCGTCAATCCAGTTCACGGGTGGAGCCTGGCCTTGCTCTGCAGAATGTGAGGGAAGGGAGGGGATTGCCCACCAAACCCCCAACTACAGGCAGGGTTTGCTGACAGACAAGGCTCGTTCAGTAGCTGTCTGCCCAGGGGTGGCATCCGTGGAAGGCCTGCAGCAGGCACTTTCATGAAATGTGAGCACCAGGAAAGCTTCCTCTGACACCCTGCCGCCTCCCTGTCCCCAGTTAGAGGTTGGCTTGTGTGCACGGGTGGGAGAGTCTGTGACTCCTCGAGTGCATGTTTAACGATGATTCCAATGGTCTATTAGTTGTCCAAATTTGAATCAGCCTCAGCAATGGGCCTCAATGGTGCAGTGGCAGAGAGTTCCCCAGACTAATTGCAGGGGCAGAGGGTGGTGGCTGGTTAGGGTGGTAGCCTAGGACACTGAAGAGCTGGTTCCTTGTGTCACGGTGGGCGTGTTACCTGGTCTATTTACTGTGCTAGGTTTTATTGCCCCAGCACTTCTGCACCTTGCAGGGTGAGGGTGGGAAAGCAGTGCCGTGGGGGCAAGGGACGGGGCAATAAACACTGCAGCATCCATTGCACTGTGGGAACGTGTGTGTTCATCAGTCTGGACACACCCATGCCTCGCTTCCACTAAGTGCCCCTTGTGTGGGCGGGCGGTAGAGCAGGCGCTTAGCCCTGTGTATTTGTGGCTGCAGCAGGACCTGGCGTTTGCCTTTTGGAGGAAAACATGCACATGTTGGTGCTGTGATCCTCAGGAACCCGGCTTGGCTTCCACAGCTGCCCTTCCCCAACTGGCGCTCTGCCCTTACTGCAAAGGGGGGCAGTGAAGGGAAGAGGGGGTGCGGACAGCTGCGCTTGCTGCACGAAGGGGATGTTGGCCGGTCCCGGTACGTCTCCCCACACTGCTTTGCTGCCTTAGAAAGCTGGGGCAGCTGAGTTGTTTAATGTGCTTGATTCACCCTCCTCCCCCACCCCAGAGACTGGGGCTTTCTGGGCCCTTTCATAAAGGTTCATTTCCTCCCCCAGGCTCCCCCCCCCCCAATGCCTTGAGCATTTTAACTGTCATTCAAAAAACAGATTGTGCTCTGCTGGGGAGAGCCTGCACAGCCTGTCCTTCCCCCCGGCTCACGTTTCACTGAGCGGTTCCTCAGCAGCCCGGTCGTAGGCCAGCTGCCCGCGGGTGTAGACAAGGTGTGTTTTTAATAGGGCTACAAAACAACCCCCAATTCCATGTGATGGGCGTGATGCAATTGACATGCTTTGCACATGCAAAGCGAGAGGCTGGTGGTGGTTTGGCCCGGCCCGGCGGGGTTACCAATTTGCTCTGCAGAATTCTGCCATTGGGGAAGTGCCTGGTTTGGCTCTAGTGTGGATCCAGGCCTGAGCCAGCAAGGCACTTAAACGTGCTCGCTGTAGGGCCTGCATCCACCCCTGGCGTCGAGCCAGCGGATGAGGCCTGAATGGGCAAGTAAAGGGCGTCTCCACTGCTCTGAGACTGCAAGCCTTCCAACCGGCCCCACGGCCACTACCCCGCCACAGCAGGCTCGCCGCAGCCCACGGCTCTGCGCTGCGCCGGGTTTCTCTCCTTGGGTTCCGCCTGCCAGCGGCCACAGCCAGACGCCATGTACGGGCTCATAGCCAGGCCAGCCCGCACGTCTTCCCCTGCGCTCCTTTCACGGTGTCTAACTTACACGGCCTGCTGCTCGAGAGGCCTGTCCTCCCTGGGGCCCGGCGGGAGCACACGTGATGGAGATGCTGACACTGAGACAGGACAGCACCGCGGGGGCGTAGCAGGGCAGGGCGGCGGTGGCGGGCTGAGCTCGTACCCGTATCAGCCGGGCGAGCCAGGCTGGGGGGTTCCTGGGCTAGTCTTGATTGTGGCACAGGCACAAAGGGGGGGGCTGGATTTGCTGAAGCAGAGCAGGCTGGCCGATTGAGCCGGAGGAGGCCCTTTCTTACCAGCTGCAGCAGGTCTGGGGGAAAGGCTGGTGGCTGGATGGTGGAACCTGTTTCTCCCCCGTCTGTGACCAGTCCCTCAACAAGGGCTTGGTTTCCCCATGTAAAAGCGATTGCTGAGTGTTAGATGTAGCGTGCACGCTTGCCACTGCTGCCGAGACCAGGGAGTGATGCAGTGACTGTCGTGGTGTCCGGGTGCGTCAGCCAGCCCTGGTGTGGAAGAAGCGAGACACAAGCAAGGGCTCCTGCTTAATTTCTTTATTAAGCAATTAAAAAAAAAAAACAACCAACCTAGCCCCTTCCTTGACCAGTGCAAGCTGGCCACAATGCAAAGACGCTCGTGTGTCTTTAAAACGGCATGTTACAGATCCCCTCCCGCTGCCTGTTACAAAGCAGGGTTCAGCCTGGGTCATGCAACCCGAGTGACGCTTCCCCTCCGGCCCCCCCCACCGCCTGTATAAATACAATGAGCAGCAGCGCGCACGCTGGCCCAAGGGAGCGTACAGCTGCTCAGACGCCGGCTCAGCGTGACCAGCACTACACTGAGACCAGCCGCGCTGCACATGGAGCCGTGGGGTAAACGCAGCGGAGGGGGCAGTGCCCCGGACCTGCTGTTACCAGCATGAGCATAAATTAACGTGTGCCAGCCGGCTGAGTTGGTGACACCAGGGCTGCCCAGCCTAGGCCCATGGTTGGCTTTTCACTTGCACACGCGGCTACCAGCTAACGCGGGGGCTGCTTTAAAAAAGGACCCCCCCCCCGCCACCCCCTATGAGTGCGTCTGAGCCGCGGGAGCCCGCTGCGCCCTAGTGGAGCAAGGGCTGTTTTCAAGCTCCTGCAGGTGTTGTAGGACGATGTGCCAGCAATGCAGCTACAGCACCTGCCACAGGCACATGTACCAGACGGACTATGCCCCAGGCCCCTCCAAAATGCCCCACAAACCACCCCGCACACACTAACTTCACCCCTGGTTGTGATTTATACTTAACACCCTCGTCTGTCTGTTTTCATTCATGTGCAGCAATCCCCGCCTGTGCTGTCAGACAGGCGTCCTCCGTGGGCCCATCCGTGGCCAGCGTGGGCAGAGCACGCGAGGGCTGTTAGCCGAGAGCACAGATGCCAACGCAATGCAGGGGAACCGGATTTACCAAACGCCACCACAGTTACTTTGCGCCGAAGCAGCACGGGACTGCAGCTGCCACGCATCCCTGGAGTGGACTAAGGTCGACGCCGCAGCCTCCCCCCACTAGCTGGCCCAGGACGTTATGGCTGGCTCCATGTGCAGCCAGCCAGAAGACATTACGCAGTAACACACGAAGGGAATCACCCCCCCACACACACACACAGGGTACCTCATGGTCAGCGCTCTTGCTAGACTTTTATTTACAGACGTCTCCCTAAATAAGGACTTGGGCCTGTACTCACAGGGGGGAGGGCAACAGCAAAGCTCCCTGACATGAGTGGCCCCGAGCTGGCATTCAAGGGGCCGTCCCCCACTGCGCTGGGCAGAAATAAGGCTGCCAAGCTGCCAGTCGTTCCACCAAAACGAGGGAAACACCTCCCTGTGGTGGACACACACACACAGCTGTGGCAGATGCTTTTTTGAACAGCTCACCCAGCCCCCTGGGCTAGTTCAAAAGCTTTAGCCCTGACTGTCCCCCACACACTCAGGTACGTGGGTTTCTTCCTGGCCAGCGCCAGCAAAGCTGTGCTAAAAGCCCCCTCCACCACAGCCCTCTTTGGCGCGCCCGCACTCGTTTCTCAAGGGAACGTGCCAGGAGAACGTTTGTAGCAGCGGCACTCACCGCCTAGCGCCTGCGCAGTGCAGCTGGGGCCACAATCGACACCGCGCTACCAGCCTCACCAGACCCTCATACCCATTTTCAACCGTGCCGCAGTCCCGCGGGGTCAGCTTTTAAGAGGTGTTTAGGTGCCTGAAGATAAAGAGAGGCATGAGGTGGGAGTCTCTAGAGCACCCAGGCAGCTCCCTAGTATTGAAATCAATGGGACTTTGACACTTCCCTGCGCGGACAAACCAAACCACAAAGGGAAGAAAGTGACTGGGATCAGGAAAGCCAAGGGCTGGTCACGCCCGCTCTCAGCCCTTCTCATCTCTGAGATCACAGCTGCCCCTCTGCCCCGTCCTGGCTGGAGCAGCGGCGCCGGCTGTGTAAGGCTGGGGAAGGGCCGGGGCTGGGTGGGCAGGGCAGGGGCGCGGGGCTGGCCCGGCTGGGTCAGCGCTGCGGGGGCCCAGGGCTCAGGCGTGTGGCTGGGGGTGCTCCGGGGGCCAGGCTGGTTGGCGCTGGTGCTGGCCGGCTGGTGGCATTGCAGCAGGGGCAAGGGAGGGCGGGCTGGTGCCTGGGCAGGCTGGGGCTGGGGTGGGTTTTGGGGCAGTGCCTGGGCTGCTGTTCTCATGGCGTTTGGCAAGGCTGGTTCAAGGTGACACAGTGGCCTGTGCCCCAGGTTAACACGTCTGGCTCGTGCATGGCCCATCCCCTGCTAAACGCTCTCCATCAGCTCGATTCCCTGGCGTGCCAGGCTCCTTCCTACGGCCAGGAGCACAGGCATGGTGCTGGGGCGGTTCGCAGTCCCACCCCTTTCCCTCCTGGAGCCTCCGGCTGAGGTTCTTGCTGCACTTTCCCCCCCTCCTTCTCTGTGCACACCTTGCTGTGACCCAGCAGACACGAGGCCACCTTGTCACCTTCCCACCATGGCCCTGGCTGGACCAGCCGCCTCGGAGGAGGGAGCTGATTGGGGAGCTCCTCTGAATTTGACACATGGAGAGGGTGGCCCGCCTCTTTGAACTCCGTTGCAGAGGGGTGGGCGTGAGCCAGGGCTCCCGGCCCAGCCTCCCTAGTAGCCCAGCTCCATTTCCAGCCAGTCGGAGCAATGGAAGGGACCCCCGTAAAAACACCCGTGCTGAACAAGTTCTTCTCAGCTCAGGAACAGGTTCTGGTCTGCACCAGCCTGGGCTACCCATGCCTCGGGAAACCAGGTCCTCCTGCTTGTGACTCAGCTTTAGCACAGCTGGGTACGTAGGAGCACGTAGCTCTGAGCACTGCGGTGCCACCCAGGAAGCTGCAGCTGAGAGTGGGACGTGGAAGTTAAAACAGATGCTGAAGAACAAGCAGGATCTCAGGCGCAGCCATTCCTCCTTCTTTCTCAGCACTGCTGTTTGTGCGGGAGCGAGCTAAGGGATTCCAGCAGCAGATCTCCATTCCCCTCCTCAGCTAAGTGTCCTCTTTTCTTTAAAAACAAAAAACGCTGCCAGGCTTGGAGGCCACCCTGTGAGTAGCTGGGTCTCACTGGAGGAAGGCATAGAAGAATCTTGATTGTTTCCTTCATGGAGAACAATGACCATCCCTGGGACACACCTGGTGTGGTCAGTGTCATTCTGGGACAGACCGGCTGCCTGAGAGACACCAGAAGAGAACACGTCTGCAAGGCCCTGAGCATTGGGACGCTGTTTGCGGTCTAAGGTCTCAGTGCTACTCTTGTGTTGCTAACTGGAATGCTGGACGGCAGAGACTGTTCCCTTTCTTCAGCAGACATCGGCCTCGGCCACTTTGCTCTGCCGCTCAGTGCCCACTTCACAGGGCCGGCTCCCAGGGCCTGTACCCTCTGTGCAGACATGGGGGCAGGGCCTCCTGCTCCAGCAAAGTGCTCCCGGTTTGATCTGCCACGCCACGCCACCCAACCGTGGTTTCTGGAGTTCCAGGCAAGCCAACGGCCCGGCTGGTACTCGGGTAAGGTTGATGGCCCTTCTCCCAGGGTGCGCTCTGACTTCCACTGGCGGGGAAGCCCTCCTGGCCATGCTGCAAGCAGGACAACTTGTGCACGACGAACTCCCAAATGGCCCTGGGGAAGCGTAGGCCACACTTGCACAGCCATGCACGACGCCATCACACTGCCACGCCGGAGAAGGGCAAAGGGAGCTGGACTGCTTCTTCCGAGGTCTGGCCTCAGGCGCTCCCTGGGCTGGCGTCACTGAGCCCCGGCGATTTTTGCAGACCTCTCCTCGGGATGCAGAGACTTGGGATTACACAGCTGTTGCCCAGCTTGTACTGAGCACCTGCTGCAAGTTCTGCCGGGGCACCGGCCATAACATTTAAACACCCCCCGCGCTCCCCAAAGAGCACTCTCCTCGCCACGTTCGCGTGACTACTGTGACAGAAGAAAATTAGCCCTTCCCACCCTCGCAGAGCCTTGTAATGGCCTGGTCGGCCAGGCCCCGGGGAGCTGGGGAAACTCATTCCATCTCTACGGGCCCTGCACTGAGGACACCGCGGCTCCAGCCAGGCCGCTCTAGGGACCAGGAGCTCGAGAATTCCAGCTCTCAGGGTTAAACACAGAGACACTCAGAGCCCCAGAGCTTTCCGGTGTGTTCCCCAATCTGGGCTTGTGGAGTGGGAGGAAAGGGCCCTGCCACTTCCTTGGATGTTTCCTGACTCCTAGCTACAGCGTCTCTGGCTTTCTCAAGGCCTGGAGGAATGGGCTGAAAGTCAGCTGGATCCTGAGTGGCCGCTGGAGGGCTGGGCTGAAGAGTCCCTGGAGAGGAGATGCAAGCCCACAACTCCAGGGACTCTCCCGAAAGTTGCAGGAGGGGCGCAGGGAAGGACACACTGTTAGGTCTCCCCCAGGGAGGGTTTCCTGAGATAAGAGATGCCCTTGTCTGAGATGAATAAAAACTTCCCACAGGCCTGGGAGAGTTGCTGGGTCTTGGTGCTGGCCTTGAGCAACGTCATTCCACTGGGGGCTGCAGCAAAGCCCTTGCAGAATGGCATGGAAGAGGGATCCGGTGGCTGAAGGTGACACCGAGGAGCAAGCTGGAGGGAAGAGACTGCATGTTCCAGGGCACAGTCATGCAGGGAGCTGAAAGCTTTCCTCCCGGAAGAGGAGCTACAGCTCATCAGCTAGGCTGTTCTAAAGAGGCGCTCGTCACAGGAGTATCTGCGCACCTTCCGGCAGCGCAGTTAGCGATGCAACTAACATCTGTCATGTATCTGTTTTCTCCACCTCCTAAGAAGGGTGCTTTGTTCTGGAAGTTTGAGACTAGAATATACACAGCTATGCTGGAAAGGGGCGGGGGCGGGGTCATGCCTCTGACACTTGGAGCGGAAGGCGGGGAGGTGTTCGTTCCAGTCTCAGACCAGCCCCCGAGAAGGCTGTGTCTTCTGCTTGTATGAGCTTGGTCTTTAGGGTAGAACATTTCATTGTGCTGGAGGAGCGCAGTTATCAACCGTGGTCTTCATAGCAGAGCTTTAGGCAGTCTTTTCAATACCCTGGGCTCAAGCCATTGAGCGTGTTGACAAGAAGGACCGCGACCGTGAGTGTGATTTAGTGTTCTACGCCAGAGAGCTGGCTTAGGGAGTGGAGGGCAGGTCCGAGGTGACTGTGTAGCCCATGTTTCTGAGGAGGCGTGCTGCAGCGTTCCACACCAGCTGAAGTTTCCTGAGTGCGGATAGCTTCATGTCTCTGGCTATTGCACTGCTAGAGTTCATCCGACGGGGAATGAAGGCATGAACGATCCTAGTGTGCTAACATAGGACAGACTCTCGCTGTGGCAGAAAATCCTCCCCCCCACATCCAAATTAGTGAAATTGGCCGAATTCCAACAACTCACTGCTGGTCACTGCCAGAAGCAGTTACTGAGGAGGGAAAGATGATGCGCTGCTCCCTTGTTCTCACGCTCCCCCTGTTCGTCTGGCCACCTGTTGGCATCTTGTAAGTTTTTGAGGACACAGACAATCTTTCCTTTTTGTACAACAGGGCCCTGATTTATGACTGGGGCCCCTAGGCACCAACAATACAAATAAATAACAACAAAAAGAGTCCTTCTCCGAGAGGAGCTCTGGCGGCAACGGTTGTCTCCTGAGAGGCAACCTCTCTGCTGTTCCCCCCACTGATTCGATGACCTATTGGTTAGGATTGCAGCACATCCACTTGCATGTGAGGGTGAGGAAATTCAAAGCTGAATCAGACTTAATCAGAGCTCATCTGCAGGCTGTTCTAGTTTCACATAGTTATGAAACACGACCAGGGTCCCCAAGTATTGTCTAGAACGTGGCACACCTCACCCAATATATCCCGTGAGAGCACTGGAATGTGCTTATGAATAGTCTTACTAGCCTCGCTTACGCAACACCTGAGCTCCCAAGCTACAGAGGCAAACAAAAGAATGGAAACGCACATTACTTCCTGTGAACTTGGCTAAAATTTAGAAAAAAATATGAAGTAGTCACTACAATAAGGAAATACTGACGTAGTAACTACCTACCTAACACAATAGTCTGCTTCACACAGAGATGAAGATGATGGTCAGCACAAAATACTTTGAGCACAGTATTTTTTCCATAGAAAAGTTATACTGCCGGATTGTCCGTTTCTGTCATTTCCTCAGGCATCTAGTATATTCTGCGTGTACTGTAATCTAGCACCAGGCTAGCAGCTCCAAGCAGAGCAGGATCTGCCAGATTTGAGACAACCACATCCACCGTCTGAACAGACAACAAAGCCTGCCGACCGATCACATCTTTGACAATGTTAACGTACTGGCCTGCTAAAACTCCAGAAAGGATCACCAGAGAGGGGTTCATGGTGTGCAGGATATTCACAACTCCAAGGCCAAGAGCCATCCCAGCTGTGAAAACAAAGGAGAGAGACATTACAACAAAAAGACAATATCACAGAAGAATCTGAACGTCAGCATCTGACCAGAACACTAGAATCACAACAGAACTTATTCCTTTTCTTGAGAGAAAGTGTTAGTGTATAATTCTAGGACAGTGAGCTGGGACACTTGAGCTCATCATTCCCTTTTCTTTCAAGAATAAAAAGTTACATAGTGATATAGATGTGTGAGGAAAGTCTACACATATTACTGTGCTTAGGGAACACAGGGAAAAAAATTCTATTCTACCTTTTTTTGCTATGCACATAAGAAAGCTGGTTACATTTAATGCTTCTTTTACATCCCAGAAAAATTGTGCATTATATTGTGCATTATATTGTGCAAACTAGAACAAATTTTGCCTAATTTTGGTTGCCTCGCATATATATGTTGGTTGGTGCATCACTGAAGTGTCCCATAGTTTCCCATACCAATACCTGATACTGTTTTTCAGCATGAAGCCAGAGCTATTCCACTTGCCACAGGAAAAGGAAAAAAATGCTGCTTTAATATTCTAATCTCCTAGAGCAGGGAATCCCAAAAGAAGTAGCAAAGGGTCCAATGACCATGCAATTTGTAATCTGTTTAACCAAATCTCTAATCCTGTCCCAGACTAGAGTTTGATGTAGACAGGACAGGATCACCAGCCCATTCTCTTCACAATTCCCTATTGGTAATTTCATTGGTACCACTCCGATACATTACTGGCAAGTGTAAGCGTAGTTCTACTGAAACCAGCCGACTTGCACTGAAGATTTGGCCTGCGATGGTGAAATACCAGTTTTACAGCTCTGAGTGTCTCTCTCTTGTTCTAAGCAGGTTTCCCCCATGCTAGGTCTATGTTCTTACCCGTTCTGAGAATATGGTCAGCTTTTGCATTCCCAAATTTAGCTGCCTGAATGAGATGTGTAGCGCTAATGGTCTCTTCCGCTTTCAAGGACATTCCTTCCACTAACAACAGATCCGCTGTTTGGGTAAAAAGAAACCAAGAGGGAAACGTTAATAACGAATCTCCAGTTCGAATAATGATATGACAGGGTTATATCTAGGTTATACATCTGTAAAAAGGAAGGTTACTTTTAAAAATAAAGACCTTATTTACTCACGAAGGCCCCAATGCTGCAAACATGCATGATAGCGGTGCCACTGAGTTCAACAGGGCTAATCATGTACCTAGTTAGTCATGTGGATACCTGGTTGGTGGATCAGGGCCTTAATTATGACAGTTCTATTGTGATACCATATTGCTTTGCTTCACAAATTGATCACTCGCAATATAGATGTAAAACATAATTAAGAGCAGAAACTTTCCATATTTTATTCAAGACTAGGGAGCTGGTGATGAGAGGTTCCAATTCCACCAGGAACAAACAACTGATATAGCCAAAACAGCCAAATGGCTAGTAAGACGGTTAAGTATTTGCAGTAGTAGAAATAATATGCCACTGAGAAAGTCTAAAATCAAAGATGTACAAAGATCTGTTGGGCTGGAGAAATATAATCTTCCAAAGCTAACATGAACATTTGCCTTTAAAAATATCACAATATATTAATTTAGTGCACTCACTGCTCAATGGATTAATTGCTGAGGAAAAAAGTTACCAACTCTGAAACCAAAAAAAAAAAAAAAAAAAAAGTCTATGGAATATTTTAAATTCCGTGCAATTTATTTGAATAAAAGCTAGGATTTGACTTCTATGGGAGCAGAACTAGGCCAAAAAAGCACTTTAAAAAATCCTACCCTCACTATTGATTTGCCACACTTATTAAACCTGGGATCCAATTTGATCATTGCTGACGCTCCTTCTGAATGCTTGTTGAAAACAGCTGCTGCAGTGGCATGCCTAGCATTTCAGGCTGTGCCACCGGCATTATAGAAGATGGGTCAGGTACATTAAAGAGAGGGTAAAAATACACCTACCATCATGTAGTTTTTTAGCTTCTCTCTGCAAGGCTATTCCAGAGGCATATGCTTCTATACATCCATGGCTCCCACACTGGCACTCTGGCCCTTCGAAAGATACCACGATGTGCCCAAGTTCAGCAGCACAAAAGGAACTTCCATGGATCAGTTCATGTTGATGAATGATTCCACCTCCAATTCCTATAAGCACATGCAAATTTCTGACAGTAAAAGAACAGTCACATAATGGGCTTGATTCAGCAAGGCACTTATATGCGCTTACCTTAATAGGAAAGGGGTTAAATAAATGCATCTGTGCATTGCTGTGATTAGGATCAAATAAAGCAGTAGTCATTACAAATCTCTTCTCTGCTTAATGTAGCTGGTGCAAATAAATGCATAAACCTCCACCGCCATGGCAAGATGAACTTAAATCTATAATGCATAATTCACTGGTCATTTCATGGTACAATTTGTTCATGAGATTTTTAAATGGCCAAAGTGGGTTATTGAGGAGCACCTGTAGACATTATGTCTCAGCGAGTTCTCGACTCCTGTCATAGTAGTCCTAAATTCTTTAGGCATGAAACTAATATTTGTCACCATTAAAAATGACACTTCACTGAAATGCAAAATCTTATCAAGACTTGTATATACTAAACTAAAACAATAGAAGTCAAGCATGTCCTTCAGATGTGGTGCATCCAGAATTCTTGTCCTGGAACTCAAATAAAATTGTGGTTTGCATTACAAACTATTGTTTATTATTAATTAGCATTCTTCCCTCCCCAATCCTGATTGCAGTGGGCAGGCCTGGGTGTCGTTAACAGCTGTGTGGATACTGCATGTGTGAAGTCAGGTTCCTTAATCCAAATTTTATCTTTTAACATCTATTCAACACTAGTAGAGACAGACTAGTCATGCATCTACACTTCCCATTGAGCAGTGCTAGCTACACATTTCTTAGCATTCTAAGGAAGAAGCAGAAAAAGCGAGTCAAAAGGAGGGCAAAGTCCAAAATGTGCTTATAACTCAGTTCCAACCTCAACATCTTTTCTAAATCTAGTCACCTTCAGATATTTCTATGTCCACAAAACTAAATAAGCCTGTTACCCATAGGTTCAGAAGCTCCTCAACTACCTTGTGTAAAAGCGACCCCACGAACAGTGAGCCAGACAACTTTAGCACTCAATCCCCTTCCCATTGTCATCTGGGGAAAACAGATGAGATTTGCCATGAAACTTTTGGGGCTGTTGCAGCCCGCTGGGGGTGAGGGAGGGGAAGTGAATGCTAAAGCCCTGGGACCCTCACAGAACACCCCAATCAGCCACCCTTTCTCCCTCACACCAGCAGGGAATTGTTTGAGTGCCCATGCTGGTTTCAGCACGGGCTTTAGAATGCTTTGTTATTCTGGAGTTTCCATGCGGGGCTACTCTGGTCCAGTCCTTCCTACCCAGTTAACTTCTGACTCCCAGCAGTAGCGTTAGTAGTTGGAGGGCAAGTTAGCAGCCCCATTTAAGCCCCAAATCAAGCATGTTTTGGGTGGTTTTTTTTTTTTTTAAACCTGTCTAGTGGGGTTTTTTCTGCTGAGGTGACCCTTGTAAGTGGTTCATATCTTTTTAATCAAACGAGTGTGTCATAGTGCTACCCAGCAATGTATCACAATGTGTTACAAGAATGATCTGTCATACTGAACAGCTCATTTAGCTACTACAGAAGGCTCCAGAGCTGACCTACATTTTCTGCAGTGGAAGGGAATTAAATTACAATGTTGGCACTGGAAGATGGCCCCCACTAATGCAATGTTCTGTGACGTAAAGACAGTAGGATTCTGCGCTTTGATTTCTGTGTTCACACTTACCTGTACCAGTGATTAGCGTTACAAAATTTTCCACTCCTTTTCCATGCCCAAATTTCCTCTCTGCCAGCGCGGCACAGTTGCCATCATTGTCTACCCAGACTGGCAAGTGCAGAGCATCAGATATCGGGGTCCTCAGATCAACAGAACTCCACTCCTGAATGAGTTTTGTGGAATGAAGCACGATTCCTTCTCGGGGATTCACCCGTCCACCTGTAGAAATACCTGAGACCCAAAACACACAAGAGAAAAATCAAGACTAAGGTGAAATAATTCTGGAACTACAATCTATTTTTTCCCTGAGATGAAAGGATTTTTATTTTTAAATGCTAAATGACATATTTCTGAATCTAAACAAAACAGTTGTAAGCCTCACTTGCAAAACATTGCATCATTTATGATACGAAAAGAGAATTAACATAATTCTATCATCCTTACCATGATGTGCTCAGTGTCCCAGCCAACCAGCTGGGAGGTGTTATCATTTGCAGCTGAAATTTCAATTTCTAATTTTAGGTGATGTTGGGTAAATCGCTTAACCAACCCTTCTATGCCTCTCCTTAGCCATATGTAAAAAAGAACAAACCCCCTGTATAATATCAAAGAGTTAAATAACTGTTTAAAACCCAGCAACAGGAAAAGCTACTAAAATTGTCAACACTTAAATAAAGGTTTAGGATGAACAAAAAAGAAACAGTAGAACTTGGATAGTAAAGTATCAAAGTAAGTGTTTGAATGGGACTTGTTCTGAAGAACAATACACAGAGGTAAGAGTTACTAGTCAAGTTTATATTGAGAAGACAATGGTTATAGTTAGATGAAAACTCCTAAAGCCAGTGGGAACACAAGTGCAAAACACCTCTGAAAGCTGGACCGCTTATTTAAGTGCCTGACTAAATATTAGGGTGCCTAGCTTTCGATACCCAAGTATGAACATTTTGGTCACTGCTTTTACATAGAGAACATATGAGGGTGTGGCATGATATCAGCATGAGTTTGGAATAGCTGCATTCCTCATGAATGGCAAAGATAAGCGTCAGTTATCTGGGTCAGCCCTCATGGGTGCAAATAAACGTTTACACCAATAATCATGGGTTTGGCAGATGCCACACGTTTCACAGAACAATCGTTTTAGAAGTGCTTGAGAGTTAATTTTAAAAAAATAATTCCTGTTATTACTCATAGACTCATAGACTCATAGGTCAGAAGGGACCAATATGATCATCTAGTCTGACCTCCCGCACAAGGCAGGCCACAAAACCCTACCCATACACATTTATAACAACCCCGAACCCATGACTGAGTTATTGAAATCCTCAAAAGTGAGATTTGAAGACCTCAAGCTGCAGGGAATCCACCAGAAAGCGACTCATGCCCCATGCTGCAGAGGAAGGCGAAAAACCTCCGTGGCCCCTGCCAATCCGCCCCGGAGGAAAATTCCTTCCCGACCCCAAATATGGCGATCAGCTAAACCCTGAGCATGTGGGCAAGACTCACCAGCCAGCACCCAAAAAAGATTTCTCTGCAGTAACTCAATTCCCATCCCATCCAGCATTCCCACAGACCATTGAGCAGACTTATCTGCCGATAATCCAAAATCAATTGCTCAAATTAAACTATCCCATCATAACATCCCCTCCATATACTTATCAAGCTTAGTCTTAAAGCCAGATAAGTCATTTGCCCCCACTACTTCCCTCGGAAGGCTGTTCCAGAACTTCACTCCCCTAATGGTTAGAAACCTTCGTCTAATTTCTAGTCTAAATTTCCTAATATCCAATTTGTACCCATTCGTCCTCGTGCCTATATTAGTACTAAACTTAAACAATTCCTCTCCCTCCCTAACGTTAATCCCCCTGATATATTTATATAAAGCAAGCATATCCCCCCGGAGCCTTCTTTTGGCCAGGCTAAACAAGCCAAGCTCTTTGAGTCTCCTTTCATTTCACACCCCTCCTCTGTGAATTGTACAGACCTTGGATGAGCAGGATAAATATAAATAAGACAGAAACCTCTAAAAATGACTTACATTTTCATTTTTCCTCCCATAGATCATAGTCTCTGGGTTTCAATGTCTGGCATTTTACTGGAAAAGGGAGATTTTTTTTTTTTTAAATCTTCCTAATGGAATAAAACAACCAGTGGCACGTTGCGAAATACTGGGCCATGAACCTATCACTGGGGCACAGTTGAATGCTTCCTGGTCACCCTGGTTCCTTTGACTAGTGTAACTGAGGGAGAAATTCAACATTTGATCAAGGGAAGGAGGAAACATTTCTCTGCAAAGGTATCTTGTTATATTAAAAAAAGAGGCTGCTGGGAGCTGCTCAGAGGTTTGGAAGGTACAGCAACTAGTTCAGCGAGGCCCTGATTAGGCAGCCTAGTTGGGTCTGTAATGCAATTAAATAATACAGAGTTGGCATAGCGGGCAGAGAACAGGTGAGGCAAGAGTTGGAATAGTGGGCGTGGGCAGAGCACAGGTGAGGCAGTCAAATGGGTAGGAAAAAAATAACGCATCCATGTTCTCACTCCCACTATATGGCTCCCACTACCATATATATGATATATGGTCTTTTTAAACCAAATCCAGCTGGTTGAACTGGGTCATATGGCCAAATATAAATGTGCCCCATTATGCATGAAAGTGGCTTTAGTAGAGAGAAGGCATACTCTATGGCCAATGTTATTACTGATTTCCAAACTATCCAGCAGGGACAGACTGGTGCTGGGTGTGGTAGAAAGCCAACAAAAATACTCACCTAAGAACAACCCATTAAAAGGAGCCTGTCTTGTTACAGCATGTAGATATGCAGAACAAATTGTTTGAAAGCTACAATAATTTTCAAACTACTACTTTATATTTTCTTCACCATAGTGCAATGCATAGAGTAGAACGTGTGTCCGTACTCCCAAAATAGTGAAATGTTATACACCATAAATTCCGCAACTAGTTACGTTTTAAGCAGCTACAGTATGAAAACTATTTCTGTATTGTTTAACAGCAATGATGTTTAGCACCTGCATTATTTTACGATGTCCTGTTTTGTAAACCCACACTAAGACTGGATTTTGGTGGAGGTTTCGTTAGCCAGTTAACTTGGTTACCCTGGAATACAGTTTTCAGAGAACAGATTTGCTTGGCACAGAAAATCCATTTTTTAATCAGTTCAGAATATCACTGAATAAAAGGATTAAGAGTTAAGTCACTGGTATAAATTCATACATTGTACAGGAGCGAGACGACTATCTGAATGTAACGTTCAGTAGAAAGTCATTAATCAGATAGATGTTTATTTAAGTAGGTTCCTACTTGGGAAAAATATCCAAAGATTTCGTTAAACACTGGAATGCTCATGTCCATCAGGATTCATATTACCCTTTGCAATAGTCCCTCTACTCATTTGTAGGATGAAGGGGGAAAGGAGAGCTTGCTTTCAAAATGAGGGTTTATTTGATTTTAATTAATTAGAACATTCCAACAGTGGTTTCCTCTAGAAATCCACACACCAGGATTACAAATTCACAAATTAACACGTGGTTTGATTGTTGAGCACCTTTGAAAATCAATCCAATAACTTTAAAAAAGTTACAAAAAGCCACATGACACATCAACTAAATTGAGCATCGCAGCTATGATCCGGGGTCCAATTCAGCAGGGACATAAGCAGCTGTGCAAATCTTACCACAAAAAAAATAGGTGTAAAGTAGTGCAACTTGCACTGGCTTCATATTCAGTAGCTGGGAAAAACAAGCATAACTTGCACACGGAGGAGCAAAGGGAAATGTAGCAGGAAATGCAACTAACGGGAGGGGATAAAATAAAACAGCCCCTCAGACACACACAACACCCACACGTGCAAGAGAAGAATCAGGCACACACTCTTTGGGTGTGATTTTCCAGTGCCCTGCACCCACATGAAGTGGATGTAACACATCACCACTCTGATTTGGTAGCATCTGACGCACACCCTGCACAGGTGTGCATGGTGACATAAGGCACACAGCACTGGAGAAATTAACCCTTTTAACTTGTAAGATGCTTTTTCTAACATCTCTCCTCCCTTTCAGCACACACTTCTCTTGCACACCCACTGAATGCCACCCCTATGCAAGTTGCACCATTTTGTCACTTACACCCATTTTCTGAGCTCAATGTCCAGAGTTTGCCACTGTTTAAGTCACTGCTGAATTTGGCCAAGAGACTTCCAGAGATGCTGGACCTATTTACACCTGGTCACATTTTGACCTCATGGGCCAAATTCATCCCTAATGTCAGTTCACAAACCTCAGTAAAATCACAGCAGGGCTCAATCTAGCGCTGTGTCTTTGAAAGTCTCACTTATGGTGTGATCTTTTGTACTGAAGTAGTGAAGTACAAAGCAAGGAGTTATAGATACAGGGGAAAATTTTACATTGGCTTGCATCTCCATGATCTCCAAGTGCATGTGGAATAAGCCAGCACAGACTTTGGCTCACAGTGTCTGCCAGAAAGGTGATTCACAAATACGTTCTGAAAAAAGTTATGGTTTTCCTTTAGGGCATTTCAACAAGTTACCATTTTTCATGTTCACAAACTGCAGCTCACCTTGGTGTCATAGCCCAGCATGTGCTGTGCTGGTGACCTCACATCTACCATAAAATAGTGCTGGAGGACACGTGTCAGGTAAGTCCTATGTCTCCAACATTGTGAAAAGTTCTGCCCACAGTCACCACCTATGCAACCATGCCAAGTTCAGTGAAGGATGCACAGCTGTAACTGTGCAGGAACTAGCCCATTGTGCATTCATTTTTAAGTGACTCATATTCCACTTCTGCAGATACAAGCATCAGTTCTGGACTGTCTTTTGGCCTCTCTACACCGGTCTGGCGAGCCAAGGGGCTTGGCACCCAAGTTACTCACCACAGCCATCTGTAGCTATGGCAGTTTCAGGGCCTGCTCTAAACTGGTGCTCTCCAAATGCTGGGACTAGGCCCCAGCGTCAAGTTAGGGTTATAAGCCCCCTTTACCACCCACCACCTTTAGGGCTGTATATCCTCAGCAATGCCAGTCAGGCAGTGCTGTTCAGAATCATGGCCCCAGGATCAAACTTCACCCAAATTAGTATGAATGACAAGTTCTTATGAAATGACAAGTACGGGAAATATAGTGGTGTAGTAGGTCGGGACTGAGTGCACTGGCATAGCTTTGAGGAGAGCTTTTACAGTTCCTACTCAGAGAGATCTGCATTTTCACATGCATTTAATTTTAAAAGAGTCTATTATCATATTCACTAAATACAGGAATAAAACTGTCAATATAAAAGCTATGAAAATGCCTGGGATCAATTTTGAAAAGCATTTTTAAATTAACACAAACATAAAGATCTAACTGAGTAGTTAAAGTTTTGGAAGAAAAATTCAATATTCATTAACTTACCCACTCCCAAAATTCTGCAGTTCAAATTTACAGCTTCTGATGCAGCCTCCATACACATCTTGAGGATCAATTCTATTCTGTCCTCATATGTTTTAGGATTGAGCTGGGTATATTTCTTCACTATTTCACCCTAAGAGGGAAAAAACACTCAGGGCTGTCCACTTATACAAATGCACTGCAAAATGAATTACTTCTCTTCTGTTTAAATTACAGAACCATCAACTTTAAGAACAGTTTTATATTTGCAAAGGGCCACAGCTCTATCTCAAAAGGGGGTGGAAGGGGACAGAAGTCTTAGGCCCTGATCCTGCAAGTCATTCAGTGTGGGCAGGTCCCTCGCACTTATGTGGGGCCCTAGACTGGGTTTCTGCAATCAACCCCTACTAACTGAAATACAACATGCATCTAAGACAAGGACCCTTGAGCTGGCCAACAGAATATCCCACAGGAAGTTGCTGCAAACAGCAAACCCTACCATGGTATGTTGGAGGTTTCACTTTGTCCCACCATTGAAGGGAGGAAGGACCAATTCAAATAGCTTCAAGAATCATGATCAGTGGTTTGGTTAACAGGGAAGTGTTTTCAATTTAGTTTTAAATGTGATGAAATAAAGGTTTGTGTGGTGCCATAAATATTGCTATTTTACTGGCAACAGGAGATTAAGTAGAGAGACATACTTGGAATTCAGACACAGGAGTTGGTCTTATCAAAGTTAAGAGAATTTAAAGGGCTTCTTTCATAAATATTGGTTCTTATACAGGACTGCTGACCCTGAATATCAATCTTTGAAACATTTTTTTCAGTAATGTAATCTCTGACGTCTGTTTGTATGGGGGATGGAAGAGGGGAGTATTTTTATAACCTAACAGTCATAAAGCAATGCAAGTATTCATTGTGCGTGGGTGCAGGGGGAAAACTAATGCTAATAAAATGTTAAACTTGCAAGATCAGACACTAGGAAGTGAGGAGATTTCAAAAGTGAAGGTATGCCTTCGCGATGTTACCTCTGTCACAAAGCACATCCTGTGTATTTTATAACAGAATGTTACACTACGATTTACATTTAACAAGGGGAAAAGGAACAGACTATGCTGCATATATCCAATATGGCTGACAATGTTACCAAAACAAGTTCAGCTTTAGGAATTTCCTGAATTTGAGAGCTAGTTCTCACAACCTTAACATTAGCTCAATGTTACAATGTTCCTACAGGTTTTGCTCTTTTCAGGAACAAATAAAAAAAGTAAATAGAGACAGTTTATGGAGGTGATCTCTTTGCTCTGGCTTGCCAGAAGAGCTTGAAAGCTCTTTAAAAGCAGTGGCTCCCAAACCTTCAGAAACCGTGTCCCACCCTTCAGGAAAACTAAACCAACTGCACCTTCGACTCAAAAACAGGGTGTCACTCAGGCCTGGTGCACATTAAGGATATGTGTACACTAGAAATGCCGCAGTGGCACAGCTGTAGTGTTACAGTGCAGATACTCACCAGAACAACTTAGCTGGTCTGCCAGGAGTGTGGGAAAAAACAAAAACAAAACCACACACCCCTAAGCGCTATAGCTATGCCAACCTGACCATGACAAACATGCTATATCGATGGAAGAACTGACGTAGCTGCCATCGCTCAGGGAGGTGATGGTCCTACACTGATTGAAAATCCCTTCTGTCGGTGTAGGCTGCGTCTGCAGTACAGGTTAGGGTGCCACAGCTACAGGGACCTCGCACAGATGTGCCCTTACAGCAGATCAGAGTAGATTGGTAGCTCTTCATACTATAACACTCTCTCTCCTTTCTTAGACGCTTTGAGTGGTGAAATTGTTAACAACAGTGACAAAATCGGAAGCATCATTAGTGGTGCCGGAGTTGTATCCCGTCAAGAGAATAAGGTAGATAACACCTCCGAGATCTTGTTTCATGCATTTTGCAAACATCTCTTCATCAGTTACATCTGGGTCACATTTACAAGGTTTTCTTCACAATCAGAACAGCTAGACACTTCTTTTTGTTTTTTAAATGAAGGGTAAATTTTTGGGGAACAACGGAGAGGCCTACTTGTGCTTCCCTGGCTAGTGCTTCATGCCAGCTCAAGGGGCGTACCCCTCACTCTGGGAAACGTTATTTAACTGAGCTAGCTGTGTACAAACTGTGCAACTCCAGACTGAAGAAAAATATTCTCTTCTCCATGAATTCTTTGGTGGTGAAATATGATGGGCTGACAGCCCTGGAGACTGAAGTCTTTTATTCACAGAACATCTACAGCACATTCCCATTTACCCCACACTGCCCACAAAATGCCTCAACCCTGTTCTGGAAGGATTGTTGCTAAAAGAGAAAGAGGTAGTTTAGTTTCCAAGCTCATGCAGTCCTGAATTTCTCTGAGAATTCATGGGTGCCAATCAGCTTCTAGCCTGATGAAGTGCTGGGCTCCCGTTCTCAGGTATCAAATGGAGAACTATCACCTGCTATTGGTCCGATAGCCATCAGAAAGTAACAACTTTTGGCCTACCTGTTTTTCTCTGGTGACTGAGAGATGAAAAACTCCGTATCACCCGACTTGAGCCATCCATTCCTTCCTCAGTTAATTATCCTTGGAGTCTAGTTTCATTCTCTTTTTCAGCTATTCTGCATGTCCATTACAAGGGCATAGGAGGGGGTAGTGTGGGAAGGGAGCAAAATGACACCAGAAGTCTCTCCCCTCTTGTGTGATCTATGTAAGACACAGACTGAATTGCAGTCCCTGTGATCAGAGAAGTACAGGGACTGCTCCCTGCTTACTCCCTGTGTGACCATGGCACAACAGCAGGCACACTTCATCAGTGCACTTGGGATCTCCCCCTGGGATAGTGCTGCATTGCGTTATCCCCAACACCGGGTTATTCCCATAGGATACAATGGCGCCTACAGACGTGTATATAGGCATGGCATAGTATTTACCTTCATGCTGACTATTGCTACCCGCAGATTCGTTCCACCTAGATCCACAGCCAAGGCACTCTGTGTTTCTAGGATATGGTCAATATCTTGGGATATGTTCTCCTTTACAGAAGGGAAGCAGAACTTCTTCTGCAGTGGCTCTTTGAGGTCAATAGATTTGAGAAACTTCAGAATTCTTGGGACAGCATTACCATCCCCATATATTTTTGAGCTGTAAGATAAAAAGCCCCAGTTATAGTGTAAGGAAAACTGCAGGTCTAGAAAGCACCTATAAAATAGAAGCCCACAGTATCTCACATCTCAAAGGTTAATAATAACTCTGACATGTTATCTGCCAGGACAATAACGCATTTCAAGTCTCTGTGAGTGTGCCAGAGGATGTGTTAGATGCTTTAATAATTTGGAGTGGTTTGAGGGCTGTTCAGATGCAGGTAGCACATATTTGGAATTACTAGCATTTTTTGCCTGCTGCTCTTGTCTAACCATGCTTCATGAGGTTACAATAGGGTGTTTTTGTAAAGAATTCTAGGCGTTGATACTGAATCCTGGCCATCGAGCCATTTACAGCAGAGCTTTGCAGTCTGAGTACCAATCTGCTAACATTGTACAGTTATTCTGAGAGTCACAGACTGCTTTCCTTTTTATGTAAGAAGGTATCTAAGATGATTTCTTCTTCCTAGAGTGGTGAGCTAACCTTGGATAAATATGGGGAAGTCTATTCTCCACACCAGTACTAAGGGACTTTCCTCTGGCCCCCTGCATTGCAGTGGGCAGACATATTGTACTCACCATGGATACTGGTTTCCAAACTGGAGCCGTAGAGCTTGTAGTATTTTGTCCTGCGTGTCAGCATCACGAACATGAAGAACATTTTCACCTTGATAATCAGAAATGCAACATGATTATAGTGCATGCCAGCTACCTGATAAAGAATATGGGTGAGGGGTATGGAGAACAGAGTTTGAAATGAACAAGCAATTACTTGTGTGTCCTGGCAAAATCTGTTATGGCCTCACCTCAACTCAACAGTAACACAAGTATGGCGGGGTGGACAGACCCTGCAGTGGCCATGAAAGGGTTAACCACACACTATGGAAGGTGGAAGTCCCATGCCCCAGACAGCGCTGGCATGCTCCAACTACTGCCACAATATCAAGGGAGCAGCTCTGCTCAGTCTAGGCTGACCACTAAGGAGGAAGGATGCACAGGGGAGGCTCCAGCCCAGGAGCTGCTGCAGCAGCCCTTGCCTGATGCAGCCAGAGACCTGGAGAACCAGGCAGGATCCCTGGGGTATCCAGGCCTCCAACCGGAGACAGCCTCGGGAGACTATGCGTGCGGAGGGGTCTGGATCCCCCAACGACCTGTGGACCACCACATCAGGCACAGGGTAGGAAGCAGCCCAGGGAAGGGGGAAAACAGCTGTGACTCCTAGGAACAGTCAGCATGTTGCAGGCAGATTCTCTATTGACTCAACAGTGAGCAGCCTAGCTACTCCCAGGGCCCTGGACTGGGACCAAGTGGAGTAGGCAGAAGGAGCCAGCCCTCTCACCTGGGCTGTCACCCCCTTGGTGGCAGTCCTCTTGACTCTGACTGTTCGGCTGCACCGCACAGCCCTGGACCGCAGGGCAGCCATATCAACTCTGGCCATTAGGCCATACTGTCCTGAGTCCAAGGACAGTCAGTGAGCTCTAACTGTGAGGCCGCCACACTCCCTAACCCACTCCACAGGGGGATGGGGTGGACGTACCCTGTGACAAGCTATGGGCACATCGTGTCCCTACTTCTGTTTGTGTCATCTTCTTACATGCAGGTGCTAAGCTGACCTTTTTAAGAGCCTCTCTCTGTTCGGACCTGCTCCCTCTGAAGTCAATAGTAACACTGTCATGACACAGTTATCTTGCCTCAGACGCACACAGAGAATAGCATTCTCATTAACTCCAGTGTAATTCCCACATCTGAGAACAGCAGGAGGGTAAGCTGGTACTTATGTCACATCTGAGGCACCTGTGTGATTGTGAAGACAAACTATGCACTTGTTTTTTATAGCTGCTGCTGGTTATTTTGTGTGCGTGTGCGTACACTATTAAAGTTGCAGGATTATACAAGAGAATATAGTTTTATGCATGTCACATGCACCTGCAACCATCAAGAAAACATGTGCAGTGGTTTATTCTGGTAGGCAGAAGCCACTGCATGATGTTTATTTCAGTTAAACTATAGATAAAGGCCTTTTCAACAAAAAATCAGAAGGAACAGATCAATGGCGCTATTAAAGTAGGTCAAAATTGCTCAACTGTGATAATGCCCGTTAAAAATTAACATGCTTGCTAAACTTTGACTTTACCTTCTGTAATGATAGAACCACATAAGCGTACCCCACACCTACGAAGCTAATTTAGCAGAGAATTTAGCAGCAAAGTCCCCACTCCTGTTCATGATCTTCATGGACAGGATATCAAGGTGCAGGCGTGTGGGGGAGTGTATCCAATATGGGGACTTGGAGGCGGCATCTCAAACAGCATTTGCAGATGCTGTTGTCCTTGCTTCTTCAGACTGTGATCTCTGACGTGTGCTTGAATGCTTTGCTGCCAAGTGTGAAGCAACTGGAATGAGACTCAACACCTTCAAATCAGAGGTCATGGTTCTTTCTCAGAAAAAAGGGGAGTGTTCTCTCCCAGTGAAGGGGGAGCAGCTGCCCTTAGTGGAAGCGTTTAAATATCTAGGGGTCTTGTTCATAAGTGATGGTAAGTGGGAGTGTGACATTGACTGACAGATCAGTGTGGAAGTGGCTAGGATGCAGGCGTGTACTGATCTGTGGTGGTGAAGCAGGAGCAAAGCTGTCAGACGAAGCTCTCCGTTTAAAGGTCAGTTTATGTTCCCATCATCACCTATGCTCATGAACTTTGAGTAATGACCGAAAGGATGAGACTGAGGATACAAGCGGCAGAAATGAGGTTTCTCCACCAGGTGGCTGGGCTGACTCTGAGATAGGGCGAGGAGCTAAGCTATTTGGGAGAGACTCTGAGAAGAGCTGCTGCTCCTCCAGATTGAGAGGAGTCAGCTGAGGTCGTTTGGGCATTTAATAAGGAAGCCCTGGTAGGCTTCCTTTGTAACTGTACCGGGCACGTCCCACCGGGAGGAGGCCCCCACGCTGGAGGGGTTATATCTCCCAGCTAGCCTGGGAACATCAGGGAGCTGGAACCTGTTGCAGAAGAAAGGGAGGTCTTGTCCTCCATAATCTCCATCCTGCTGTCACAACAGTCAGCAGGAAAAGCGGCATAAAGGAAAAGAAGAAAACGACGACTTAGGAGCAAACACATACCTGTTTCTCTGCCGATCTGACGTGTTCCCAGATTGATGACAGGGGTACCGAATGCTCCCACCTCTCGAACACCACAACTGCTGTTACCAATCACACAGCCCGCATGCGCCACTAACTGGATGAACTGCTCAAATGGGACATGCTTCACTGCTCGAAAATTGGGGTGATGCTCAATGCCCTTCTTCCTCATCACCCGAACCATCTCTTTGCTTCCTAGGGAAAAAGCCAACAACGGAGAAAACTGTTAACAGATAGTTGAAGTTTCACTGTGGTTACTAAAGGGGCAACTATATATCCAGTAACTACATGTTAGTAGCTGCCACTGGCGCTAACACAGAAGTACTGTGAAAGCAGCAGGTTTGGTATTCCTAGGACTGCCCCTGCCAGCTCTATGTACGTGTTCCCAACCGTTCTTTGCTTGACACCCCACCCAGGATTCTTCACAGTTGTGGCACTGAGCGTAGGGTTCCAGCTGTGAGTCTGAAATCCAATGGGGAAACACATCATTACTATTCTATTTGAAAACATTTTACAGCCAGTGAGCGAGCAGAATAGCTCCTGTCCCCACAAATTGCAGTGGTTTCCCTTTATCTTCCTCAGAAGTTTGAAGGGCCAAGGCTGCAGTCAGCGCCCAGTTCCAGTGACTTCAAACATGATGCTTACATCACTAAGCTATCTCCATGTGGGTAGGGGAGGTGGCCAAGTGAAGATGCAGAGAGGAGAGAGGAAGCCTAATGGGAGGGCTGGAATGAACAAGAATGAAAACAGGTGGATTAAGAGGTCAGAGAGAGAGAGAGAAGTGACTTTCATGGAGAATTCTGAAAATCTGGAAGGCAATTCTTCACTACTTTAAAAAACCCCACTTATAAAAAGTACCTATTTCACTCACCTGCATCAATGTTTGGGAAAAGAACTAGTGTCCTTTTGTTAAAGGAGATAAGTGCATCCAATGTTAGTTCAAACATCTTTATGGAATGTTTAATATCAGTGGTCACAGGATGCTGCAGTGCAACTATGTAATCTCTTGGTTTTACATCTTCACCTGTTTAAAGGGAGTTCAAAAGAGACTGTTTGTTTTTTGTTTTTGAGCAGCATGATGGGAGAATGATTCCAAAGCCACTGAAATGAAAACTTAAAGCTCTAGACAGCAAATCTGATTTCTAGCACAATGAGTTCCAATACTACAAGAAAGCCTAAGGGAGTGATAGGAAGATACAGGTTTAAAATTTACCACTGTAAGCAAGATCTGAACAATTGCTGTTGTCTAAAGCCCCTGCACAGAGTCAACTGTAGTACTGGGTCCTAAAACTTTATAAGAGTATTTTGAACACAGACTGAGGCCCCTAGTTACACCAGCATAAAACTGGATTAACTCAGATGAAGTCAATGAAATTATTCTGGATTTACACTATTGTAAATGAGGGCAGAATCTGAGTTTTACATTGTTGCATAACAGTAAACAGGCAGATTGGAGAGAGATTTTTCATTATGATCATATATCTCTTTCAATCCATTAGTCTATTCAGTTTCCTGACACGCTTCTGGGCCTCACGGGATGGATTTTTCACCATTTGCTTTAAATAAATAAATAAATAGTGTGGTGCTACCATAAATACATTATTTCACTTCTTATAAAGAGAAGCAGGTTCACTTTACTTTATTCTAAAAATGATTAGAATCATAGATTAGAGTTGGAAGGGACCTCAGGAGGTCATCTAGTCCAACCCGCTGCTCAAAGCAGGACTAACCTCAACTAAATCAGCCCAATCAGGGTTCTGTCAAGCCGCAGCTTAAAAACCTCTACAGATGGAGATTCCACCACCTCCCTAGGTAACCCATTCCAATGCTTCACCACCCTCCTACTGAAAAATTTTCCTAATATCCAACCTAGACCTCCCCACTGCAATTTGAGACCATTACTCCTTGTTCTAGCTCCATCCTCCCCTTTCAGGGGTAGCTGAAGGCTGCTATCAAATCCCCCCTCATTCTTCTCTTCTGCAGACTAAACAAGCCTAGTTCTCTCAGCCTCTCCTCTTAAGTCTTGTGCTCCAGCCCCCTAATTATTTTTGCTGCCCTCCGCTGGACTCTCTCCAACTTGTCCACAACCTTTTTGTAGTAGGGGGCCCAAAACTGGACACAATACTCTAAATGTGGCCTCACCAAGGCTGAATAGAGGGGAATAATCACTTCCCTCAATCTGCAGGCAATTCTCCTACTAATGCAGCCCAATATGCTATTAGCTTTCTTGGCAACCAGGGCACACTGCTGACTCATGTCCAGCTTCTTATCCACTGTAACCCCCAGGTCCTTTTCTGCAGACCTGCTGCCTAGACCGTTGGTCCCCAGTCTGTAGCTGTGAATGGGAATCTTCTGTCCTAAGTCCAGGACTCTGCACTTGTCCTTGTTGAACCTCATCAGATTTCTTTTGGCCGAATCCTCCAATGTGTCTAGGTCACTCTGTATCCTATGCCTACCTTCCAGGATATCTACCACTCCCCCAGCTTAATGTCATCTGCAAACTTGTTGAGGGTGCAATCTGCCCCATCCTCCAGATCATTAAGATGTTGAACAAAACCGGCCCCAGGACCAACCCCTGAGGCACTCTGCTTGTGGCCGGCTGCCAGCTAAACATCAACCAATTGATCACTACTCGTTGAGACCAATGATCTAGCCAATTCTCTATCCATTTTATAGTCCTTCATCTTATCAGCAAGTTGAATTATGGGTTACAATACTGTGGGAGACTATCAAAAGCTTTGCTAAAGTCAAGGTATCTCATGTCCACCGCTTTCCCCACGTCCACAGAGCCAGTCACCTCTGTGCTACCCAGTGCAGTAGTCTGGGACCTGACCTTGTCTGTGAAGACAGAGGCAAAAAAGGCATTGAGTACCTCTGCTTTCTCCACATACTCTGTCCCTAGGTTGCCTGTCCCAATCTGTAAAGGGCCCACACTTCCCTAATTTTCCTCTTGTTGGTAGAAACCCTTCTTGTTCCCCTTCGCATCTGTTGCTAACTGCAACTCCAATTGCACTTTGGCCTTCCTGATTTCATTCCTGCATGTTCGAGCAGTATTTTTATAATCCTCCCTAGTCATCTGACCAAGCTTCCATTTCTTGTAAGCTTCTTTTTTGTGTTTAAGCTCACCAAAGACTATTAAACTATTGAACCAATAAGAATCCAGTTCCTAACCAACAGGGGTTGAATTGTTCCTATCAAACACCAACAAGATTTGCTGATTTATATAGAATGATCTGAAAAGAAATGGATGACATACAACACAAGTCTCTGAAATTTGTCGTGCTACAGTATTATACCATGCAGGAGACAATGTACAGCATGTAAATTCCCTTGGTTTTTCTGCAAAATTAGCACCACGCACAATCTCTAATGTTAGGTCAGATCTGCTCCCAGATGTCTGGTTATAAAGGATAAGAATAACATTGTGAATCTCTGTATCAGAGAAAGGCTCTGAGTTCTAATTTATCTTTCAGCAAAGTACTCAGAAAATTTGAATCTTGTTTTTTGACTCAGCAATAAGGTTTCAGAAGTTAAAGACAACCTTTTTTTCGGTCACGTAGAGTTACTTTCTCCTTACTACAAATACAAGAATGGAAATTGTAGAAATGAAGGAGGAGTTTCTTGAAGAAACAAACACAACCAAAGTGAAATTTGGATCTCTGAAGAGCAAATACTGAATATTTGAGGATTACATCTGATATTTGCTGGGATGTAATTATGTTAAATAATATGTGAAATTGTGGCCCCTATTTCTCATCTTCCAGGCTACAGACCAATTGGCCCTTTATTAATCTTGCTCAGGAAATAGACTATTGTGCTATAACATTTGGACGTTTTATGTTTTTTCTCCCTTTGGTTTACCAATAGCTTTTGTTCTCAAAATAACATAAATTCCCCTAAACTGTGAAAGGCAGAGCACGAGTATTTTTTTTCCAAAAGAGCAAAAGAAAAGCCACAGGGAATAGTTCTGCAATAGCATTCTATTTGAAAAACAGTGTACTAAGGTTTTAAGTTACATATCTGTGCTTACTGGGTCTATGTACTTCTGCGTTGGGAAAAAGAGGATAGAATAGCATTGTAGAAATTTACTTCTACTCATCATAAAATCATAGCTCCTCATCATGGGAATGCAAACAAAAATCTGTCTGCCAGCTACAGAAATCATATGAAATTTGAACAGAAATGTAATACACACCTAACCACATACGTATAATACTCATGTAGTCTTTATTTTTGGCGGATAGAAGCTTGTCATACGAGGGACAGCCAGCCAAGAGGATGCGATCATGATCTTCACACATGGATATCAAATGCTGTTCTGCACTTCTCGTGCAACACACGTGGAAATGAGCCAGTTTTGTGATGGCATGTCTGATCGAGTCATCAATGGTCCCACTGACTTCCCCGCCTTCAATGTGAAGAATCCGAATATTCATCAAGGCTGCAGACGTGGCCAGTGCCAGAGCATCAAATCTGTCTCCATGAACGACCACTATGTCAGGTTTCAGACGGTTGAGGACATCTGGTAGCTTTACTAAGGCAAGGCCTACTGACTCCACCATGGCTGCCTCATCCTCACCTCTCACTATGGTGTGCAACCTTGTGTGAATGTCAAAGTCATCTTGTTCAATCATACGGTAGGTGTTACTGAAAACAGGAGGGAAAGCAAAAGAATGCTCAAACTGCAATACTGCTTGCTTTCATACCAATATATCTTACGACAGCAGAACCACACACAAGTATTTCATTACCAGTTTGCCCATTAACTAAATTTTCTAAGGCAGAAGCTAAATTCCCTCCCTCTTTGGGAGATACCTTCACAAATTTGTAATGATCCTTGTTCACTGAGGCCAACGTTTTCCAACTAGGGTGCTATGCTTAGGCACTCCATAGATGTGCCTGATTTGCAGTGGGGTTGAGCACCTGCAGCTCTTGCTGACTTCAGTGGGACCTATGGCTACTTAGCACCTCTCAAAACCAGGCCATTTTGATGTAGGTGCCTAACTTTAAGCAGCTTTGTTTGAAAGCACTGACCTGCTTCCAACAGCATGCAATCAAAGTAGCCCCTTACACATTACAAAAACAAGTAGCCCAAGTTCAGGCGGGGTTTTCAGCACAAGGAAACCAGATTTTTTAAAAAAAATAAAAACCAAGTTTAAATAACGAAATGGTGGGAGAAAAGGAGTTACACAAAGACTGTAAGAACATGGGACTTCTAGGAATCTATTTTTAAAAGTAAATATTTACTAAGATTTCACATATAGTGTTTTAAAGCCTGCAGTAAATATCACAAGCCAAGAAAAAGTAAAGACTCTTTAAACATAAGCTATTTACTTTAAATTCCAAAACATTTTAATCAACACCAGACAATTAGCACAACTCTGCCCAAGTCTTTTTCCAATATACTTGCACCAAGCTGTTACAGAGGCTGGGTAGCAGCGGAAAATGTTGAGCTTCTTCCATGGACTAGAGTTGGTGGGTGTGGGGGGGCTTACCAGCAAGTTGAATTAGTCTTTCCCATCACATCTTTGTAGTTTAAAATTACATAGGATTCCGGAGGGTTACCAAGCTTCAATGCCAGTGATAGGAAGGATGCTAACTTGAGTATTATACAGACTGACAAACGGCCTTATAGCTGCCTCCCTTTTTAACTTGTATTTTTCCCATTGCTATGCAGCTGAAGAGCCACTACTGTCAATATGGTAATTTCAATTTACTGCCTGACCAAGCAGTTCCTCAGCCCTCTAGAGCATGTTATGAATTATATTAAAACTAATAGAAAGGGAAATAAATCCAGAAACAAATGAATGCCATTATCAGATCTTGAACAGTTGCTGCAGGAGGTGCAACATTGCCAGAGAGGGTTCATTTCATGTGGTAAGATGACATGTACTAATAGCAGTTTACACCCACAATGGGAAAGCTATAGTATTTCTGATATGCTGGAGTCGTTCTCATCTGCACAGTCACAAACACACTTATAATCTGTAATTGGGGTGAAGGACAAGAACCATGACGCTGGGAGAAAAGACTGCTGTTCTGATTACACATGTATAGCGATGCGCTTACATACTGTATTCATTATACCTGACTTTAAATGGTCTACACTCTCTGGTTGGATGAGGGATGAGACATTAAAGAATTCTAATTCTTTTCCTTAAGAGAACTGATCCATTCACCCTCTTAGTGGAAAGGAGCAAAGTTCCAGGTAGGATTTTGTCAGATTTAATGCTTGGCAAATCCACTCGTCCACTTGCATGCTGAGAGTTAAAAACTGCATGGCTGGCAAGCTTGGGCACAGCAACAGTTATCAGCACAGCAAAGAGATGAGCCTTGGGATGGAAGCTCCAGAAAAGAGACAGAGGAAGCCAACCTTGCCAATCCCAAATCCTCCTTACTACAAGTGCATGCAGCACAAATGTTGGCCAGTGACCTCCTACATGATTTGTTAAGAGCTGCTACTCCTCCAGAAAAACTGTCTTTCAACCTCCTCCCTTGAAATAGTTTCAGCTGCATTATGTTTTTGGCTTTATGACTACCCTCAAACAGACCTCTTTGGGTGCTCACCACTGCACCCTCATATCCAATAGCTTTAGGACATTCCGTTAGTGTCCTTCCTCACTGACTACCTCGCTAGCCGCAACAATGGTGGTAGCTGCAATCTTTTTCATGGCTCAATGCCCGAAGTCCCCCTACCCCTTCAGCAATGCAGGAATGATGGTGATCCTGTGAAGGGGAATCTGTTAGACTTACTCTTCAGTGGCGGCCTGCTGCTCAATGACTGTCTGTCTGCTGCTTCAGTCCCAAGAGTCAGCAGGCCTAATCCTGCTCCCATGGAATTCGAAGGCAAGGCTCCCATTGATTCCAATGGGAGTGTGAATGGGCCCACTGATTCTCCTGGGTGTATTGTCAGAAAAGGAGTGCAGGATTGTGGGAAGAGAGACAAAAGTAACATGGTTTGGACTAGTAACTCTTCCTACAAACCAACCTTGTTTTGTACGGAAGCACCTACATTTACACTTATTAGGCCCAATTCTCCATTGCTCTGTACGTTGTCATCATTTCCACCAGCTGGGTAGGTAATAAACACAATGGTAACATTTACATCCACTGTGCACTGGTATAAATGTACATTATTTTCATTATTTTTTTGTCCACTCTGTCACATTTCTACATTGACTCTGAAATAAAAACCATTTAATGTGTGTTCTAATGGATCCAGGTTTTATAATTCAAGAATTACTTCTGTTTAGCAGTTAATGGCTTCTACCCTGTGTCTTGTCCTCTTGCCCCCAAAGTTTTGCTAAATATGTGATTTTTCTTTGGACTCTGGTTCCTTGCTGCAGGTAAGTCATTAATGCTATTTTTAATTTCACACCAATGGATACAATATCCATAGCTATTGCTAATTTTTATAAATGAGAGTATTAGTTCTAGAAAAACAATTTTGAGGAAGATTTGGAGGCCCTAGCCACAGCAAATGCCTTTGACCATACACTTTTCAAATCCTAGTTTAAGCAGAGTCCTCATTGAGCAATTAGGAGAGGTTCAGGATAGTTAGTAAATCTTTTCACTGTGAATTTTTATGGCAAATGATCACTTGTTATGTTCCAAATGGGTACAAGCCTGGTAGAAAGCAATGGTACTCATGCTTACTTTACACACAAGGGTGAACTTTCAAACTGGCTTTCCCAAATGTTTTTAGCGTTCCGATCTACAAGCATATTTTTGTTTGGAAGAAGCCTTCCTAAGCACTGATGCAGGAAAGATCACGTACCCTATAAACTCCTCTTGCTCGCTGAGGGGCACAGAAGTGATCTGAAGTGTAAGTGTGCTGTCAAGCCCTACTGCTACCAAATCAAGAGTCACCTGCCCAGTCCACATCTAATCCACCTCAACGAGAGGTGGAAGCTATGGCGACAGGATAGCATCTCCCATCGACGCAGTATAACATAGACACTGCTGCAAGTTGATCTAAGGTACATTGGCACAAGTTACATTACTCGTATAACGTAACTAGCGTCACTTAGATCAACTTAGTGCGGTACTGAAGATATGCCTTCAGAGACGACTAGCGTACCATTCTTTATATCAGATCTCAAGTTGACAAGGATTTGCCACCAACAAAATGGCAGAGATACAAGTTTCCAGCTTACCCATAGTCATCAATCAGATGGGTGCCAAGCACCACTACATCAAGATCAAAGAACTGTGGTTCTGCCTTAATGCCACACATGATAGGTGCTAACTTTGAATAATCAGCCCGGTTGCAAGTAGCAACGCAAACCCGAAGTTTTCGGTTGTTCCCATTCTTCTCCATGATTTGTCTTTGTTTTGAAAGATTCTTGAAATACAGTTCCTGAAACAACAGAAAGCAAGGATTAATATTTTTCTATACAGCCATTAAACTACATGCTTAAATAATGAAAGAGATATGGCAGAATTCTATGCTATTCCAGTGTAGAAATCTGGATAAATGCTAACTGTTCAAAAGATTATCATTTAGATAACAGGTATCTTGCAGGGAAAATCACACTTTCAATTTTAAGTATAATCTCAGATTGTGCACCTGCTTTCACAGAGGAAGCAGTTTAGTGATTAAAGCAAGAGGCTGAATATTGGGACTTTTGAGTTCTAGTCCTTGATCTGAGATGGAATTGTTGTGTAACCTTGGGAAATTCACTAAGGGCTAAATTTTCAAAAACATCCACTAATTTTGGATGCTCAATCTGAGTGACGTAAAGTCTGATTTTCAGAGATGCGGCGCTCTCGACTTGAAATGGAGCTGTGGAGGCTCAGTTCTGTTAAATATCAGGCCGAAAGAGACTGAAGTTGGACATTCAAAAGTTGAGGCATGCAAAATGTGTGAACATCTGTGAAAAATTTAGGATTTAACACCTTTGAGCCTTAGTTTACCTGACTTTAAAATGGAGATAATTATACAAACACATTGTGAAGTCCAATTGTAATTAAAATGCTTTGAGATGGTCAGATTGAGTGCAAAATTAATACTGTTTTGCTGGATGACAGTCAGAGCCGAAACCCCCCTAATGGAGGGGACTGTTGGGAGATACCTAGGGTTACAGTAACAAAGACAGTGTGGGACCATCAGAAGAAAGTTGTCCCTGAAGAGTGGGTGTCAACTCCTTTATCAGCAATGCATAAATCACTACGTATGTGAGGGGCCTCCACTAAATCAGGTGTGTAACTAAGACCCTGACTGTGATCTCACTTGCAGTGATGTAAATTAGGAATAATTCCACTGCAGTCAATTAAGTTTACACCAGTGCAAAACCAACACGGGATCAGAACCAGGCCCTAAGACATCAAATAATTCTTATCAATCTTCAGCTATTATTAGATACTCAGTTCTCTCCAATTCCCCCTGACATACTCATGCAAGTACAGCACACAATTTCCTAAATGCAATGTATATAATAAACTGGTATTACATCTGATCTTTTCTTTAACACACGTTCAAGCTTCAAAAAGAATGAGCAGATTATTCCTTATACTGGTGTAGCACTGTAATGGAGTATTTTATGAGTTTAAATGACAAGTTTCACAAAACAAGACATTCTGTACCACTAATTTTCCTACTCTGAACCTCCCCTTCACAAGAGAAAAGGAAGGTCAGTTAAGTGTCAGCTCACTTACTGGGATTCGGTTCAGAGATCTTCATATATCAGAAATCTTCTAAGCATTGTTCTAGCTCACATTTTAAATTTACAGTAAAGGAGATAGCCTCTGAAAGTTTCCGGAAACCTTGCAACACAGACCTGGGATCATCCATGTAAGCAGAGGGGATGAAAACACAGTGACCTTCCCAATGGGGCAAGGAAACATTTATTCCCTTTCCATGGGAGTCTGCAGAACTGGATCTCCACAGTGGGCTTTCGCTGATGCAGAAGGATGAGCAAAAGGTGACAGACATTTTTCTTTCATTGTCCATTGGAGCTGTGCTGCTATGGAGACTGGAGTGAACAGGAATGGGCCAGAGACTCCAAAGACAGAGTGGAGGTCGAATCTTGGAGCTCTCTAGGGTTTAGGGGCTGAACGTCCTTCTCATTCCATGGTAAAGCCATCCACATTAAACTCAGTGAGGGAAATCTGAGTTTCCAATCTCATACACAGGTTTGTAACAGGCTGGTAGGGTTTACCCAACACCCTTTACCTTGTTAGCAGGTGTTGAGCCTGCTGGGAAAAGGGTCAGTATGTTAGTCACATCCACTGAAGACTCGTTACCCCAATCTGTATAAAAAGGAGGCAGGAATGGCCTCTGAGGAGAGTTAAGGGTTGAGCAGTCCTGATGCAGAAACCCTTCAGTGAATGTCTATACAACAGGCCTGAGAAAGGTGCCTGCTCAGTTTGGTGCAGAAGTGTTGATACAGAGGAGGAGAAAAATAAAGGCACAATGCTAGAAGTCATGAAAGGGGAAACCTACCACAAGGTGCTTAAATGTACATCACTACACAGAGTATACCTAGTCTTCATGAGTGCTTTAAAGGTGTCAAAAGGTCACTTGTCCCTTCCAAGCAGGTAAGCTACAGAACAAATATTGTGAAGTAGGTCATATTTACATGACCTTAGAACAGTGCTCTCTTTTTGTCCTCAGTTTCACTGTGCGTAGATTGCAGAATAAGTGTTCTCCTCCCCAGAAACTCTTACTTTGTTTCCATCTCCTGGTAACTAGTAGTCATATAAGAAAGTTATATCCTCCTACAGAAGTGATTCAGTTTTTGTGGCTTAATATTAACCTATTATGTAAATACTTCCTTCTATTGTGAGATGGGTACAGCTCTCCCTGAAGCATAACAGACCTCTTTTCCTCACTGCCCCATAGCAAATCCTGCTCCTGTTAATTTTGAGTCCTGAGATCACTCAGCCCTGGTAGTTCATGAAGTTTCAACATCAAGCTAATTAGATCAGAACACTCCTAGAAACTTATGCTCTTGTTGGTTTCATCACTAATGATATTAAGATCAGCAGACCTGCTTCTAGCAAAGCCATGTCTTCCTCTGAAGTTGCTGCCTTTTAAAGTTTACCTTCATTTGCAGATGAGATGGCTTTTCCCAACTTTAGTTTCAGTGGGTCCCTAAAGTTTCCTAAAATCCTAAATGAAGAGTTTAGATTTCAAATATTATAATGCCTATGCATACCACTTTATAGGTCAAAAAATAACAAGATTATAGTAATATGGCATTACAACAGTCTGAACAACACATTGTCTTTTTGAATCACATTTTGATATCACCTTTTGGAAATGAATCGAACAAAAACTAATTAAAAAAAACTACCATGCAGTTCAGTGGAATAATGTGTGCTGTATTTTAAAAGTGAACCTATCAATTAAAAAGCCACTCTTCAGAGAGTTCTGTAGTTACTGTATTTACATGCTACATTTAGGATTATTGAACTTGAAAGATTAGAGAAAAATATTTTTTCCAGCTTGTTTACTTTGGGCATCTGATAGCACTTCATGTGAATCAGGCCATGTCTACAGTAGATAGCTTATGGCGGCAGTTGTACAGATACAGCTGCACCGCTGTAAGATCTGTCATGTAGCCGCTCTATGAGAGGAATGGGGCAGTTTGTAACTTTCAGATATTGTTTCAAGCTATCTGAATATTTACGAAGGCAACACTATATTGGCTTAACCTTGAAAACATGATCCGAGCAGATCTTTGTAAATATGGAGCAAGGAACATCTCACTGAAATAACAGTTAAGATTCCGGAGCACAATGCCATTGCAAGATGCAGATTCCACAGCAAATCCTGCATGTTGGGAATTCACAGGGAACTGGAGTGTTCTCATCCTCAAAAAGGCTACTCCACTGACTCCAACTACTGCTTTATTTCCCTTCAAAGGAAATTCGTGGAACGCCCTCACCTCATCTTCAACTTTGGCTTTAAATCCCTCTCCTTCAACTCCAGGCTGGATCCCTTCCAGTCTGCCTTTCATCTTCTCCATTGCACTGACACCACCACCATCAATATCTCTAATGACCTCTTTTGGACCAAGTCTCAGGGCCACTACTCCAGCCTCATATACCTTGCCCTCTCTGCTTCTTGTTTTCATGCTGAGCAATCAGAAGCACTTAACATGGCTTCTGCTTCAACAGCAAGAAGATAGCCATAGGGAATTTTCTAGTTATTTGTGTTAGGTTAGCACCTGGGAACCCCAATCAAAGATATGGTCCACACAGGCATGGTACAGAGAAGTAACAAAAAATATAATCCCTGCTCTTGAGAGCTTGATGCAACCTAACCAGCAATGTTCTGAAAGTCAGAGGGTACCCATTTCACCTGTACTGTGACAGCAGAGCTGTGATGTGACCTCCCACACTGCAGAGAAGGCTGTGTACTGCAGACAAAAAATAGCCATTGACCAAAATGTGTTTCAAGGACATGAGCGAAGGTGATTTGGTAATGGTTAGAAAATACTATTACAAATGCAGAAAGGATAAAACAAGCTCATATAGAGTTCTTAGGCTCTGTCTTGACAAGGAAAAATGGTCTTGCTTAAACTGGGTTTAAACACACACACTTCTAAATCCAATTTAAATCCAATCTTTTAACCTAGTGTAGTAGATGCATGAGAACACCTTTAGTTCAATTTTAGCTAGACAAGTTCCAACCTAGGCAGGCCTATCTTGATTAGGAAAAATGGTCAAGTTTAAGTAAAAGGTTTGGTCTCAAATTCTATTGTCTTGATGAGGAACAAAATTATGTGTGAATCTGGTTTAGCGTGCTATCTTATGCTGCATTACACAGTGAAGCAGCAAACCGGATTTAAAAAAAAAAAACATTTTAAATGCAAGTACGCACAAAAATAGGGTTCTCTCACCATTAAAACAACATTCTAGGAGCTCACTAATGCTCATCATTTATATTTGACATTAAACAAAAGCAGTTTCTCCCCATCCCTCAGCAAACATTTAATAGCAAAGCTGTAATGAGTTGCCATGTTACAAAGACCTTTTTTAAAAAAGTAAAGAATGCAAGTATTATTAATAACTAAAACTCAACTAGTTGCCAAAATAAGGGGACAGAGAACATCTGGCAATTCATTATACGTTGATTTTCATTGTGTCCATTCACTTAGGGCTTGGTCCTGCAAACATTACTTGTGCTTTCTACTCCTAGAACTGCTTAGTGCTATACAACAGTGGGATTACTTACTGCAGTAAGCAGTACTTACTTCAGTAAGTACTTCTGATAGTTAAATGTTTGCAGGTACAGGCCTTTATTTACTAATTCACAACATTCAGCAATTTCCAAGGATTTTCCCTGTCATTATGGATGTTTTCCTGTGTACAGTAAACAAAAATGCCTTAGTATAATGACTTATGTAATGCTAAGGCAATTACAGCTCCATCCTGCAGAAGTCTGTGGGACAAAATGTGTGAGTAAGAGCCACAGATATGGCTGTAGGTCTCTGCAAAACTCCAGGGCAATAAACACTCCAGATTCCTAACCAAATTCACAACTGTATTAGATGGCACCACAGTCATGTTCTTTTTCTAATCTGGATTGAGTCACTACTGTTACACTCAATCACCATTTAAAAAGCAATCAAATATTAATTCATGACTATTTTAGAAATGCAATGGACTTTCAGAGTTTCAATACTTCAGAGAGATTGACATTTTCTCCAGCTGCAGAGTTCTGCACCTTTGCTATTATTCCACACTATGTCTTAGTGAAAGTCAAAACTTAGTCTTGGATATCATTTCCTTTAACAGATATGACTTTTTATAAAAAGGTATAAAGTATTTGAGAACTTCATCTTCTTTTCTTGACGATGTCTAGAAAATACTCTGCAAACAATTCTAGCAACACTGTTCTGTTGCCCAGGTCATACAGCACATGGTCATACATTGCTAAATGAAATCTATAAGGACTAATTCTTCCTCCTATATACTGAGTAGTTGTATAATAAATTAATTTGATACATACATCACTGTTACAACAGAATTACAGTTTCTTCTTGTTTTTAAATAAAGCAGCTCATTACACAAGTTTTTCTAAGAAGGACAACATCCCTTCATCTATGAAAAACAGAGGTCATAATTAAAAATAAGAACATGCTCAAAATTTTTATGACAGCTTTAAAATTACAAGATTATTTCTGACATTGTCTGACTAATATATGCAAATATATAGAGCCTTTTAAACAATGATCTCAAAATGATTTATATATGTGAATATGTATTCCCTCTATTTGCAGTTGGAGAAACTGAGGCACAAAGAAGTGAACTGACTTGTCCAAGGATACAGAGCCAGGAAGTGACAAAGTCATGAACAGATCCCAGGTATCCTTACTCCAAGTTACACGTTCTAAACATCAGACACCCAACTCCCCTGAAACAGGATTTTTATCTGCTTATTTATGCAAAATAGACTTTAAAAGCAGTATTGGTTCAATTAAGGCCCTTCTGGAAAAACTCTTAAGTTCCTAAAGCCATTCAGCTAAGATCCAGATAAGATCACCACCCTAAATCAAGAATTTACCAAGGATATCAGACATCAAAAAATCTCTTGATATACAAAATAATTACCAATCTGTAGAAAATTAAGTAGACAGACTGTCATCTGAAAAGCAACACATTTTAAACTTAATTATCAGTTACTGCCTTCTATAGCAATGGCCTCTTACAAATAGTTTGTAAAGTATCAGCAGAGATCAAAGATTGTTATGACACCTGTTCTGGAGTTGGCTAGAAACAAAAGCAGTTCTTACTGTGGAAGTGCATTTCAGTTATATTTAGTGTTGATAAGTTTCAAGCAATCCTGCAGCAGCATTATTTTTAGTTTTGAGTTTAACCTCTGTTACATGTTTGGATTCAACAATGAAACTACAACATAATTAGCACTGGTCTAAACTTAGTTTTTTGTAGCAATATAACTGTTTCAGTTAGGGGCATGATTATTTTAGCCCATATACTTCTATGAGTACAACCCCTCATGTGGGCAGTTATTGGTACGAAGATGAGCTGTTCCACTGCAGCTGTCAGTACAGTTAAAGCTGGTCTATATGCAAGCCCTTACTGGTGGCCTCGTATTTGGATTCTGAGTGCTAAAGAAATAGGATTTTCAGTTAGATGACAATTTAAGAGCACAGACAGAATTTATTTGTCCTTATAGGCTCAAAAAAGATGAGAGTTGGGATCTGATTTCGGTGTTTGAAGTTCTCACAGACAATTTACTGTGATATAGCTAGCCAAGGTCAATACCTTAACCCTTACCCAACTTGGACATCACCAAGCTACATCATGGTAAAAACTCCAGAGCCTTATCTCTGTTAGGATTTGACAGCAAGATAACTAATGTTCATTAGCCTCCTCTCTCTAAAAACATCTTTTTTGGCAGCAACGATATAGCCAAAACCTTTTTAGTTGTTTCCTGGTAATGTGCTCTGAAGCGGCTCTCTATCCTACCATTAAAATGGAGCAACCTCGGTCACGAAATGTAGACCCATCTTGGCAGGGTGTGTGTGTAAAAACACAGAAAACTTGTTCATACTTTACATATCTTTAATTTATGCATTAAGCACCTATTCTTCAGTACTGAAATCAATGGGAAAACTGCCATTAACTTAAATAGGTCTTAAGAGCCCAATTCTGAAAAGTCCTGAGTAACTTCCACATAAGTCAAGTAGAGGAGTGGATGCTCAGTGCCTTCAGTGTATAACATCTTTTGTAATGAATTATTAACAGTGGAATTTAAGGTGTTAGTTTTGTGCTATTTAGCCCTCACTAGTTTGGGATCTTCATATCTGAATGACCACCTCCCTCTCCAGGTTGTGATCAATGGAGCCCCCTCCATTTAAAAGACAGGAGAGCTAGCAGAACAGCATTCATCATGAGAAATCAGCTCATCCCGCCTTGGCCTCAAGTCAGTCTGTGACTGGTGCCTTCAGAAGGAAGCATGTCTATTTCCTAAAGGGCAGCAAGAGCTTGGAGGCTTGTGAAAGGGTGGGGAGTGAATGGGTGGGGTGGGTGAACAGATAAATAATAGAAATAGCAACTGTCTCCAACACATGTCTAATATTGTTAATATTAAATAAACCCCCATTGTTAATATTTAACAAACAAGCAAATGACAGCACCTGGGCTTTAACGTGTATTCACTTTTTACTGGCACTACATCCTGTTAGAGATAGTGGTGGCCTTTCAACCCCAGGGAGAAAACAGATGGGTGGGGTAAACTGCCCCTGTAAATGGTCTTAATACCAGTGAGGCAGGAAAGAAACCGGGCAAGAAACGAAATCGCACAATAAGGGGTGTGGAAACAAGAACAACCAACCTGAAACTGGGCACAAGAGAAACACCAGCCCCTGCCTCCAAATCCTGGGTGAGGAGGGGGTCCCCACTGAGAGAACTGGGGGTAGGTCCCCTCACCCCATCTGTGTACGGGGGGGGTCATTCCGCCCCCAAGAGCAACGCTTAGGTCTCTCCCCGTGTGTGGGGGGGTCATTCCCCTTATCCTTCCCCTCCCCCATCTGTGGGGGGGTCATTCCCTTTACCCCTCCCCATCTGTGGGCGGGGGGG
>ML675650.1:3122204-3138639 GCA_007922155.1 Mesoclemmys tuberculata | reverse complement strand
GGAGGGGTCATTCCCCTTATCCTTCCCCTCCCCCATGTGTGGGGGGGCCATTCTCCCCCCTTCCCGGAGAGCAGGGTGTGTGTCTGTCTGTCCCGCCCGCCGGGCCGGTGATGCCCGCGCTAGCCTGGGGGAGGGGCGGGATGGGAGTGACTGACGGGCCCTGCCCCCGGCTGAGGGGAGGGGGCAGAGCCCCCCCCAGCGCGGGCGGGAAGGCCGGGCCGCGCTCGCGGCCGCGCGCCTCACCTCCGCCAGCGACGTTCCGCCGGCCCGGCCCGGCCGCGAAGCGATGGATGCGCTCGGCGCTCGCGCTGCCCAGCCTGCCCTACCGCGAGCGAGCGCCGAGTCATCGACCGGAGGGGCGGGGGGCGGCGGTCGTCAGAGGCTGGGAGCCCCGCCCCTCACAGCCCCCGCCCTGGGGAGGCGTGGCCCTGCCGGGGGGCGGGGCGGGAGAGTCCTTCATAGCCCCGCCCCCTCGCAGCCCCCCTCCATCCCCTGGGGGATGGTCACAGACCGCCCTGCCCTGTGTAACTGGGGGACCCCCCTTCCAGGGACCCCCTTCAGCCACTCCCCGCACTGGGGAGCACAGGGCCCCCCACAGCTCCCCCCCCCCCCCGTCTATGGCCGGGCAGGCACCGCCGTGCCCTCTGAACCGGGCTGGGCGCAGGCAGCCCTCGCCCACCCCGGCGGGCGCTCCTCTCCAAGCCCCAGCTCCTGGAGCCCTGGGTTCACAGGAGAACCCCTGCCCCTCCCTGGCCCCCCATTAAAAAGGGAGGTTCTAGCCTTCAATCCAGGCAGAGAGAAGCTTGGAAAAGTGGCTCAGAGGGAGAGGCTGGGATGCCAGGAGTTGAAGAGAAAGAGTTGAAGAGAAAGAGCCCGAGACTCAGTGTGTTTGAAATCACGTGGCTCTAGGGGGGCTGAGTCGGTGCGGCTGCCGCAGCGTGTCATAGCCCCCACGGCAATACGCTCCCCACCACCCAGGACGTGGCCGTTCTCTTGTGCGGTGCAGACGGGACCTTCACCAAGTCAAGGCCTGGGGCTGGCCAACAGGGAGATGTCAGTGCAGTCACCTACTCCGTGTGGAGGAAATGAGCTTGTACCCCACTGCAGCACAACCAGGCCCCGACCCCGCAATCAGATCTGTCAGGGAGGGCATGGAAGGGTCTGCTTGACTTGATTAAGCTGTAGGATCAGAATCCTACATTGCACCCAGATCCCCCAATATGCTAGTAATAATAGTGTACATTATTAGTACCAGAAACCTCTCTCTCTCTCTCTCTACCTCTGTGATGTAGGATAACAGGAACTGCATTAATTTAAAGATCTCCCTGTAGGTAGGTAGGGGCTGGAACTGAAGGACTGTTAATAATAATTACCTTGTACTAGATTCACACTGCTATTTAGCTGGTAAAATGTACAAAATGAATACCGCCCCAGACAGCTTACAGCTGTCAGCTTACAAGCTGGATAACTAGTTGGTACAATACAGATCGATATATACCGTGACATTCTCATAGCATAAATGCTTCATCAAAACAGCTTGGGCTTTAAGGGTATGTCTATATTGCAATAAAAGATGCGTGACATGGCCGTGGCTGGCCCAGCTCAGCTGACTTGGGCTGAGGCTGCGGTGCTAAAAAATTGCAGCACAGATGCTCCAGCCCTAGACCAAATGTCTACATTTCAGTTTTTAGCCCTGCTGTTCCGTGACCCCAAGTCAATTGATCTGGGATCAGCCTTGGTGCCCCTGTTTTTTTATTGCAGTGTAAACATACCTTGAGAGTTTCTTGAAGGCAGAGGCAGGGTGTTTGACAAAGACTAACTGGGAGGCTGCCCTAAACATAAGGCAGAGCGTGAAAGAAGGTCCCAGAATTAGGAGTAGGTGAAGGAGCTATAAGCAGTCAGGAGAGATGCTTGAGCTGAGCATAGGATGTGGGGATGCTACCTCACCAAGGAAAGGTGATCTTGTGGGTAAGGCACTGGACCGGAACTCAAGAAATCTGGGTTTAATTTCTGGTTCTGTCATAAAATTCTTACATAACTTTGGGCACCAATTCAGCAAAACCCTTAAGCATAGATTTAAATCTCATTGACTTCAAGGGGATTTAACTGTCCAATCAAGAAAATTGCTGAATCAGGTCCTTAATCTCTCTGTGCTTCAATTACTCGTTATAAAATGGAGATAATATTTCCTTCAACTGTCTTGTCTTCTTAGATTATAACCTAGGTGGGGCAGGGACTGCCTCCTCTGTCCTTGTGGCGTTCCTAGCAAAATGAGGCCATGGTTGGAGTTTCTAGGCAGGAACTGTAATAAAAAGGATGATAATAGATGTTCGTTAAAGTCCTGCTTTGGGGACACCTCCCATGAAAAATCTTTCTGCTGCTGTGTTGCTTGTACAAAGAATGTGCACTTGGCTAGGATGATTATTTATGATGATCTTCCTTTCATGGATCATGTATTGGCCTTTACCAAAGGCTAGCTACTGCACTTGACAGGTGAAGTGAGGGCCTGCTCTGCTGTGACAAATCATCTGGTCCTGAGGAAATATCAGTCCTGTCTAGCACCTGGGCACCAGGTACTTGCATTCTGGGGTATTTTCTCAGTTAACATTGCATCTGTGTTCATCAATATAGCAAGTGGGGAGGCCCTGAGCCCCTCCACTTTTGTGTCTTTCCCTCACATGCATATTATATTAGCACTGATTTCTGCTCCTGTTGTTTGGGGTGTCTAGAAGAGGACACATGCATGCATAAGCAAAGGTATGTGGACTGGGACATTCTTATCTTTTATTTGGAGGCAAGAGCATGCCCTTTCTCAGGTGTACTTTTTAGCAGCTGTGAACACAAAGGTAAAAAGGCTTTACGGGACCAATCCGTAATTCTTTATTTAGTCGAGATCTTTATTTACTTGAAGGGGAGGTTTGCCTGAGTCAATCTTGAATAATGATTGCAGGTTTTGTCTTCAGAAAGATTCCAGTGTCTCCGTTTACTGAGTTTTTTGGAAAGCAAAAGAATGTTGTGTGACACACAATAAGTCCTTACAATGGGTTGGGCAGCAACATAAGTCACGGCCCTTCAAAGCGCCAGTGACCTATGCATAATTGCGGTATACGCCCTCTTCTCAATTTACCATTACAACTGTGAGAAATGCTGATCCCAGGTAGAAGCAGCAGCTGGGAGGCAGCTTGGACTGAATTCCTGGCTTAAGCTGTTTTCATAATTTTCTGCATGTCAGTGCATCTTTTTGTATTTCGTGCACATTGCTTAAAACTCTGTATGCATGTCTAAAAAGGTCGCTTTGTATTAGAGTGTTGTGTGATTTGCACATTTTTTTGTTCCCTGATATAATTTCTGTAGCAGTACCTGAAAATGCGTTCACTGGAATGAAATGCTTAGCAAAGTCTGAATGATCTTTCAGAGTTAATTATCCTTTTTTTAAAGATATATTTTGAATGTTTCCTGTGGCTGCACAAGAAATGCAAATTGGTATTTAAGTATGTTGGGGATTAATGATCCTTTATGCAGAGCCCTGTATGCGCATCCAATCCATGGTCCATGGATAGCCGTGGATTTGCAGGGCTCTATTTATGCAGAATCCTTAGTCTTTTAATCTACTGTCTACAGAGGTGTTACTATAATGTTGTTTCCAGCAGCGCACAGGAAAGAGTCCTATAAGAATAAACACTTCCCCCCTCACCACTCCCACTCTCAACCTCACAGCATCAGCTATGTGGAGAGAGGCATCCTCTACTTCAATGGCTGAGGGAGCTCTCTCCATATCTCTGCACCATCTGAGAGCAGGAAGCCTGCCTCCTCCTGACTCTACTATTACTGCTAAAGATCCGTGGTCTCTCCATATCTGCGATGTGAATATGGCCCCCTGGGCCCATGCAGCCCTGTTGACTGCAGTGGGGCCATCACGGGGCTTAACTGCAGGATTGGAGCCTCAGTGATGATGTAGGACAGCTAGACTTCGCCTCCTCCTCTTGAAGCTGTGCAAAGCTGTAATAATTCTTGCAGCCCCAGCGTGAGGCTGTGGGAAGAGGGACGGATTCTGGACGAGGAGTAGGAAAGGGCACAAGTTGGGGACTTTATTTATACAACTCTTCTCTCTAGTTCTTGTTTTGCATCCCCAGTCACTCAGAGGGGTTTTGGTCTTACCGAGTAGGAAATCCTCTCTTTAATTTATTGCAGATCCAATATCCAGGACCTGTAGCCCATGGAAGCTGTGGATACTTTCTGCTGCACCATCGAGAGCTGACAGTATGTGACAGAATCCAGAACTTACCAAGGTGGTCTGAAAATAATACAGTTGCCACATTGCAGAGCCAGCACTGCTACAATGTTTAATAAGTTTAACATCCAGTTTAACATCCAGTTTAACATCCAGAATCCTAAAACATAAGTTTAACATCCAGAATCCTAAAACACCATCATGTTATGGATAAAAGGCACTGGATAATTTTTACTGGAAAGTGCTTCTGTCCATCTCATGCCACCTCTCCTAGCCACAAATTTAAACCATATTGCAGTTAATACTCTGTCTGACCTTGTTAATAAAAGCCATAACAGAAGATGACATGAAAAGTATTGTAACAAATGTGCTTGTATCATGACCAGAGGAACTGGAGTTGGAGGGCCAATCAATGTTCCCTGGAGGAAGGACTGTTATTGACAGGACACCAATGGAACAGGGAACTAGGGGGAATTAGGCTGGCTGCACATGCATAGGACAGTGGACAGGTGGGGGGGCCAGTACACAGTACATACATGCTCAGCACACTCTGCCAGCTGTCCAGGGCTCTGGATCATCCCGGATGTCCTGTTGCTTTGTATCAGAGGTGGCAGTCAGATCACAGAGCTTTATGAAGTGGCACTTTGTTCAACTTAATCTACATTCTTCAGCTTCCCTCTTTGTGACTGAAACACTGCTGGCTCTGTACTGGGCAGTGGGCTAAGCTCCCAGTGCAACATCCCGTTAGAGAGGGCTCCATAATTGCTCCAGCCCAGGAAAGGGAATTAGGGGGATTTGGTGCAGGGGGCAGCAGTGACAAAGCCAGGCAGTTTAGGAGCTGGGACTGAAGGGCTAAGAACCAGCATGGGATGTAGCCCTTTGCTGGCAAGGGGGCCATGGTAGCTGCAGCTGGTGGATAACCTGGAGTGACCTGCTACCAGAAGGCTGTGTGGATGGGCCTGAGTGAGGCTACAGATGCTGGATGAAAGGACTGGATTCTGTCTTGGAGAGCTGCAGGTCTGGTGCGATTGCTTCCAGGGCAAGAGATGGTCTGGATTAAGCAGCCCTAGCACTGGGCTGGCAGACCCCCACCCTCGTCTAACTGGACTGGAGTGCTCTTAAGGGACCTGTTATGGGTTGTATCATTTTTTGTTTGTAACTTAAAGCAGTGGTGGTGGTGCCCAGGGAAGTTGCAGTATTTATTTTCAGCAGCCCTAGGAAACCCTCAGTTAAACATCAACTTCTGTGAGCGTGTACGGGAACCCACTGAAGGCCAGAGCCTGAAAGGCCTAGCAGTTGGGATACCTACAAAGGCATGTAGGTACTCTGTGCTATGGAGTCTCCAGGAATTAAAGATTAATCGTTAATCAAAGATGATGTCATGTGATGAGGCCTTCAGGAATACGTCCCACCCAAATCGGTGACCCTAGTGCCTCGGAGCACGTGGCGCACTCAGCACGCTGTACCAAACATCTCTGGGGAACGATACACCACAACAGTTGCAGTGGCTCCCTGCAATAGGCTCGGTTACAGTACAACCAGTGCTCTAGTCTCTCTAACTCATGGCTATGGAGACTATTGTACTAGACAAACACATTATTACGGAAGTTATATTAATGTACATTTTATTTACACTGTGGGGCTCTTACAGTGCATTTCTTCGTATGGAAGTTTTGCCTGAATAAAGAGCATGCGACTGGGCCCTTAGCTGTCATCTTTCCCTCCTACTAATAACACTAAGGCATTAACCACAGATTTCCTTTTCAAGTGGAATCTATTGACCAGACTTTCCAAGCAAACAGTGAGTCACCCTGCCTGACTGTGTTTTGGTGTCTATTTTTTCCAGACTAATATTTCTAGGTCCTCTGAAGAGGATAACCAAGTAATCCAGCATAGCTGGGGTTTTGTCTCCAAATCCTTACCCAGAGGGGCCCCTATAATCTAGAAGCAGTAGGGACTAGGAAAAGGAGAGATCCCTGTTTTCTGCTGCAAGGAGAAGAGGAAAGAAATGCATTTTGTACACTCAGAATTCATAAACTATGACTTCTGTCTTATGCTTATACAACCATTTGTCTGTAAATATGACATTGTTTTATAAATGTCTTTAACTCTCTAAAAAAAGAAAAAAGAACTCTTCATTTGCATGAAGTGTATTTAGATTAAAACTGAAAACAACTACGGGGATGTGAAAATTCAGGCCAAGATCTTTTAAAGCGACTAGCAATGTTTGGTTGCCTCAGTTCTGCTGGGCCCAACTTAAATCACCTTAAAAGATGCCTGCACTTTAAGGACAGCTGCTCAACACTTTCTAAGAATCAGGCCCCTGTGAGGTATCTAAAGTTGGGGAGCTAAATCACTAGTCACTTTTGAAAAGCTTGTCCCTAGGCTACAGTCACTGTGAATTACCCCTGTAATGACTGTTCTCTGTGTGAATTTTACTATAGCAATACCAAGCAACAAGTACTATTTGTTATAAGCACCAAAGAAAAATATTAGAGCAAGCACATGCAATAGGGAAAAAACCCAAAAGTGATCATCTTGTCAGAAATGATCCTGTTTTTTTCTTAGTTAAAATTGCCAAGTAAACAGTGAGCAGTTCTTTATGACAAATGAATTATCCATATCTGACCTGAGCAAAAGTCTGTCTGGTAATAAATTACATGTGATGCTTCAGAGGGAAGGGGAAGGATAATGCAAGGCTATTTGTGTCATACTACACCATGTAGGAAGGAGATGTCGGGGTTATTCCATTTTACCCTTGGTGTAGAATTGATCCTATAGCTCCTTGCAGAGTGTTCTATTCCAGTACAAGGAAGGCATGGGCTCAAGTGAAATTAAGCACTAGGCATATTCTGTGCCAAGAGGAGAAAAGTCTAGAATAGAGCTGTGTGAATAAGATTTTTTGGTTCACTGGCAATTCCAAAAATATTGAAGAAAATGTTTTCAGGTCAACCCAAAACCAAAATGATTTCATTTGTCTAAAACTTTGTAAAGTAAAAAATACATTAGTAGGGAGTTTTGTTTCAGTTTTGAGCATTTTTATATATTTTTAAATTTTTAAAATAAAAGCAAAGGAAATGTCAAAATGAAAAGTTGTTTCAAATTGAAAAATTGAAATGTTTTGTTTCAGGAATGTTGAAACAAAAAAATTGTTTCTTTTTCCAGAATATTTTCTTTTAATCCCAAAACAATTTGCCAAAATCATCATGAATTCACAAAATTACCTCTAATATGGTCAACGGGAACCTGCATTTTTCACTGAAAAAAGTTTTGCTCCACTCTAGTTGAGTCCCTTGTGTACTCCTTCCGTTACTCACAAGAGTATAAATGTAGTGAAAGTGGGTGCATGCCAGGATGTATCAAAGTCCCAGATACAGGGTGACCAGATAGCAAATGTGAAAAATTGGGATGGGAGTTGGGGGTAATCAGTGGGTACATAAGAAAAAACCCTGAATATTGGGACTGTCCCTATAAAATCAGGACATCTGCTCACCCCAGTCCCAGATAGAAAGGGAGAGCCTGGATTCCATTTAAAGAATTCAGACATTAACTCATAAATCACACCAGTTCCTTTAAAACCCAGCCATGTTGTTTTTAGGTTTTTTGTTTTTTAAAATCCAACTTTTTTGGGCTGTCATTAAGATAATGTGTATTAATGTTTGATAAATCACAAATATAATTCACAAATTGAGTCAAGCATCAAAAATTTCAGATGTACAATCCAAGGAAGCTAGGTGTGTTTACTGACTCTATAGTGTGATACACCTTGATTCAGACTAAAAGAAAAAGCAACCCCCATCGCGGGGGCTAATGTGGGTGGAAAAGTGACATAGGGCCCTGATCCAAAGTCCATTGAAGTAAATGGAAAGATGCCCATTGGTTTTTGGATCAGGCCCATAATCATAGAAATGTAGGACTAGAAGGTGCCTCCATAAGTCATCTAGTCCTGGCCCCTTGCACACTCGTGGCATGTACATCTGAAGCCCTAAGCTCAATTGCTTACAAGTGAGGATGGATTTGATGGTCTTGACCTCATTTGTGCACATCAAATGCCCACCAGAGAACTGGACACAACTGGCAATCTGCTCAAGAGGTGCTGTGGAGCAGTTTATGTAGCTTAAGCATGTAGCACTCATTGAGGTGAATTAACACTGCTGTGTGAGGAAGGTTGTACAGCGTCTGCCTGGAGTCTGCCTGACCCAGGCCAATGTTCTTAAAGCCTCAGTTTTCACTTGCTTCAATGACCTTGATAAACACGAGTAAAATCCACAATCCTTGCTCAATCTTGAATGGTCTGGCTAACGTGAGCCTGGCTATCAAACCAGGATATGCTCCTGCAGGAACGTCACTGTAAAGTTGACTTAGTGAAACTTGCTTGTTTACATTGCTCAAACTATAATTTATACAGCACACAAAATAAATACACACAAAATAAATCTTTAGATAAAGCCACAGAGGAAAGAATGACGCTATTCGCCCTTACTCAAAGCATTCATGCCTTGGAGAAAAGCCAGCTAAGAGCTCTATTCGGATACAACTCAGTTCTGAGAAATCAACAATTGATATGATGACATCCTAAAACATTGCACCAAACCCATCATGTAACCTGGACTCTGGCACAAAGATTGGCTAAAAGAAACCCCCCAAACCAACCAACCAACATGACTTTGTCCATGCATTAGAGGTGGGATAATCATCTTTACCAAATTCCAAATATCAGACCTCAATACTGATTAGCTAAGTGAATTATTATTATCTATATGATGGCTCCAGTTTAGGAAGTCATTCAATAAAGCACTTCAGTATATGCTTAAGTCCATCTCTATTCAGCAAAGTACATATGCTTAATGTTAGGTATATGCTTTGCTGAACAGAGATGGACTTAAGCATACTTATGTGTTTTCCTGAATCAGGACTTCTAGTAGCACCTAGAGGGCCCAACAGGGTTCATAGCCCTAGTGCGCTAGGGGCTGTACACAGCATGCAAGATAGTCCATGGCCTCAAAAGATTACAATCTAAATACACAAGATAGACAAATGATGGAGGAAGAGAAGTGATTTGCCCAGGTTACCCCACAGAAGAGCTAGGAATGGAACCCGACTCCTGAGCTCCAGTCTAGCACCCTATCCACACTGTTTCTCTAAGCAAATGAATCTGATTACTGAAACAGAGTAGTGGGAACATGCGTGTTAAGGTCAGGGAAAGGGCAGTAGGAAGGAGTGGGTAGGAGATGAGTGCTAGGAGTTGGGGTGCAGGAAGCAGGGAGGGAGTGGTGCGTGGAACTGGACCATACTTAAAATTGTCTGTCATCTTATGGCTAGTGGCCATTACCAGCCTTGTTTTTTCAGATGACTTTTGTATGAATATGAACCTGAGCAAACAGTTAGATTTATGTACAGATCAGATCCAAGCGGGGGATTCACCCCATCTGTCCTTTCTGAGCTCAGCAGTAGGATTTGACATTACTTTTGTAAACAGGTGATTAATTCTACCTTGTGTGAACTGGTTGCCTCTTGCAGAAGCGCTTCACCCAATGCTGAACAGGTTGGAATCTAGTCATTTAAAAAAAAAAAATTAGCTATGGTGTGTTGCTGTCTGTAAGAGTCTTTCACACAACAGGGAAAATCAACTGACAATGCAGGAGAAACAGTGAAACTAACTGTATACAGAGTACAGTCAAATGTGGAAAGAGAACTGAAAACCAATGGTTTTTCTCTCCTTTTTTTCAGTTGCAGTCATCTTGAAGATTACACTACATTATGCATGCTGCCTCTCAAAATGAATGACATTATGTCTTTCAAAGTTCTGCTGCCAACCCTGAAGTCTGACATCAGGGTCCTTGGATTGGGTTAAAACAACAGAATACTAAAAATGGAAAAGAAATGTGATAATTTTTTTAAAAGCCTTAAGATTGCAGTCAATGGGCCCAATCTTCCATCTTTTAGCACCATTGATTTCAACTGGAGCAAGATGTGTGGAGTTTCTGCCCCAGATTCTCTGGGGACTTGGGGAAAGTCTGCAGGACTTTTTTTTAAAGCAAATTAACTCAGAACGTGACTATGTTTTATAAAGAGCTATTTGTATGCTAAGGGCTTGATGTGGCAAACATGAAACACATGAGTAGCTTTATGGACCTGATAGTTCCACTGAGTTCAAAGTTATTCTCTCATGGAAGAGGAAATGAAAAAAGTAAGTTATTTCTAACGTGATTTAATAAGAAGCAATTATATTTCATTGCTTTTGTTCTGTGTGTACTGTGCCAGTGTAATGTCTATGATTGGAGCTCTTAGGCACAGAAAAATAAATAATATCCTTTTTGTTGTATCCCATTTCCCGTCCTTCATCTGATTATTTGGACCCCAATCCAGCAAACTACTTAAGCACGGGACTATTCCCACTGAAGTTCTGTTTTGACAAATAGAAAGTCAAGAACCTTTTTTCCAACATTAAATCTTTTTCTAATGTTGAAAACAATGGAAACACTAAAATCCATCACAGACCTTAAATCCATGTGAGAGTTTATGTCTGAGGAATTTTACTTATCTTCTCTGGTGCTAGTGACCTTAGGGTTATCTTTTGCGTGTGCTGCCACCCACGCTGGAATCTAACATTGTGGGCAGCCTAGATCCAGCCGCAGTATGAAGTATGAAGCAGTACTGCAATACCAATACATTTCTCAGTGACAGAACAACAGAGGCAGAAAATACTATACGTTAAATAAAGTAGGCTCTGAGGACAGATACTACATATATTTGCTGTGGGGGGAGGGGGGAGAAGAACCAAATCTGATCATCTACTGATAGCTCTTCATGATTTTTTTCTCAGTTTAAACTATCAAGTAATCATGAAAGAGAAATTATCTTGTAATACGAGCTGATAATAAGAAATGCAGCATCACACTGTGTCTTGCTGCCCCATTTTATATTTCGTATTTTAACCAAAGACCCTGGTGAATGGTAGTTCAGTTTTGAGAGGCAGTGTGATCTCATGGATTGGCACTGAAATGGGTCTCAGGAGTCCTGCGTTCTATTTCTCACTCTGCCACTGGCCTGCCGGGTTTGCCTTGGGCAAGTTACTTCCTCTATGCTTCAGTTTCTCTTCCCACCCTTTGGCTGTTGCATCTATTTACACTGTCTAAAGTCTTCAGGGCAGGGACTGTTTCTCACAATGGGTGAAATCCTGGCTCCATTGAAGTCCATGGGAGTTTGGCCACTGCCTTCACTAGGATCAGGACTTCTCTTTATTTGTTTGTGCAGCACCTGGCTCAAAGGACTTGGGGCCTCTTGACTCTGTCAGATACAAATAGCAATCAAAATAATTTCGCAGAAGGAGATCAGTTAGTGGCAATTTGACCAGTAAGAAACCAGTTTTAAAGGTAATTTCTTTTCCCACTGATGCATTCTAAAATAAATGTTGGTTATTATATACTCACCAAAGAGAAAGATTAGAAGCTGGAGTGCCTTTCTTGGAGTCTACTAGGCTACTATTCATTTCTGAAAAGTTATGAGTGTTCATTTTCTTTCCCCATGTCAGTAAATATATCACCAGTCCTACTCTGCGTACAGGATTTCCTCCAAACATACCAATTAACAAAAAGGTGCAGTACATGCATGTCTTTAATTTGCATGGAAGACATCCTTCTTTTTTAAAGTTCCAGAGGGGTAGGGGTGTTAGTCTGTATACAGCAAAAACAATGGGAGTCCTGTATCACTTTAAAAACTAACAAATTTCTGCAGGCATAAGCTTTCATGGGCTGCAACCCAGTTCGAAACCCATGAAAGCTTATGCCTGCAGAAATTTGTTAGTCTTTAAAGTGCTACAGGACTCTTGTTGTTTTTTCTTTTTTAAAGGGCTGTGCACAGAAGCAGGAAGATCTTCATTAGGACCATGTGTCTTTTGCTTTTGAGTGCCTGGATTTTTTTACACAGCCAAAAATGGTAGCAAAGAGCAGTGCCTGCTGCATGTGTCTAATGGAAGACTGGGCACAGTGGGGGGGGGCATCCCCCACCCAGTGCAGAGAGCTCTAGGAGACCTTATGTCTCTCTCTGAGTCACAGTGCCACGTGGTACTTCCTATGAGGGCAGACTTCGAACAAGGGCCAGGAATTTACTGCCACAGTCTGGCCTGTAGGTACAAGCCAGCGCTGAGTGAAATCAATGGGAGTCTCTCCATTGAACCCATGGCAGCTGGATCGGGTCCTTAATGCACTGTTAGGGTAGGATGTGTTTTATCCCCTCTCCGAACAATGTCACGATACTAAAAGCAGTGATTATTACTGCAGAAAAACATCAGTTAAGAAGAAAACTAATTTCCTTTCACCTTCAAATGCCCAAAGAATTGCTAGATCACACTGGCTTTATAAACTATGAAGATACCCCGCTGGAGCCCTTTGCATCAAAGCATATGTCAGGTTAAACAGGCCTTTCTGGTTTTTTGCCCCCAGAGGAAGATTCACGTTAGTTCAGTAGGTCTTAAACAGAGTTATTGTGATGGCAGGTATTTAACAGGCATCTCCCTCGCCCCACCCCGCTTTACTGTGTGTCCTGTGATAAGCCCTGAGCCATCAGCGGGCTAGTGCTAACATAGTGGAAATCTACAGCTGTACAGGCTCTGGTGTGGGAGCTGTGGCCATTGACACATGCTGTATTTATGTTAGAACATGTGTCTTGTTTCAAGTAGTGGTGCTGGTTGCTCGGGGAGGGGTGGGAATTCCTTGGGCACCTCCACTGTCTCCACACCAGGCCTAAAAAGCTGAGTATTACTGCTGTCCTCCTTGCAGATGAAAAGGAATGGATCCATCTCTCTGCAGCACCTAGATATTGCTCCAGGTACGAGCCAGAGGGAGACATACAACACCTAAACCAAATGAGCTTTCTCGGCTGAACTCCACAGTGCCACAGCCAGGTACTAGAGAAGCTAAAAATGCTATTAATGCAATGGAGTAGAGGCTAGGTTTAGAAAAGAACTCTGTGAACCCGTAACACGCTCCCACCACCCCACCGACCCCATGGGGGACGCCACATTGTCACGAACTTATGAGCTCACCCTCTTCCGCACCCCACACGATCATTGTAACACGTAACGTTTCCCCCATCACTGTTATGTCTCCTGCACTGTAAACCCCCGCTTTTCACCCCATCCAGGACACTTCGGGCTATGACCTTGTTCCGCTCCCCAACCCCCAATGACTCTTTACCCACCGATAGCCCGTACCCCCGCCTGGATGCCTCTTGCTCTTGTGTTGTAAACCCTGTATTGTTCCTTTGAAACATTAGCTTCCAATAAAAGCTTTATATCTTCCAGAGCTGCTATCTTGGGGAAGCTAAGATAAGCCACCACTCTCACTTCATTCTAACTGGTTTCAGTGAAATTAATGTTTGAAAAAAACCTCTGAAGGTATCAGGGAAGTAGTTTCACTGACATTAGAAGGCTTTTCCCATGAACCCTAATTTGGGGTATAAAATCAGGCCGGTATCCTGGAATTGGTTCTCTGTGGTCTACTGCAAGTGTCTACTGATATGGATCCAACTGTAGGATCACAGCATTTACTGAATAAAAAGGCCACTGTTGCTGGAGCCGTGGCTCCAAGGCTGGTATGTAGGGTTCCCTGTGCATTCATGATAGAAAAAACATTTTCCTCTCCTGAACCTCTAAAACCTCTTTTAGACTGTACTCTCTTCAGACTGGACGGCCAGTGACGAGTTTGTAGCTGTTTTCTCCTCCAGGCTAATTAATAGTTCAGTGGAGCGGCTGTGAACAAGCACCAGTGGAGAAGGAGACTCCAGAATTTGTGCTTTGTGACACAGCTGAACACTGGCACTGCCGACCCACCGAACGCCAGAGCTGAGCTCACACCTGGCCAGGCTGGCGGTGGGGGCCAGCAAAGCATGTTTCTGGGGCAATCACTTGGGAAATGGAGAGGAGTGATTCCAGGTGAAGTGATGAGACATTCAGGATCTGGCAGGACGGACCCTGAGTTGCAGGTGTGTGTGAATGTCACACAGACCCTGAACGTTTAGGGTCAGATCCTGAGCTGGTGTTAATTGGTGTAGCTCCACTGACATCTGGGGAGCTATGCCAGCTGAGGAGCTGGCCCAGAGGATCTACACGGGCGCAGAGAACGTCACCCGCTGCGCGCAGCACGTGCCGCGTCTGTCTCTTCAGTAGTATGGCACAGTTCTGATGGTGGACAGAGTAGTATTCGAGTATTACAGCAGCAGAGCTAGTGCGATTGTCTCCAGCCTCGGGGAGGCACAACAGTGTCTCCTGGGGTCTTGAACAGCCTAAGACCTCTGCCCTCCGCTGACTGGCTGTTTGACCCAACCCTTCTCTTCCTCTCAGCTTTACTCCACACCTGCCCCTTTTACCTTCTTCTCCCCTGCCCTGTCCCTGTCAGCCCTTCCCATATAACTGATCCCCGCCCAACTAACCCACCCAAACAAAAAAACATGTGGAATTAACATCAGATAGTTCACTCTCCTTGTCTGCCCCTTCCCCACCCTGGCTCTATTTGGTCTAATTTGACTGTAAACTTTCCAGGCAAGGGCTATTTCCTTTGTTTGTACTGCAACTGTAGAGCTATAAAGCTACTGCAATTGTAAAGCCACTGTGTTTGTATAAGAAACAGGCAGAGACTCTCTACTACTGTGTTTGTATAAAGCTTAGCACAATGGGGCCCCATTCTTCCTCAGGCACAGCCATAACAAACATAATTACTATTTACTAGGGCTGTCAATTAATTGCAGTTAATGCATGCGATTAACGCAAAACAAATGAACTAGATTTTAAAAATAGTTGCAATTAATCACAGTTTTCATCGCACTGTTAAACAATAAAGAATACAAGTTTAAATTTATTATAAGTATTTTGGATGTTTTTTCACATTTTCAAAAATATTGATTTCAATTACAACAGAGAATACAAAGTGTCCAGTGCTCACTTTATATTGTTCTTTTTTATGACAGATATTTGCACTGTAAAAAAAAGATAAACAAAAGAAATAAGATTTTTCAGTTCACCTCATACAAGTCCACACAGTCCTACTTCTTGTTCAGTCAATTGCGAAGACAAACAAGTTTGTTTCCCTTACCAGAGATAATGCTGCCGGCTTCTTAGTTACAATGTCACCTGAAAGTGAGACCAGGCATTTGCATGGCCTTGTTGTAACCATCATTGCAAAGTACTTATGTGCCACATATGCTTACATGACTATGCCCTTTCATGCTTCGACTCAAAGGCTCTGAAGTTTTACATTCTTTTTGAATGCAGTTATTTTTTTAAAAAAAATTCTAAATTGGTAAGTTGCCCTGTCATGTTGAAGAGACAGCACTACAGCACATGTAGGAGGTGAATTGAAAAATACTATTTCTTTTTTACAGTTCAAATATTTGTAACCAAAAAAAAAAAAATAAAGTGACCACTGTACACTTTGTATACCGTGTTGTAATTGAAATCAATATATTTACAAATGTGGAAAAACATCCAAAAACATTTATAACACATTTAAACAGATATTCTATTATTATTTAGCAGTGCAATTAAAACGGTGATTAATCGTAAGTATTTTTCATCGCATGATTAATTGCAATTTTGTAACTGTTTGACAGCCCTACGATTTATTATTAACACCCTGCTGGCAATCTGAGTCTCTGACTCTCCAAGTGCTCCCAACAGAAGAGCTTAACGGAAATCTTTTCCACGCAAGGAGGAGAGAGGAAAAAAACCCGTCACTGGATAAGAAATAGCGTGTCAGCTTCAGGAGGCTTGCCAGATGTCCCAGCCTCTGGCTGTGGACTGACACCGATGGACTAAATGCTGTGAGAGGAGCACTTGGATAGTGCCTTTCTTCCAGTGTGCCCTGCACACGGGCTGCCTTGCGCTTCCAGCAGCGAGCAGCGTCCACAGGACAAAGGGAGAAACTGAGGCACGGGGAAGCGCAGTGACTCGCCAAGGGGACACACGAGGTCTGGCGGGGTCGGCACACAACGCCCGTTTGGTTCCCCAGGGCCGGTATCGCCCGGCCCCGGCCCGTGTCTGAGCCCCTGCTTGGCACCGCTGACAGCGGGTCACGCCCCTCTTTCGGCCGGGGCCCGCTCCCATCGGAGCCGGCCGGGCAGTGCGGCGGGCGCCGGCCCCGCCACCCCGGACCGCAGCGACCCCGCGGGGCAGGGCCCGCCCCGCCGGGCCCCCCGCCCGGCCCCGTT
>ML675650.1:3079477-3121804 GCA_007922155.1 Mesoclemmys tuberculata | reverse complement strand
AAAAAAAAAAAAAAAAAAAAAAAAAAAAAAAAAAAAAAAAAAAGCCGCCGTCCGCCCGCCGCCAAGGCGAGACCCGCCCGGCCGCGGCTGCTGCCCCGTGCTGCACCGCCAGCGCCCGCAGCCGCCTGGCCTGGCCAGGCCCGAGGGAGCCGTCCCGGGGCGCCCCGCGCACACAGCCGCCGCCGGAGAGACAGTAATTGTGTGCGCAAATCAGGCAAATGCAGGCACAGGAAAGGGCTACCTAGATGTTTAACTGGCCGTTTGCATGCACAGCTACCCCCTCCGTGCACACAGCAAGGGCAACTGGGTGTGCAGCTGTGATCTTGCATTTGGGCAAACATTTCCAGTGAATGAAGAGAACATACAGCTCCTTGGTTGGGCTGTGACAGGAAAGGCCGAAGGCGTTGTGAAGGGAATCCATGATGTTTTTGAGCACGTGCACCTTGGGGAAAAGTTCTGTCTGAACAGTGAGATTGTAACAAAATGGCCCTAGTCTTGCTTCCTCTTTCTTTCATTACAGGGAATTCAGATCGCTATTGATTAGAATGCTAACTGGTATTTTTGGCGTCATTTGTCCCAGCTGCTCTTTTCTCTTGTTCTTCCTAAGAGCATCCGAGCTGGGCAGTCCTGTGATGCGGTACCTACTAACACTTCTTGACTCGAATGGCTGGAGTGAATTCACTTTGGTAACTCTGCCTTGGATCCACTCTCAATCCCACGCCTTGCTATGGTCCATGTGGGCTACTCTAGTTTACCTGGGCTTTGTGCAAAGGACCAGGGTTTGGAGCTGTGCCCTAACAGGAGACATGGAGACAATAGTAATTAATGGTGTGGATGAAAAAGAGCTTTGTACTTGAATTGAATTGGCTGTTTTTGGTGCTCGTTATAACTAGGGCCTTTGGAACCAATCCCAAGTCTGACGGAATAGCTCAGTGGGGCTTCATTAATTCGGTCTGTGGGTTATTTTTATGACTATTAATCACAGGGACTTTTTATTCTGTGTTTGTACAGCACATAGCACAATGGGGTCCTGGTCCCTGTTTACAGCTCCTGGCGCTACAATAATACACATCTTCTTCTTTTTTGCCACTTCCCCATTCAGAGGTCGGTGATTTTTATAGCCTTCTTCCAAAAGTCATGATCATATGCCAGGGTGTCATGCACATTGGCTCCTCTAAGATCCAGTCCACGTACCAAGTCTTTGGTGTCCCGCCTTCGGTCATCTTCTGTCGAGTCATTGCAAGAGCCATCCTACAGATATAAAACTCGCCGGTCTCCACTGGATATGCCCATAGAGTGGCTTCCTTCAACTTGTCTCCAACCAGAGCAACCCACGTTAGGCCTCTTACAATCTGGTTTCATTACCTGTCACGGAGTGTTTGACCATTTGGCCGTCTCAGTGTCTTCCTTGCTGTAGTGGAGAGCATACGGATTTCCTTTCATGGGACAAATAAGAAATAACTTGTACTTACACAAACTACAAGTGTACTTCCAGCTGTTATCTTGGCAAGCGCTTTCGATACACGCCAATAAATAGGAAATCGCATTCTCTCACTATGCACCTGAGTGAAAGTTGGGATCTTGCTGGTTACTTTTTAACCTTCTTCCTTTGAGGTATCAATGGACCAGGCAAGGGGCAGGATCCCAGATTTACTGGTCCAGTTACCTGCTCTAATGTCACAAACCCTGCTCCCCATCTCTCTGAAGGATCTGGATTTTTCAGATTCTGATTTGTACTGATTTTAAAGAGACATTAATTTTGTTCACTGTTTTTAATTGCTTTATGAAACACAGACATGGTCATTGGTATGATCAGAACCAATATATATCCTGCAAAGATCAGTAGTGCAATGGATAAAGACAGTATGCCGTTGAAAACCTAAAGTCCTCCAAAAAACAAAAAAAGGGCTTCAGAGACACACGAATGGGCTCTCTGCACAGTGAATTTCACGCCGTATGAATAGTGCCTATTAATCATTACCATCTACACCATTATGTAGATTAAGAAGGCAGACCATAATATACTGTGCACATTTAAAAAAATGTACTTTGCTCAGCCTTACATACGTTCATCCTTACGTACATTCCTCCAACACAGGCAATGGGGATCTCCTGCAGCCAGCCTGAGAAAAAATTCTGGCCCTGTTGAAGTCAATGGCAAGACTCTCCTTTATTTTAATATGGGGCCCAAGACTTCTTTCATCTTATGAATGAAAGCTGGTTTAGCCCTCGGTAGGACAGCTGTTGTAAAACTGCATAAAGAGAGACAGTTTCTGATTTGTAAGATGACGATCTGGGGGGGGTTTAGTGGTTCTCAGTTTATTCTAGAGTCAACCACAACCACCCTTTCTGTATCAGGACCCTTTCCTATCTGAATCTAGCCAGGATTGCCCTCCCAGTTATCAGTATGGGAAGGGCAGGGGGTCATGACCTCCTGACACCTGTTTGTGACCCTCCTAGGGGTCACCACCTCCAAGTACAGGATCCCTGGTTTTTTCTCTCATCACATATACACACACGTGTATTTTGAGGTTTATGTCATTTAAAATATTTTTTGCTAGTAACAGACTTTAGTAAAGAACTGCATTTGGACCCAAACTCATAAACTATCTTAAAATTTGTGGATTTTTGGTAAAAATGGCCTTTAAGGTTCAACTATAATGATGATTTTTAATCTGTTTAGTAACGTCAGGACTCCTGAAGCTAAAGTTTTCCAGCAGAGCATTACAAGGAAAAAAGACAAAACAAAACGAACTCGTTTTCTCTAACTTACCAAAATACTTTCCCACCCTCTCAGTTAAGACTCTTATTCTCCAGAGGTCACGGAGAGTTCATCTGACATAATGGGAATGGCAGTTCCAGCTATTCCAGCGATTTGTCTCCTACAGGAGTTTGGGGGCAGAGGTAGTAACTTCAGACTGAGGCAAATATAAATTCATTCATCCATCTTTAATGCTTGCTTAATGTTACAGTACACTGCCCTGTAAGTCTGCCAGGGACCCAGCCCTTGATTCTTAGAGTTGTGCCATGGCTCACCTGGAGAAGGCCTCTTACTGTTCTTTGGGTCAGATGAGTAACTGTGCAAAGATCCAAGAAAGGCAAAAGGAAAGGAAGGAAACTCAAAGGGCACCGGGCATGGACTGAGTCTCTCTCGGTGTGCTCAGGTTTACATCGAACAAAATGGTCAGACAACATTTCAAACAGGCATTAAAAAAAATGCTTCTGCAAATTTCCTAAGCACAGCCATTTGTGTCGGCAAAAGCCACATCTTGGTATATATAGACGAGGTAATCACACACTTTGCTACCTGTTTACACGTGCAGTGATCCCTGACGTGCACACAAAGATACACACCCGCAAATGTTGGAGGCACAATTCAATTGCCCAAGGCAAACTTGTAGGTCTGCAGATGATGTTTATCTGTCTCAGCGTCTGTTCGGTGTCTTTTCTTGTGTTCACCACAACAGCTGGGCCGTTGCTTTTCTGTTTTCTTTTCCTTAGCATCACACGTGCCACAGTTATAGCAGTGTTTCAAAGCCACAAGTGGGCTGCACGTTTACTGCCCAGGAATGGTGTTCAATGGGTGGTCCTGGAGAACGAAGCAGACGGTCAGTGCCAACATCCCCATGCTGTCCCACCGGTGTACTCCCCCAGACTCAGCGCTCACCACCTGTCACAGTGAGAATTCCTTCTCCTCACCCACCCACTTCATCCCCCCCACCCCCGCTGGGGTGGCAGACAAGGGTCCCCATTTGTGGTGTCACTTTTTATTTATGATGCAGACATCTGTCCACTAGCAATTAGACTTGTCCACTCGCCAGCTTCATGTAGGCCAGCAAAGAGGCATCTGATGATCACCAGCGACATGAGCTGGATTCACAAGAGAGGGCCCAGAAGTGAAAGGCTTCTATCTCCCATTGGCATCTGCTGAGCCACCCTGCCTCCTCGTCTCTGTGCAGTGCCCGGTGCTTTTCCAGTAACAGGTGGGGAGAGATTCATTAAGAAAAATCCATTCCTGCCATGTCCCGGGCAGCATTTCAGGGGAATCCCAGGACAAACCGTATTTTTAAAACCAAATGACTCTGGCCAGGAGGGCAGGTGGTTGTCCCTGGAAGCTGTAAGAAGCTGGCCGTTCCTAGCTGGGTATAAAACTGGTTCCTACGGTGACTACAGGCCTACTGAAGAGGGTCCGTTCTACCGGGCAAAGCGAAAATGTGCCTCATGCTCCCACGGGACTCCCAGCCAAGTGGAACAACATGGCTTCATGGGCCCCAGTAAGAGTGCGCCAAGAGGACAATGGGAGAGAGAGGAGGGAAGAGCAGGAGTCCCTCACCACCAGCGGGGGGGATGTGGAGAGGGAAGGAACAGTAGCTGGCCGTGCTAGGTCTGCAGCATGGCTGCCTGTCTGCTGTGGGGAGGTAACAGCCTTGGTGTGACAACTGCCCTCTTGGCTGGCACACCCGGCTTTGGGCTGGCGACCTCCGGAGATAGAGGCACAGGCTGCTACTCCTTGAGCTAGAGCCAAGGCTCTGTAACCGGGGCGCTATCATCCGTGGAATGGCACCGGGGGGATGGAGGGGGCCGTCACACTCACTCACAAGGGAGCTGCACCAGCACGTGCTCCCTGCCAGCCAGGGGCCAGATTTCACTGTCATTTGGGAAAAAATCACTCCCGCTTACCAGCAGGATTGTCTCTCACACTGGGTCCGTGCAGGGAAAGTAAGAGGCAGAAAAGCCCCCTCTTATTCCTCTCCAATTCAAGGGCTAGGCACCCAGTGCAGGGGAGACGGCAGATTCTGCCGAGCCCCTCTTCCCTGTCCTGCGCAGGTGGCTGGGGAGTGGATGTGCAAGGGGTGTGGAATAGCAGATCCTTGGCTCCCAGCTGAGCTGGGCTGGATGGCGAGAACCATCAGCTGTGGGCATAGATCCAGCCTGGGATACTTGCTCTCAGGGGCCCGAGGGGAGCTGAGGAAGGCAGCAGTGAACATGCGTATGTCTACGCCGCAGGGGGGCGGTGCGATTCCCAGCACGGGTAGACATACAGGCACTAGTGCGAGTGATGCTGATGCCTAAAAATAGTGCCCAGGTATGTCTTTCGGCAGCTGACCTGGCCACACTGCTGTTTTGAGGCCCTAGCTAGTACACACTAGCTCTGATCATCCACCCCGAGCTACGAATCACACCTCCCAGACGTCGCCTCGGAGAGCCATTTTCTCTCTCTGCCTTGCTCCCGGAGCAGCACAGCTCCGCCCTTTCCTCAGGGCAGATTCCAGGGTGACAATCAGCATGCTAGAACTGTTTTATGAGGAAATGGTCACCTACTTTAAATGAATCTGGATAACCTTGGGGCTCCAGGATCACCTCTCTGGAGCCTCCCTATAGAGAGCCTGGCTTTGTTCCGGCTCTCCTCCAGTTAACGTCATTTTTGTGGTCCATCCCCTACATTTTGTCCCCTTTATGCCTATGTTGCCCTCCTAGATTCTCCTCTTTAATCACCCTATTTGGGTCACTAGAATCTCAAGTCCCTGCTCCTGCTCCCAAGGGGACAACAGGAATTTACCCCTGAGTTCAATGGAGCCCAACCAGGCCCTGGCTTTATCACAAGGTTTCTCTTGTGACTAAGTGTTGATCCTCACAAAGGGACTATTCCAGCCCACAGCCAGAGGGGCAGGAAGCTAAATGTGAATTTTAACTTTCTATGACTTCTCCTGCAATGTAGATCTCGTAGCTTTGGGGCAAGGAGGGCCAGACCGTGCTTTTCAATAGACTCACTATGCATAAATGTCAGCGGTGAGTGGTTAATAGCACATTTCTTGTAACACCAGTTTTGCTTGTTCTAACCGTGGTCACTTTCTGTCTTTTTCTCTTACACTCTCTGGCCTGTTACAGCCCATTTCTCTTGGTCCATGACACTGCATTTTAAGCCCTGTGAGGCCCAAAATATCACCATATATATCTGACTCTTTGGAGACACTGCTGCAATTTCCAACTTTAATTATATTGTTTTCGGTGCAAATCATAAAGAAATGCAGCTGTTTTAGCTGTCGAGAAAAAATGTCTCTCATCATTCACAAGGTCTGTCCTCCTTTTTTCCTTTGACAAATAAATCCACATGTGAGAAATTTTAAAGCATTTAGTCCGCAGCCAAAGTGGTTACTAAAATGACCCAGGAATTCTTAATGAAAAGTTTAGTAAATTCCAGGCTTGGAATGACTTCAACTATAGGGCAATTTGTTTAAACTATTTTGGCATTTGCCTTTTTCTGTTCTCTGAACTGAAGTGCCGTTACATTTCGTCCTTTACGCTTGGAATATATTTTAATAGAAAAAAACCAAAGTGTCTATTTAAGAGAACAATTTAGACATATAGTGACTTTAATCTATGAAGACATTAAAAGCCAACATTTGCAATCAGTTCCCATACACAGTGATATGTGGGAGGCCATAGATTTTCCCCTCTGTGTAAAATAGGAGATTCTGAGACCCCTGTGGGGAAAGTTGTTTATAAATGTTAGCCTTTACTAGAGACCACTATACTAATACAACTGAATACAGTACTAGGATGTTTTTCAAGCAGATCCTGTTGAAGTCATGGTTGGCTTTCATTGTTGCACATTTGGATTATGACCAGCTTGTCTGCTTTTTTATACAGTTGGGGTAATTTGAATCAGGAGGCCTTGCCATTTACTTCACACCGTTTGTTACATTTGTTTGACCAGCCTGGGTGTGACCCCGCAGAGAAAGCTTCTACAGCTCCATAGGAGCTTGCCTAACATGACCATTCTGCAGTGTGGACATAGGCTAGATCCACTTGAATGACACTGGTTTTCCAATGCCTTTCCACAACTCCCCCTTGCACCCGGAAAAGACAGACAAGTTCTTCTACCATTCCCTGGGAAAGAATCAGCATGGTGCAGCTTCATGGGGCACAAAGATCCATGGGACGTATTCCCCCCAAAGCCTTAGTGCTGCATTTGTGCGGGCAGAGTCCTGGTGTGGACACAGCAGGTCAAGTGTTATTTCATAGCGTAGCCACTCGCACTTGAGCTACGCTAACTCGAGCAAACGCTGCAGTGAAGACAGACCCAAATCATTCTAGACTTGCCCTGTGCTCATCTGAGAAAACCACCATGCTTAGATTCATAGGATACCCAGGCCAGAAGGGACCATTCTGTGATCATCTAGTCTGACCTCGTATATGACAGGCTAGAGATCTTCCCCCAAAATAATTCCTGGAGCAACTCTATTAGAAAAACATCCAGTCTTGGTTTGAAAATTGTCAGCGATAGAGAATCCATTATGACCCTTGGAAAGTTGGTCCAATGGTTAATCACGCTCACCGTTAAAAATGTACACCTATTTCCAGCCTACATTTGTCTGGATTCAACTTCCAGCCATTGGATCGGGTTATACTTTTCTTTGCTACGTTGAAGAGCTCATTATTAAGTATTCGTTGCCCGGGCAGGTACTTACAGACTAATCAAATCACCCCGTAACCTTCTCTGTGTTAAAATGAACAGATTGAGCTCTTTGTGTCTAACACCATCAAGCACGTTAATCATTCTGGTGGCTCTTCTCTGAACTCTGTCCAATTTATCAACATTGTTCTTGAATTGTGGGCCCCAGACCTGGACACAGGATTCCAGCAGTGGTCGCACCAGGTCCAAACAGAGAGATAAAATAACCTCTCTCCTCCTCATTGAGAGTCCCAGAATTGCATTAGCCCTTTTGGCCACAGCATCACATTGGGAGCTCATGTTCAGCTGATTATCCACTCCCAAAACTTTTTCAGTCACTGCTTCCCAGCATTGACTCCCCCATCCTGTGCGTACGGCTGACATTCTTTGCTCCTACTTTGAATCTGCTGTGCTTTAGAGGTGTTCCCCCTGGTGCCTAACACCAGACTTAGTCACTCCGTGCAAAGTGCCTTTCTGTGTGGTTCAGTCAGGCCCTGGCTGATCAGCCTGATTAACAAACATCTGCGCCAAAATAAGAAACTGCCTTCAGGTTACACAATGAGTAAGATTCATTTGGGTAGTGTAGCCTAGTGGCTAGCACACTGGACAGGAACTTAGGAGACCTGGGTTCTGTTCCCAGCTGTAGCCCTGGCCTGCTGGGTGACCTTGGCTAAGTAACTTTCCCACCCTGTGCCTCAGTTTCCCCATCCATAAAAGGGGGAAAATGACACTGCCCTTCTTTGTAAAGTGCTTTGAAATCTACTGAGACTAGCTGGGTATTATATAGGAACTGATCCAAAGCTAATTGATGTTAAATCCTTCCACTGACTCACATGGGCTTTGGATCCCACGCACGGCACCTGATAATGTGTATACACAATTATTTTTGCCAGAGCAACATGTTCTGCAAGTTTAGCATGTAAGTTGCATGATGTCAGAAAGAGGCGTCATTAAGCCTGCGTGACTAATTTGAAAAGTTTAGGTAGTATGTGAACCTGTAGGGTACTTAGAGGTTCCTGAGTGAGTTCAGAAAGAGTTCAAGGGCTCACACAGCCTGAACTGGAATTCTATTCACCACACCCCTCAACATAGTAAGGAAGCGGAAAGTGCTGTATTTGTGCAGATAGATATCAGAGTAAGGAAGCAGCAGAGATGAGAGGATGGACTAGAGTTATCTTCAAATAGGTTCAATAGATTGCTTTGCTTTATTTAAAAAATATTTGTTTACAGAAAAAGACTACTTTTCCTGTAGCAGTGTTTTACAGCTATGCTTTTTTTCTCTGATGCTAGATCAAGGCAAAGAGGAATGAGAAATATTTGAGATAAGTGGCTAGCCCAAAGAAAGTGATGTCAGGGGTAAAGCTTTCTGAGACAGCGTGTGACTGCATGCAGCAATCACGAGGTCTGACCAACCCTGTGCGGTCAGGAAAGTGGAACTATTAGACACACTTGCAAGTGATTGCTTGAAAAGCCTGAAGAATAGTAAAAGCTCTTAGAACTTTCTGTTGCAAAAGAGGGCAAAACCGTCACTTTAAGTGGACCGTAGCCAATTCCAGAATGAGGCCTGATGCAGGGAAGGAAGACAATGTACAGCCACCTTTGCGCCTCACCCCATCTCACCTGAGCAGAAGTCCTAGCCAAGGTCTCATCGCTTACTCCAGCCTGCTCAGATTCTTGATCTTTAGGATTGCAGCTCATTTGTGTATATGCTTGCTTGCTTTAACCTGTAAATAACTCGTGTCTTTTTCCTAGTTAATACATCTTTAGATAGTTTATTACAGGATTAGCTCTGGGCATTGTCTTCGATGTAAGATCTAGGGTATCAATTGATCTGGGGTAAGTGACTGGTCTCTTGGGACTGGAAGCGACCTCAATATTGTGATTTTTGGTGTAAGTGACCCTTTGTCCAGTTTGTCTGGGGGGCAAGATAGACTGGGGAGTCCAAGGGGACTGTCTGTGACTCTGTGATAAGACTGTTACAGGGATCCAGGAGTTTGCATTTGTCAGTGGCTTGGTGAAATCTAATTATAGAACAGACCACCAGTTTGCCCTTTGTTTTTTTCGACAGTCTGTCCCGAGGTAGGCACTCATGGTCATGAGCCACACCAGACAGGATGCCAATGCAGTTTTACACTGCTGCATATTTCTCTAATGTAAACAGGTTTGCTTCACTCTTGGAGTCAGGAAACCCCGTGAGGAAGCAAATAATAGGCCTGATTTGTTAGTAAAACTCCCTCCTTAAGACTGCCAGCACCTGGAGCACGAGAACTGAGGACCATTTGGAGCATCTGATGTGTCCTTGCCATCTGCAACATGAGCCCCTTTCTAAAGGGATGAGTGTGGTAATTGACACTACGAGAGGAGACTCTCATTCCCACTAGTGTCTAGACCAGAGGTGGGCAATAAATTTTGCAGAGGGGCTACTCCACTAATTTTGGTAAGTTGCCGCGGGCCGCACCTTTCTACTAGATCAATGAAACCCCATTATGTTCTTTCCACAACAAAGTAATTGCACTTAAGAACAAGCAACTGAATACACGTTTCTCCAAAGCTTATCTTAGGAGGCAATTCCTATTGCAAGTCATTTTGTGAACACGTGTCAAATTTGTAACAACACAAACGCTAAACTTTTACTTACAACTTGCGGTCAAGCACTTCCCGAACTTCCTGCTTCTGGCCACATGACCGGAAGCAGGAAATTCGGGAAGCCACCGGCCGAAAAAGCTCCAATTGAAGGTAGCTTAAGCAGAGCTTGGGTTGACCTGCTTTCAAAGTGGGTGGCCCATCCCGGCTCACTCGTAGCTACGCCCCTGCATGGAGGAAGATTCTATTAATTTCCTCAACTGCCGAGTATCATGGTGGGCCGGACAGAAATGGGATGGGAACTGAGTTACTGCAGAGAAATCTTTTTTGGGTGCTGGCTGGTGAGTCTTGCCCACATGCTCAGGGTTTAGCTGATCGCCATATTTGGGGTCGGGAAGGAATTTTCCTCCGGGGCGGATTGGCAGGGGCCACGGAGGTTTTTCGCCTTCCTCTGCAGCATGGGGCATGAGTCGCTTGCTGGTGGATTCCCTGCAGCTTGAGGTCTTCAAATCTCATTTTGAGGATTTCAATAACTCAGCCATGGGTTCGGGGTTGTTATAAATGTGTATGGGTAGGGTTTTGTGGCCTGCCTTGTGCGGGAGGTCAGACTAGATGATCATATTGGTCCCTTCTGACCTATGAGTCTATGAGTCTATGAGTCTATGAGAAATGGTAGAGGGGCCGGATCTGGCCCACGGGCCATAGTTTGCCCACCCCTGGTCTAGACGCAGGTCTGAGTCTGCTACAACATCCAAACTCACAAGCCCTGTCCTTCAGCTCAAGCAATATATGCTCCTACTTTTAAGCCCAGGGTTCAATTCCTATGCAGTCAATTGGGCTTGGTTTTGGGGTGTCATTAGCAGGCACTCCTCGGAGTTTGACTTTCATATGTCTAGTTCCTTCAAGCTGATTTTCCTGGCGTGCTTGACAAACACGAATGGATCAAGCCTGCGTGAGATAGCAAAGACTCCCCCCCTCATTTCACCTCTGGTCCGAGATGAAGGCGGAGCTCGCGTGGTTGTATCTGGCAGCCAAGAGGTAGGGTACTCACCGGGGTTGTGGGGGGCCAAGGTCTGAGCCTTAAATTTGGAGCCAGAACTTGAACGCAGACTCCCACATCCCAGGCACATCTCTCTTTGTGGCTTTTCATTGACAGCCCCCTCAGGTCTGAGCTTTGGAACAGGACGGTCAGCTCCCCCCCAGCGCTTGAGCACACAGAGAGAGTGGCATCCTTCGTCCCAGTGCAGCTACAGTGTTGCCATGGTCACAGCGTCTTGTTTCCATGGCGTCCTAAACCTTGGCACATCTACATCACAAGGCTCAGGGCAAACCTTAGTGAGTCAAGGGTCCCGGGCGGGCCACCGCAGAGCAAGCGTTACCCACATGCACAGGTGGGGAAACGGCAGCAGAGAGATTAACCATGGCCTGCCCAATGCCACGGAAAAAGCCAGCCGCCAAGTGGGACTAGAATCCAGAAGGTCCTGGCCTAACGTCCGAGCACCCAGCCAGACTGAGGTGACTCGCAAGTGGGTCTCACACCCAAAAGTCCTGAGGGAAGAGGCAGTCCCCTGCCCCAGAGTTGCTACAGCTCCTGCTGACTGCTCCCTCCCAGGGCAGCTCCTCTGTTCCTCTGAGCTCATCTCCAGGGCAAGAGGAAGCAGCACCACGAAGCTCTTCATAGCCCTCTGCAGTGGGGCAGTGCTGCCTTGGCAGGGGGGAGAGAGGGAAGGGAGAAGTGGTACAGCCAGTTCTCTTTCACCCACTGCACGACGAGCTGCCCTAGCCGCACCTCACCCCACAAGTCCCCTCCGGCAGCTCCAGCCCCTGCAAACAGCTGGAAAAAACAACACTCCGAGACCCAAAGGCCACCATGTTTTGCAGCTGCAAAGGATTATGGGATAAAAAGGCTGGCACAATGTTTTCTGGGTCATTCTGAACCCCTGCATGAGAGTCCATCTTATTGCAGCTGACCAGCCTGAGGGGGGATTTTGGAGCAGGTACGTTTTAAGTGACAGCCTCCCATTTCCCATTGGTTACCTTTTGCAGACCTGAAGAAGAGCTCTGTGAAGCTCCATGGTCTTGTCTCTTCCACCGACAGAAGTTGGCCAAACTAAGATATTACTCGGCCAATCTTGGCTCTCCCATTTTCCAGCCAATTTGGCCTTGTATTTGAACAGGTTCTGATAATCAAACCCCTTCCCTAATAGGTAACCATCAACCCTCCCCCATGATAGTCTTGCTTTTGAATAGCTTAAATGTGAGAGCCAAAGCTGTGTGAGAAACCTGTGGGCCAAATTCCACACCATTTGACTCTACACAAGGAAGAAGTTTGACCCCTTAAGCTTTCTTCACCGTAATCCAATGTGGACAGGCAAACCTGCTTTTCTGACTGTTTTTGACTGCTCTGTCCTGGCTCAGGCCAAGAGCAGAAGATCGAATTGCAATGCAATGGCTTAAGCAGTTATCTGATTGCCAACTGCACACCTCCCCCCCCCCCAAAAAAATCACTGGAGATTTTTCCTTTATCGTGCGCGCTGCAGGTATAATTAATAAGAAGCAACTGAAAGTGCTGCCATCCTGTCTACACCTGGCTGCATATTTAATTGCTAATTTGCTACATAAACATAGGTCGAATGCTTAGCTTGTGCAGGTCAGTGTAATTATATTCACTTCAGTGGAACTGCTCCAGTGTTCCCCAGCTGAAGATCCGGTCCAGAATGTAGGTTAACAGTATTCAAACGTTTGATGAGGAACAGGGACTACAGATGGGTTTGGGCAAAAAAGACACGTAAATGTACAGCTAGGGCTAGAGCGGACACTCATTTATGTTGAAGCAAGGAAGCTTGCACATCTGTTGGTCGGTTTTCCCAGTACAGCTGGAGACACAGCGACAACACACGGAGGCCTGTCTACGGTTAAAATTTAGGATGGTATGGTGACAGGGCTCAGGGGTGCGAACAATCCACACCCTTCCATGCCATAGCTATGTTGGCCTAGCCCCTGGCATAGATTTCAGCTAAGTATTCACCCTTTAGCCTAGCTACTGTTGCTTGAGGAAGAGTTTCTACAGCAATGGAAAAATCCTTCAGTCACCGTAGGCTGCACCTACACTATGGGATTATGGTGGCCTAACTCTGGTGCTATAGCTGCACCACTGTAGTACCCGTTGTGTAGACGGGGCCTAATTAAGGGTGTAAACTTCATATACTCTGGGCTTGTCTACAGTGGAGTTTGGAACCTAATGGATTGCTAGTTAACTCAATTCAGCCAGCTTGCACAAAGCAGCGGGTGCCTACCTCACTAGGCACCTATTTCCAGGGCATAATACTTTGAAAATCCAGCCCTAGGTGCCCAACTCCGGGAGAAGCCTGGGACAATCCCAGCTGTAATACTTCAGCTAATAACCCTACCTGTTTGGATGAACTAGGCAGACTTTAGAGTCATTCAGATCTGCCTGCGGCTGCTGAAGCAGGAACAGACGTTAACGAACATCAGTGCTTATCAGGGCTCTGGGACCCAGCACCGAGTGACATCGGCTCTTGCCTCAACTTCCTAGGAGGAATAGGAGCAGGACGCAAAGCACAGGAGCAGCGGGGGTGGCGTTTATTTAATTGCTCCTCCCTTGTTTCTGTCTGTTCTTTTACGCACATGTGTTATGTTCATGGCTGATGCAGAGAAGTGAGATATATACAGAAAATCCTTTTGCTGGAAGGTGCCGCATAGCATAGCATAACTTTACTTCTTAGTGTTCAGAAGATCAAACAGCAACAAAGCAGGCTGCTCCCTAAGGCCGAAGTGTACAGCTGGCCCTGCCTCTGTGCAGGATGGCTGTCTGCACACCCACCGCTGCTCACGTGCTTCCCAACGGGGGCCCCTAGCTCGCAAGCGGGGCCAGAATCGCAGAGCATTTGAGGGGCCAGCGCTACAGTTTCAGCACAACAGCACCTAATTGCTTTATCAGGTTCCCGTAGCAACCCTAATCCTGCCTGCCCTCTTGTGCAAACTCTTACAAGGCAGACCTTTCCTTACACGATTTCATGACATTGAGCAAAGTGAAGCGTATGTGAATGCTGTTCAGCCATCCCCAGAGAGCAGAGTGGAAAGAAGTGGAAGAATGGCTTCGGACCCTGATATGCTACTGTGGTGGCATCTACGCACCGTATGGGAACTGCAAGGCCTGGGCGGAGATTTCCTTTCAGCGAAGCAGCAGCACGGGGCTAACATAAGCCAGGGATGAGCTGGGAGCAGGCTGGTGGCGAGAAGAGGCAGGTGTGTCGCACTGAGCGCCACGGGAGCACGGCTGTGTCTTAACAGTTCCCTTCCTCTTCATGGCTTGGCCTTCCAGCCAGATCATCCCCCTGACCCCTTTCTGGGGTATCAAAGTCTTTCTGAACGCACTGCCTCAGGCAGTCTGCAGAGTCCACGGCCCTGCCTGTGCCCCTCCCAGTGACTGGGAGGAGACCCCAGGCCCACGCTCGACTCTGGGTTCCAGCCTCGGGACCTGACAATCAGCAGGCAAGCCCAGCTAGTCTCACCCTTGCTACTGTTTTCACTCGGCTTCTTCCTACTCCTTTCTCCTCACCCCTGAGAGGAACGGCTGACTCTCCCCCTCCGCAGCAGCCCCTTTCAGCTCTCCTCTCCTTGGCTTTCTACGAGCCCAGCTGGGCGTCAGGTTCAGTGAGGACTGGAACCGGTGCAGCCCATTCTGTCAAGTAGCCCCCCATGCCATTTTAAGCCCTGCAGGGGTGGGGTGGGATGAACATCCCATCACACACTGATTCAACATGGCACTTATGCACATGGTTAACCTTAAGCAGATACTTAAGTGCCATTGAAATCAATGGGGCTAAAACATTATGCTTTGCTGAATCTGGGCCTAACGTGGGGAATGTCCCATCTCTGTTTATTCTAGTGTATGAATTTTTTTATTTTCACAGCAGTATGAGAAAAGACAGGGGTGTGATCCCAGATCTGCATCTGAAATGCTACACTTTCTTCTTCTTGCGGCTTGCATTACACCAGAAACATTACCTAATCACAGCCTTTTGCTGATTGGCAGAAAGAAAACAGACACCTCGTACAAAATGGCAGGTGAACCATTCATCTCACCTGCTCATAAAGCTTTATCAGTGCAGTGTGTACAGAAGAGGAATATATAATTAGGTGGAATTGCTAATCTCACTTTAGTCATCTGTTTCAGGTACAGAGTGCATATTTCTATCTATTGTATAGTTCCAAGTAATTTAACCACACAGGCCACAACCCTGTCTTTAAACAGACTAAACTTCCATTGAAGACATTGTGCCAGAGAAGGACTCAACCTCCACCGGATTTGGGAGTTTGCGAGATTCGTCAGTCTCTGTTTCAAAAGAAGCGGATAACCAAGGAACAGACATTTTGCAATGTGACATAAATATCTTCCATTTGTTTTTTCAGTGTCCTGATTTCCAGATCCAAACCTGGATAAGCTCAACAGGAAATAGCAGAAGGTTAAGTTTTCTTCCCCAGAAGAAATCAAATGTTCTTTCACTATTGTTTCCAGTTAGTAACGTTTATTGACACCCACAATACAGCTTTGAGTGTTTTTTTGCACTTGTTTATTACACTAGTGTGATTGCTGCTCCTCCACCCTTACAGAGGAAACACTAATATCCTGCCCCCTGCTATGGTTTGGGAGGGATTTGCTCTAGAAAAAAAACGCCTAAAATGTACCTGTCACAACCCTCTGTCCCCTCTTTGCCCAGAAAAAGAGAGAAAATGAGTTTCTTCCCCTTATTTCCCTCCTCTTCCCTTCTCTCTCCCTCAGTCATAATGTGCCCATCGCTATAGGATCTGGACGCATGCTGTAGAGGAAAAAATAAGTTTACCCAAGCATGAGGAGCAACTACTCCATAATTCCAGGGCCCAGACTGAAAAGCTGTGCAGCAGAATTCCCCATCCAGGAGGCAGCCAAGCGCCTGGTCACAAAGATATTATCTTACAGCACGTCCTGAACCAGGCCAGGCTGGGGATTATTGCATTTCTGGGGGCTGGGAGCTTAGGGAAGGGGACTAGGGTGACCACATTCCAGGTTTCCAGAAAGGACACTGCTGGGGGGTTGTTAGAGGGGATATTTGAGGAGAGGGTGCTGGAGGGGTATACGTGTACTGGGAGGGGTGCCTGGGGGTGATGGTGCGGTTTTTGGGGTGCTGGAAGGGGTATTTGGGGTGTGGGAGTGGATACCTGTGGCCTCACACTTGAGGCAGGGGGTAGTGTTGCTCCCTGTCATGGTGGCAGGGCGGCTGGTGCCTGCCCTGTGGACAGCACCAGCCTGTCAGTCAGTTCCTCCCTGTGGCCACTCTCCCTGCTCTGGGCTGGGAGTTGGCGCCTGGGCTGGGGGGATCCGGCAGCTGCAGGGAAGGGACCAACTGAGGTGTGGAGAAAGCTCTTATTTGAAAAGTCTGCCAGGACAGAGGGTGGAGGATAAAAAAGAAGGAAATGTCCGGGAACACCCAGACATATGGTAACTCTAAGTGGGAACACCCCCTACTGTCTGCTTCCTGGAGCTGGGTCTCGGAAAGCGGTTGGTTATAGAGATCCAGACAAGCAGCATCCAGGATTACAGGGAGAAGGTCTCACTACAGACCCCTGGGACACCATGATTTACCTCCCTCCATTCTGAAAATCAAAGGGAGACCCAGTGGACAGAGCGTACTAGGACTTTCAGAAAACCTTTGGCAAGGTCCCACATGAAAGGCTCAAAGTAAGCAGTCATGGGATAAGAGGGAAGGTCCTCTCATAGGTCACTGCTTAAAAGATAGGAAACAAAGGATAGGAATAAATGGTCAGTTTTCAGAATGGAGAGAGGTAAATAGTGGGGTCCCACAGGGGTCTGTACAGGGTCCTGGGCTGCTCAACATATTCATAGATGATCTGGGAAAAGGGGTAAACAGTGAGGTGGCAAAATTTGCAGATCATACAAAACTACTCAAGACAGGTAAGTCCAAAGCAGGTTACAAAGAGTTACAAAGGGATCTCACAAAACTGGGTGACAGGGCAACAAAACGGCAGATGAAAGTCAATGCAGATAAATGCAAAGTAATGCACACTGGAAAACAGAATCCCAACTATCCATATAAAACGATGGGGTCTAAATTAGCTGCTATCACTCAAGAAAGAGATCTTGGAGTCAGCATGGATAGTTCTCTGAAAACATCCACTCAACGTGCAGAAGCAGTGAAAGAAGCAAACAGTACATTAGGAGCCATTAGGAAAGGGTAGATAAGAAAATAAAAATCAATATGACACTATATAAATTCATGATACGCCCACTCCTTGAATATTGTGTGCAGTTCTGGTCACCCCATCTCAAAAAAGATAAATTAGAAATGGAAAAGGTGCAGAGAAAGGCAAGAAAAATGATGAGGGGCATAGAACAGTTTCCATTTGAGAAGAGATTAAAAAGACAGGGACTGTTCATCTTGGAAAAGAGACTACTAAGGAGTGATATGATAGAGGTCTATTGATTGGTACGAAGAAAGTAAATAAGGGAATGTTATTTACCCCTTCACATAATGTACGAACCAGGGGTGACTTGATGAAATTAATAGGCAGCAGGTTTAAAATAAACACAAGGAAGCCCTTCTTCACCCAACACACTGTCAACCTGTGGAACTCATTGCCAGGGGATGTTGTGAAGGCCAGAACTGGTGCATATCACTGGGCCATTTCTCTGCATCGCCTTTACTCTTCAGCGCACTGAGCTAGACACCCTAGGCCTGAAAGGAGTTCTACAAAACCCAATCTAGTTCATCAACCAACAAGAACAGCTCACAGGCCAACTCCAACCTCTTAGTCAGATATGAAGGATTGGTTTCTAGTTTAACAAGCAGTGCTGGTTGTCATAAATCTATTAGAAACCTGTCAGGGCCAGAGCCTCTGTGCAAATAGAGGATCAGAGGCAGTCCCTGCTCCAAGATGCTTACACCCCAGGCTCCAGTTCAGGAAAGCACTTCACTTTGTGTAGGTGTCAATGAGTGTTAAGCACGTGCTTGGTTTTAAGATTGTGCTTAAGTGCTACCCAGAATCGGGCCCCTATTCCTCACCTCTGCTCAGAGGAGAACTGCCCGAGTTTTCCTGGGAGGCTTAGAAGTGCCAGGATTACGCAGGCAGGCAGTAGAGGCGCAAGGACCACAACTGGACAGTCTATACAGCCCTGGCCACAACATTGCCTCTGTAGTCACATTCCTATTTTGTACTGGGTCTAAATGACTTCGGTTCACATTGTAGCCATTGGCACCAGCCCTGCTCTTGAGGTAGCCTGACTATACGTCATGGAAGCAGTCATTTACAGCTCCACCTAGCCTTGAATAAACTCTTCTCAAGAATCTCATAAAAACACTGGTTTTCCTAGTAGAAGCCATATTAGTCACTCGGAACACAGTCAATAGCAACCAAGTGAGTCATTGCACTGTTATAGTAATTGCCAGTCAAAATCCAGCCTGGGTTTCCAAATCTCTTAAACAGGTTAATTGGCAGGGCGCCAGGGATTCACAACGGGACAGACAATAGAGCTTCCTTTCACCTTTAGGTCACTGATCGGGTTTGGGTGCGTAGTGCTGAAAATCACTGGCCCGTGGAAAGAGTTACTGGCTACCAGCCTGCTCCTTAAGGCCAGACCTCCATCTCAGGGAGCCCATCTTCATCACAGCTGGTGCCTTTGTTCCTCGGGGAGATACCTGGGGGATAGTCTTCACGTTGGCACATTTCCAGAGTCCAAAATCGACTCCCATTTTTTACTGGGAAAGTGGCTTTAATTCCCTATCAACTTCCAAGCTAAATTTAGTCTGTAGGTACTTATTCTAAATGCATGCCACTTAGAACTGGGCAAATGGTCCTACGCTTAGGAATGGTAAGAAATGCACCCTTAAAAGTATCTGAGAAAGAACGGGAAAGGATTCAAAACATACACTTTCTAAAGAGGCTAAAAATAGGGAAGAAATCTAGCAACGGATCAGGGTAGGCATGTCAGGCTGCCCGCATGACTTCTACTTTATTATTTCTCTTCAGAAAGGGACAGTAAAAATGGCTTTTTTAAGAAAGAATGCAGATTTATTTTTCTTGAACGAACCGAACGTTTGCACTTCGGCCCAGAGCCGGCAAAGCACTTGCAATTCAGGATATGCTTCCGCATTCAAGCAGCCCCCCTGAACTCAATGCGGCTAGTCACATGCTAGAAATTATGCATGTGCTCAATTGCGTTACTGGATTGCAGCCTTCATCTTTACCCACTTTATGAAGCTTATTTTTATTACTGCTTTTGTGATAACAAGGTGCCTGCATTTTATTCTGCATTGGCTTCTTTCCTGCATCCCTTCTCTCACACAAAGCTAAATGCTTTGTGCGTCATCAGTGGTGTGTGTTATTTTGTGTGTTTGTGTTCTGGTAGTGCTGCTCAGGAATCAGGGCCCTATCGAGCTAGGTGCTGCACCAGCAATAACAAAGAGGACAATTCCTGCCCCGGACAGTTTTCAGTTTGTGTCTTGGCCACCTGTTGTGTGTCCTATCGAGGGTGCCGGAAGGAGAGGCAATTGGCAGAAAAATGGACCTTTCATCTTACCTGTACAAGACAGTAATGATTTGGAGGCAGTTAATTGGATTAAAATAGCATCTGCGCTGTAGAAATAGTCCCTTACTCAAAGTCACACTCAGCAAGCAAATGGCTGGGAATCGAACTTGGGCCATCTGACCCCCCGCCGAGTCACGAGGCCATGCTACCCTTGGATCTGCAACGGTTAATGACTACAATTGCTGTTACTGATGTAGATTACCGCTTCCCTGGGCAATAGCACAAACCTGTAAAAGGTTTACTCTCTGAATGAAGAAGAATCAGTCCTGGGCTAGCTTTTCCTGTCACGCAGAGCCCGGATCCTGCAGAACAAGCAGCAGACACAGATGCAGATTGCCTCCTAGCAGCCATAAACTTGCTGCTGTTAAGAAGTTATTGTCCTTGTGCAAGTATTTATTTAGCTGTTAAGGCAAAGAATTAGCGATTGTCTTGCCCAGGGACAGGGCGGCCCCTTTAGGCATAGATGGGATCTCTTTGCAATGGGCGGGGATGTTATTGGGTGGGCGTGCGATCAAAAAGCAGCTTTCCTTTTATTTGTCAGAGCCCGATCCCAAGCCACAGAAGCCTGTGGGAAGCCATGGTGATTTAAGGGGTTACAGATCTGGCTCTTGGTCAGATTTCGCCTGGGTTTTTCCTGGCTGTGCACCGTGGGGAAGGACACGGGATGCCCACCTGGTTACTTGGCCTGTGTGCAAGCCAGTTAGAATTCCAGCCCTGCCTTCAGCGGGTTGCACGGTTGTTCCCTACCTGCTTCCCTGGTGGTGGATATGGGGAGAAATGGGACCATGACCCAGCTTCCAGGAGCCACTGGCAGCAAGCTGCCCTCCATGCTGCCGTGCTGCAGCAGGGAGCTAGCTCTGGAGCCCCGGGAAGTGCCCCATTCGTGCCAGCAGGTACCAGCCGTGGGGGTTCCTTTGCCTGGGGACAGGCGCATCGAGGGCCCTGAGTTCTCTGCAAGGCCTTTGTCTGCCATATTACGCACCAGTGCCCAGACCTGGCATGCCCCTGTCTTCTTCATCCCTTCCAGCACCCACGGGCTGCCTGTTCCACTCGTCCACCTGGCCAGCCCCTGGGTCGATTCACGCTTGGACCCTCACCAACTGCTCTGAGTTGAAGAGCCTTTGTTTCCTCCTTTCCTTAAGCTTCTGGATAGCTCTGTGGGTAGAACGGTGGCTCCCAGCCTGTGGCCCATGGGCCAAAAGTGGCCTGTCACTCCCCTCCCGCTGGCTGCAGAACGGAGCTGCGGCCTAAGGACCCAGGCAGAGCACATTGTCACCGGTGCCGGCTCCTCGCTGCAGCTCTCCCCCCGCTTGTAGCAGGGAGCGTGGTAAAGCGCCCCACCTGGGTCTGTAGGCGCTGGGGTCCCTGACGGAGCCGGAGGAAGGGCAGCGCATGATGATGAGCACCAGATGATGCTGGTGGCCTATGTTCGAGCCCCTGTTAGGCAGAACTGGACTAGCAGTAGTTAAACAAAGGACTGTGTGTATCTCCATCTGCATATACGTTGTGACTAGACTCCTTAGACAGCGAAAAGGGGAAGAGAGAAGACAAGGAAAATCGGCATTTCAGCAACCAGCAGACGACTAGACACCATGTTGCTTTCTTTACCATTGGAATACCCTTTGCTTTGCGGGGTAACCGTCAGGAAAATGGCTTAAAACCCAGAAGATTTTATACAAACAAGTGCTGGGTTCTGCTTAGTTGCACTCTGGATTTTGACCATTTAGGGCTCATATTTTCAAGCTTTTCTCTTCAGTGCCAAGGGCTAGAAATCTACTGTTTCTTTAGATGGAAGCCAAGATTCTCACATTCCCATGAGGCCAGGAGCTGGGGCTTTGAGACCAGCACCAGATACCAAGAGACTTTCATTAAAATCACAGGCGTTGGCAACATGGTGGGTGGTGCTTTTTACCTAAAATTGAGCCCGGGCCATTGTTTGCTGCAGTTGCCAAGCCTGCTAGCACTGGACTGGGTGAAATCAGCAGATCAGCGAGCAGGCTGGGTCAGAGTTATGCCTCAGCCGGATGCCACAACCAATCAAGCAGACAATTAGCAAAGCGAGTCTATGCACAGCATTGTTAAAGGGCAAACGAGACACCCCTGCATGAACCTGGTGGAAAACAAACACTGCTGCCTGTCTGGAGCTGTGCTATGCGGAAGAACCTGGGGAGCCCCTACCCCTCGCTCTGGTGGAGGCACAGGGGGAGATATGAGAGGCAATGCCAGCCATAAAGCCAACCAGGAGGCATTGCTGGGGGGGGCAGCTGACGGAGGGCAGGGGTGCACTTTTGAGCACCGTGCTGGTCCCATGGAAAGGTGCATGTTTGCCTTGGCTAATTGGAGCTGCAGAGCTCAGCACACACCCACCCAGGAAGACCACGTGCCCTAGCTGGCTCACTCTGCCCAGGGGAGGCTATGGCCTAGCAGCTGGGAAACAAGCCAGCCTCTCTCCTAGTCATCTCTTCCACCTGTTGAGATGGAGAATGGGTTCCCCCTTCCTGCCTTGCCCCACTGGCCACAACGCCCGGGCCCCCTGGGGCAGGATCCTGAGGCTGGGAACAGGAGACCCCCCCCAGGTAGCTGTGTGCCTTCTTCCACTCCTCCCCCTTCCATGCATCAGAGAGTCTCCCAGGACAGGAGCCAGGAGCCCACATTTATCTTTTAGGCAGGAGGGAGCAGGGCTGACAGCTATGCTTTCTACAAAAGGTTTCCTAGAGCCACAGCATGTGAAATGTCAGGGACATGTGTTTCCTTCGGGAGGAAAACTATGCTTTTAAAGCCCCACTGCTCTGTAATCCCACGGGACTAACCGCGTGGGTCTGAGTGCCTGGACCCCAGGGTACAACGCCCTTGTGGTAAACCCTGCCACACTGAGCCTAACAGCCCGGGTCAGCTGCCTTGGGCCTGCAGGGCTAATAGTGTAGACGCACCTCCAGCAGGGATTCAGAGCCGGAACCGGAGCCCAAATGTCTGCACTGCCCCCGGCAGCTGACCTGGCCAGCCACAGCTGGGCCCCACTGAAAGACTGAGCACTGGCGCATGCAGAGCTGTGCTGAAATAAGGCAAGTTTTGCCAGTCAACTTTGTGGGGGAGACCAGGCCCAGGGCTCCCCGGGTTAGCGGCAGCAGAGCTGAGCGGGCTGTTAGACACCCGCTGCGCTCTTTGCTTTGTCAGACGTGACACGGTGCAAGCTCTTCTCCCAGCCGTTGCCTGGGTGCGCCCCAGGACTGGGCCCAGGCGGCTGCTGGCAGAGTAGGGCAGGGTGCGAGGTGTGCAATGGGCTTGCTCTGTCACACTTGTTCTGGAGCCTCTCTCACAGCATGGCATGGCCATACTGCTACCCTGGGAAAGCTGTGTCCACTTGCTGGGGAGTGTGAGGCTAGTCCAGACTGGGAACAGCATCTAAGGGATGCTTCAAACTGAATTTCATGTGATTTAAGGGAAAGAAAAACCAGACCAATTTACTGCCCAGTGAATGACAGGAGTAATGATGTGCACACAGACAGACCAGTGTCAGGAAAGAGACTGCTCCAGCAAGAAAAAGCAACCTTGAAAGACATGCAACTTCAGAAAAGTTCCAAGTTACGTTAGGGGCAGCTGGCCCAAGTAGCTAAAGGACATGAAAGAAATGACAAGAGACTATGCTGCGGTGCATGGTTAATTAAGCGAGTCACACGGGCTCATGATTAAAGGCAATTGCCTTGTAATTCCAAACAAAATGAGAGGAGGAATCATAAACCTCATCCATGAAGGACCTCAAGGATTAACTAAATGCTGCGAATGGGCCAACCAGCCAGTGTGGCGGCTGGGCCCTAGCAAAGACAAAGAATAAAGTATCTGCATATGAACACTGCACAACGAGCAGAACAATGCAACCCAAAGAACCTTCAATAACCTCTTCCAGACAGACTGAGGAAGAGACCAGCTGCCGAGAGACGCCAATTCAGAGGATATCATTACCTGGTTGTTGTGTACTGTTTTTCCAGGTATATAGAAATAATGTACTTGAAAGACGTAACATGCCACAGTGTTGTTGAGAATATGAAGGGCACTTTTGCTCAGTTTGGTGTTCCAGAACAACTAGTGACGCACAACAGACCACCATTCTCTGCTGCAGAATTTAAGTCCTTCTGAATGATTTTTCGAAATATGATTTTGGTCGTATCACTGGCAGCCCACATTGCCCACAAGCGAATGGAGAGGCCGAGAGAGCTGTACAGACAGCCAAGAAAATCCTATGACAGGCAAATCTATTCCTTGCTCCTCCGAGTTACAGATCAACACCAATAGCAGCTACTGATATAGTCCAGCACAACTCCTGGTGGGAAGACACCTCAGAACTGCTGTTCCAACTTTGGAATATTACCTGTGTCCAACAGGGTCTGATATGAAGACAGTGGCCAAATCAGATAACTGGGCTAAAACTTATGAACACTTTTGCAACAGATGTCGTTCAGTTAGAGAACTGCCAGGTCTACAACCTGGTGATTGTGTTCCTGTCAAATTAGATGGAGAAAATGGATGGACAAGTCCAGCTCTCATAAAGAAAAAGAATTCTGTGCCCAGACTGTGTGAGATTGTAGACGTAGATGGTTTTCTGTTGACGTCTGCATTGTCTGTCCCAGATTGTTCCTCAGAAAGAACAACCAACAGAGCAAAGTCTACAGATGGCAGATTGAGGTACAGGTGGCAGGGTGTAAAATACCTTATTTAAGCTAACCTTAGCCATCCCTGGCAGAGCGGTAAAGGACGTTATGATGAACACAGCTGGGGTGTAAAAGCAAACTCTGGGAGCAGTCCATCTCTGGTACAGAGGAGCTTGACGGAAGGGACGCAGCCATGGTCTACTGGAAAGGCTGCTGCGGGTGGACATGAAGGGGATGAGAACTCATGAGCAAAAGAGATGGCGAAGCTAAATCTCTACACTGGAGCTGGCTGAGAAATCCAACTTTATTTCTGCAGCAAATATGTTTAAATTAAAAAATTTTCTGTCACTTTTTTTTTAAAATGAAACCTTCAAAACGAAATTTGTTTCATTTTGGTTTTGAAGGCCATGCTGAAAGAGGAACTCCAGTTTAAAAGGGGACAAAGCTAATTTTTTATTTTTCTTTTGTGGGAGGGGGTTGGGTCAGGATGTCAGTTTTGGCTGAAACTACAGGTTTCAACAGAAAAAAATGCCATATTTTGGTCACAAATACGTTGAAGAAGTCTGCTGTAAACAAGCCTCCCCAAAGACTTGTCTGGCTGCCTGCCTGATTAATGGTTTTTTATGTTTTATTACTGGTCTGCTCTACTTAACTTACCGGATCTGTTAAGTTAGAGGGCTTTGCAATTTTTCCCCATAGAGTATGTTACTCAGTCGTGTCTATAACTTGCATTTGTCATAGTTAATCAAGTGTGTCTGTACCCAGAGGATAGTGACCACTAGTTGGACCAAGGGTAGCAGTAGCTCCACTCCATGAAAATCTGGGGACGCTGCTGATCTGCCGTGGTTAGCTAATGTGCAGTGCGCTTATTTTCAGCAGCCAAGCAGTTTGTGCCATGAGATGGTCCTCATTAACGCTAACCTCTCACAGCTCCCTGGGAGAGGATGCATGGCTTTCAGCACACTGTGTTTGTGGAGGAGTGGGCAGGACCGGGCGTGTATTGGGAGAAAACTTCATGCAAAGGCTCGGAATCAGGAAGTACCCTTTTTTTTTTTGGAAGGAAGGTGACAAGATATTGTCAAACAATACCGTGGTGCAAGTGATAGGAACCACCACCACTAGGGAATATAGAGAGAGAGTGCAGGCTTTTTACTAACTGCAATAGAATGAACTAAAAATAGAACACGCTTATTTAAGTCTAATGCATTAAATTTGAACAGCTACAACCATTACGGCCACACGGTCTAGTGACTAGGGCATTAGGCTACTTAGGATACCAAGGTGCTATTTCTGGCTCTAACACTTCCCAGCCATGGGTCCTTGGAAAAGTCACTTTCCACGGTCCATTGTGTCCATTTAGATTGTAAGCTGCTTGGGGCGGGGACCATCATCAGTGTGTTTGTACAGCACCTAGCACAATGCGGCCTCCATTTGAAAACCTCTAATTCTCCTAGCTGCATAAGCATATGTTTGCTGTCCTAATATTCCAAGCTGCTCACTTGAGCCTTCAACCCTTAAATCACTTTATTTACAGCCACATTAATGCAGCGGTACCGATTTCTATGGAACAGCACTGACCCCCAATGGCCATTAGTGGAATTTACAGAGCCTGTTTCCTAATATCCGAAAAGGATCTGATCCAAGAGCTGCAGGTGTCTCATTTTCTTTTCCTTTTGGACCCATCCATTTCTTTTGGCATGTTTACAACAATAATTTAACACACTGATGTACCAAACACTGCTTTCAAAGTATCCCCACACCACACTAGCCAACAATTCAAACCCTCCCGAACCCTCAAAGGAAAGTTTTGAGAAACAGCGTTGGCCGTGTGCCCTGGTGGCCATCAGGCAGAAAGGCAAATAAAGCGCAGAGCCTGACCCCTCCACCACACAGAGAGCATGGCACTGTACAAAAACCAAAAAAGAGCTAGTCTGGCAGATGTGAAGACCAGAGAATGCCAACGGGGCACGTACCCAGGAAACTGCCCAGCCAAATTTAAAACCCCCAACAGGTGACAGGACGCTAACGCAGCAGCAGTTTGCAATGATGCATCCAGAGCCAGAGCTGGAAGTGCTTTGCAAACCTCCTGGGGGAAGGTAGTCCAAGGCCGTTGCTTACTGCTGCCATAATACAGTTCGATTTGCCCTGGCTGCAGCACGGTGACCTTTAACTACGCAGTTAGTTAACATCCACACAGCTAAAACTCTCAGCCTGGCTCTTGTCATTTCATATCTCGACTACTGCAACATCCTTCTTTCTGGCCTGGATGAGTGCAGCCCGACCTCGCTCAGATCCATTCAGAACGCTGTGCCACAGATCATTTTCCTAGCCCGCAGCTTTGACCATGGCACCCTCTCTTTGCACCCCTCCACGGGCTCCTGCTTCTTGGTCGCAAACATAAGCCACTTGCCTTCACTTTCCAGGCCCTTCACAGTCAATCTGCACCCTTCCTCTCATCTCATTCACCCCTGAGATGTCAGCTCCAGCCTCTGATCAGCCTGTGATATTAGCCTCCATCGCCTGCTTGTAACATTTTCAAATAAATGCCTTTGCTTTCTCCTGTGCTGGGCCCTTCACTTGATAAATATTCCCCATCAACAGCAACGTATGGCTGGAGGCTGGAGAATGGCAGGACAGAAGCTTGAACCTGGGTCTCTTTCACACCCCTCCCCCTTTGAAGGGCCTATTGCAGCATCTCTCTTAGGTTTCACCCCCCAGCTGGAGAGGGAAATCTCAAACACTTCTGCAAGCTGGGCAAACCATTTCCCACCCATCGCTGACTAGAATCCCGAGCAGCAACCTCAGCAGAGCATCTGAATTAAATTAAGGGCCAGCTCCACTGACTTCAACAGAGCTACAACAGATTAACATCGGCTGGGGAGCGGGCCCTGGAATCTAATGCTTGTACATTCACTCCAAGCTAATGAGCGATATTAAGAAAGGTCATTGTTTATGTGAACTCCCATTTGGTGAGTAATTGTATCGAGGCCAGTTGTAATTACTCTGATCAGATTTGTGTTGGACATTTTGACCCACTGCAATCTTTCTGAACTTTGTGTACTGCATTTTGGCATTCAACAGTTACAATGAATCAGTAATAAAGCAGGAATTTTCTCTTGCTTTACTTGTGATCAATGTTATTTATATAATTCAACTCAGCTTTAACTATGGAGCGATAGCCAGTGCTTCTGTAATAACTTGTGTTTAATTAGAGCCAAATATAGCCTTCTAGCCTGGGGAAAAGAGGAAGCAAACAAATAAATATCAATCACTTCTTTAAATGCATGTTCTTGAATTGTGGGGAATAGGAAATGAATGAACCTTTCAGTCCCAATTTCAGAACCCCAAGAACAATTTTTTTTCTTTCAGAGATTTAGCCTAGTCCATGGCTTTTCTATTAGTAGAATGGGGCTTGAAAACGTTCTGCACATACAGATCTCAAAGAATGCCTGGAGTGGGTTTAAACACATTGGGGAACTGAGGCACGGAGGGATGGAGGCCTACATTTCCAAAGTGTCTAGTGATTTTGAGTACCTGGGTTTTGTGCAGCCAGCTGGGCACCTCTGAACGGGATCTGATTTTCAGAAAGTTGGAGCACCTATTCTCTGGAAATCAGACCTCTTCAAACTGTCAAGTTGGACATCCGAAAATCACTAGTTACTTCTGAAACCTTAGCTCCGAGAACCTTGCCCAAGGCTATACTAGAAGTCTGTGGTAGAGCCACGCACTGAATCCACCACCTGAGCCACATGCTACTGTCTTAAATCACAAGGCCAGCCTTCCTTCCCCAGTGTAATTGCAGCAGATCTGGCCCAAAGCATCTTTCCCTGCAATTATTTTGCAATATAGACGGTTTCTTCCTTCTCACGCTGATTCAGGTCCCGAGTTAGGAAAGCACTTAAACATATGCTTAAATCTTATGGAGTTCAATGAAAGCTGAACACAGGCTTAAACCTAAGCAACTGCTTAATTGTTGTAGTGAATAGAGATGTTGTCCTGAATTGAAGCCTTTCTGTAAGTAGCCCCACTGAAATCAAGAAGAGTGCTTGTAGATGGAGAGCTGGGTGGAAGATAAGCCTTTTTACTGCAAGAAATTTCATGGAAAGAGATTCAGGGCCAATTTCTTTTTTTAAAAAATCAAAAAATTCCCCTTCCCCATTTTCACACTTTTTGACTACTTCACAACTTTTCCAGTTGCCAAACAGATAAGAAGCCGGAGAAAGTGGAGGAAAAACCCCACTATTTTGAAACAATTTTCTGGAAAAAAAACCCTTATTTTCCTGACCCCTCCCCACATTTTCCAGTTTGAAAAATTTCAGGAAAAGGAAAAATTTAGTCAAGAAATTTGTTTTCAGCCTAGCCTTGTTTTCTGATGAAAAAATCTTTTCATCTGGAAATTTCTGACAAACTGCCCAAGGAAGGTACTATACAACATGAAAAGAATTGGCAGAACCTGCGTTCCTACATTTAATAAACTTGTAAACGGCTCAGAGACAATTTGCAAACAAAGAGAGAGACTAGATTCATCATCTATGCTATTTGCTGTGAATTATTCACTGAGCTCTACAGAGGGAGCTGCCTTCCTTCCTAAGCCACCTGCTGGCTCTCCCTGCTTGAATCACAGCTCCTAGAGCTGAGCAAATAATTTGCAGTGAATAATTTATTCAATAAAATTCACCTTGTTTTCCCCTCACTCGTGAGCTGTGTGTGAAAAGGTAATGAGACCCTCGCATTTACTGGGAAACATTTGTGAATTTCTTCAGCTAAGGATTCTTGGTTCATTGTGGATATTCATAATTTGTGTTAGTTATATAAATCCCATGGGACTGTTTCTGTTTCCTGATTGGGTGACTTATGTAACTAAGCAACGTAATGAGAATTTCAAATGGTATACTTGATTTTATTGCCTTCCTCGTTTTTGAAAAGGGACCCTAAAGTGTAAAAGGAGAAAATTAAAATCCTTACACTCAGTACAGAGAGTGCTTATGCATATTATAAACTGTCACAGAAAGCGTGCTCATTCTACACTGAGAAGGAAGCAGGAAACCAAGAACCAATGAGTTTTGGTAAATGGCAGGTTCAAGACATTATGTCAGCCATGCTGGGATCCGTCAGAAATATGAAGATACAGCCCAACAGAAAAGTTCCAGAGGGGTAGCCTTGTTAGCCCTGTAGCACCTTAAAAACTGAAGTTAATTTTAACTGAAGTTAATAGTAAGAAGCATAAATTATGGCAAGTGAAATGTGTGATGGAGACTAGGAGAGCCACGGATGAATCTGAAGAGCAATTTGGCCCCTTTTTCCGAATGCAAGACATCCAAGGAAATTGTAAGGCAATACATTTAAAAGCAGTGAAAAGAAATGGGTTATTGCACAATTCATAGCTAACCTGGGAAACTCATTGCTGCAGGATGTCACCCAGGCCAAAAAATTAGTGGGATTCAAAAAAAGGACCAGATGAGGATCAAGATAATGTGACTGTCACACAGCTCACTGATTCTGCAGTTTTTATAACTGTTCGGATAATGCCATTAATTTTGGCGCTTGCTTTCTGGTTGAGAAGATCCCAAACAAAAACCTCAGGACCAAATGCCCTTGAACTTAAGAGGGCTTTTGAATTCCAAACACAGATTTGGATCCCAATTTAAAAAACAGTCCCTGTCCTTAAAATGGGCCGATTCAAGTCGCTTGATCCACCCTCACCCCCAGTCACAAGGTGTTTGAAAATTGCACTGAACTTCTTGACTTGGGCCTTTCTTGTCTTTTGATGCACCCACCACAAAAGTTGGCGCTCAATCTTGCCTGCTGTATGACATTAAACCTTTTCCTTACATTGAGCAAAACCCCTGAGCCCTACATTAGATTTTCACTCCAAACTTCCATAGGATTTTTACCCAGTGCAGAGTTTTTTAATCTTGCTGACCTTTAGGCCTCTTCAATATCTTGTGATGGTGAGTTCCGCAGCTAATTTATGCACTTTATACACACCAAGCAAGGACTTTAGTGTTTGGCTCACTCTCTTCTAGAAGATTCCCCTTCACAAATATGACCTCATCTGAGTGCACTAGTTTATCAGTCTTATTTTGTAACTTGAAGGCTAGACTCCTGGCCATTTGCTTACAATTGCAATTTACAACTGACGCGCACCAGCAAGTGCCCCATATTGGGGTGTTCCCTGTGCTGTATGTAAAAAGAATTACAGAGGTATTGTGAATAGCAGTTTACATTGCTAAGTCTTTGCAATAGTCCCACCTCAGGCCAGCTCCCATGGAGAGGTTAGTCTGGGGAACGTCTGATCCAGTAAGGCGCTCAGCATCTGACACCATATCAAGAAATGTTCCTGTTTCCCACAAGTGATTCAGAGCTTTACGAGGGGATTTCCAGAATTACCTGGTGCTGACCCTAGCTCTGCTCCCCATGGCAACAATGGTTAAACATCCATCAGCTTCAAAATAGCAGCAGAGTTAGGCCAGTGCTGTTGATCAGAAGGCAAGGGATGCCTTGTCCTAGGGATGGGGTTCCACGACCACCACTCCCAAGAGGAAGAGAAGGGTGATGGTGGTCAGGGACTCCCTCCTCAGGGTGACGGAGTCATCCATCTGCCGTCTGGACCAAGAAACTAGAGAAGTGTGCTGCTTGCCTGGAGCTAGGATTCAGGATGTGACGGAGAGACTGCCGAGACTCATCACGCCCTCAGACCGCTACCCCTTCCTACTTCTCCACGTGGGCACCAATGACACTGCCAAGAACGACCTTGAGCAGATCACTGCAGACTATGTGGCTCTGGGAAGAAGGATAAAGGAGTTTGAGGTGCAACTTGTGTTCTCGTCCATCCTCCCGGTTGAAGGAAAAGGCCCATGTAGGGACCGTCGCATTGTGGAATTAAATGCGTGGTTACGGTGGTGGTGCCGGAGAGAGGGCTTTGGATTCTTCGATCATGGGCTGTTGTTCCAGGAAGAAGGATTACTAGGAAGAGACGGGATTCACCTAACGAAGAGAGGGAAGAGTATCTTCGCAGACAAGCTGGCTAACCTAGTGAGGAGGGCTTTAAACTAGGTTCGATGGGGGACGGAGACCTAAGCTCGAAGGTAAGTAGGGAAAGGGGACACCACAAGGAAGCAGAAAGAGGAGGGTGCAACAGAGGAGGCCTCCTGATTCATACTAAGAAAGTCAGGCAATTGGCCAGTTATCTCAAGTGCCTGTACACAAACACAAGAAGCCTGGGAAACAAGCAGGAGGAATTGGAAGTCCTGGCACAGTCAAGGAACTATGACATGATTGGAATATCTGAGACTTGGTGGAATAACTCACACGACTGGAGCACTGCCATGGATGGTATAAGCTGTTCAGGAAGGACAGGCAGGGGCGAAAGGGTGGAGCAGTTGCACTGTATGTAAGAGAGCACTATGATTGCTCTGAGCTCCAGTGTGAAACTGGAGATACGCCAGTTGAGGGTCTCTGTGTTAAGCTTAGAAGCAAGAACAATAAGGGGCATGTTGTGGTGGGTGTCTGTTATAGACCCCCAGACCAGGAGGATGAGGTAGATGAGGCTTTCTTCAGTCATCTAGGGAAAGTTTCCAGTTCACAGGATCTGATTCCCATGGGGGACTTCAATCACCCTGACATCTGCTGGAAGAGCACACAGCAGAGCACAAACAATCCAGGAAGTTTTTGGACTGTGTCGCGGAGAATTTCCTGGTGCAAGTGCTGGAGCAACCGACTAGGGGCCGTGCTGCTCTTGACCTGCTGCTCACAAACAGGGAAGATTTGGTAGGGGAAGTAGAAGTGGGTGACAACCTAGACAGCAGCGACCATGAGATGGTCGAGTTCAGGATCCTGACAAAAGGAAGAAAGGAGAACAGCAGGATATGGACCATGGACTTCAGAAAAGCAGACTTTGACTCCCTCAGGGAGCTAATGGGCAGGATCCCCTGGGAGGCTAATATGAGGGGGAAAGGAATCCAAGAGGCTGGCTGTATTTTAAAGAAACCTTATTGAGGGCACAGGAACAAACCATCCGCATGTCCAGAAAGAATAGCAAGTGTGATAGGCGACCAGCTTGACTTAATAAAGAAGTCATTGGTGAGCTTAAACACAAAAAGGAAACTTACAAGAAGTGGCAGCTTGGTCAGACGACTAGGGAGGATTATAAAAATACTGCTCGAACATGCAGGAATGAAATCAGGAAAGCCAAAGCGCAATTGGAGTTGCAGCTAGCAACGGACATGAAGGGGAACAAGAAGGGTTTCTACAGGTATGACAGCAACAAAAGGAAGATTAAAAAAAGCGTGGGCCCTTAAAAGAATGGGGGAAGCAACCTAGTGACAGATGATGTGGACAAAGGTGAGGTACTCAATGCCTTTTTTGCCTCTGTCTTCACAGACAATGTCAGCTCCCAGACTACTGCACTGGGCGGCACAGAATGGGGAGGAGGTGAACATCCCGCAGTGCTGAAGGAACAGGTCCAGGACTATTTAGAAAGATTGGACATACACAAGTCCATGGGGCCAGATGCAATGCACCCGAGGGTGCTGAGGGAGTTAGCTGATGTGATTTCAGAGCCATTGGCTATTATCTTTGAAAGCCCATGGCAACTGGGGGAGGTCCCTGATGACTGGAAAAAGGCAAATATAGTGCCCATCTTCAAGAAAGGGAAGAAAGAGGATCCAGGGAACTATAGGCCAGTTAGGCTCACCTCAATCCCTGGAAAAATCATGGAGCAGGTCCTCAAGGAATCCATTTTAAGGCACTTGGAAGAGAGGAAGATGATCAGGAGCAGTCAACATGGATTCACCAAGGGAAAGTCGTGTCTGACCAACCTGATTGCTTTCTATGAAGAGGTGACTGGTTCTGTGGATGAGGGGAAAGCGGTGGACGTGATATACCTTGACTTTAGCAAAGCTTTTGATATGGTCTCCCATAGTATTCTGATCAGCAAGTTAAAAAAGTATGGGTTGAATGAATGGACTACAAAATGGATAGAGAATTGGCTAGAGCAAAGGGCTCAATGAGTAGTGATCAATGGCTCCATGTCTAGCTGGCAGCCGGTCACAAGTGGAGTGCCCAAGGGTCGGTCCTGGGGCCAGTTTTGTTCAACATCTTCATTAATGATCTGAAGAGGGGGTAGATTGCACCCTCAGCAAGTTTGCAGATGACACCATGCTAGGGGGAGTGGTAGATACCCTGGAAGGGAGGGATAGGATACAGAAGGACCTTAACAAATTGGAGGATTGGGCCAAAAGGAATCTGATGAGGTTCAACAAGGACAAGAGCAGAGTCTTGCACTTAGGACAGAAGAATCCCATGCACAGCTACAGACTGGGGACCGACAAGCTAGGCAGCAGTTCTGCAGAAAAGGACCTGGGGGTCACAGTGGATAAGAAGCTAGATATGAGTCAGCAGTGTGCCCTGGTTTCCAAGAAGGCTAATGGCATATTGGGCTGCATTAGTAAAAGCATTGCCAGCAGATCGCAGGAAGTGATTATTCCCCTCTATTTGGCTTTGGTGAGGCCGCCTTTGGAGTATTGTGTCCAGTTTTAGGTCCCCCACTACAGAAAAGATGTGGACAAATTGGAGGGAGTCCAGCGGATGGCAACAAAAATGATGAGGGGGCTGGAGCACAAGACTTACGAGGAGAGGCTGAAAGAACTAGGCCTGTTTAGTCTGCAGAAGAGAAGAATGAGGGGGGATTTGATAGCAGCCTTTAACTCCCTGAAAGGGGGTTCCAGTGAGGATGGAGCTAGGCTGTTCTCAGTGGTGGCAGATGACAGAACAAGGAGCAACGGTCTCAAGTTGCAGTGGGGGAGGTCTAGGTTGGACATTAGGAAAATGTTTTTCACTAGGAGGGTGGTGAAGCACTGGATGGGTTACCTAGGGAGGTGGTGGCATCTCCATCTTTAGAGGTTTTTAAGCTCCGGCTTGACAAAACCCTCGCTGGGATGATTTGGCTGAGGATAGTCCTGCTTTGAGAAGGGGGTTGGCCTAGATACCTCCTGAGGTCCCTTCCAACTCTAATATTCTATGATTCTATATTCTAATGCTGAGCACATCTGCAATCCCCCCATCACCAGAAGAGGGCTCCAACGAGAGCAGCTGGGTGCTTTTGCAAATCAGACGACTTACTTCAGCACCTAAATGTGAACTTAGGAGTTTTGCTTTCAGATACCCATTACTGAAAGCCTCAGCTGCCATTTAATATCTCAGGGGCCTTGGTTATTCTGATTTAGGATTAATGTCTGCTATGGCTATCTTCTGCTTTTTAGCCCTGTTCCTGGGACAGCCACCTTAAGGTTTTCTGACACATGACTTCCATGCCCACATGCCCTTTCCCTCCCAGTGGAGCACCCTGCCTCTCTTTGCATTGCAAAGCAGAGCCATTTCTTACCATGAGACTCCCACAGGTGGCGAGTGCAAAGCATTTCCCAACCATTTTGTTTGACTTGACCAGAGTCCGGTGCCCTCTTCAAACATGCTGCTGACCTGCAGCCTGCAATTCCCCACCCTCCAGCCCTTTAATGTTCATCCTCTCTTGTTCTTTCTGCTCCAAATCTACAACAGCTTCCAGAAAATGGTGTCTCCAGCTCTTAACGCCTTTCCTAATCCTGAGTCACCCAGACTAGAGCAGAATAAAACAGTGGCAGGCCCCAAGGTCTAGGCAATCAGTCCTGGCTATCAACTCTCTTCTGCTCGCTAATGTCATCTTGGTTAATTACTGTATCAGGCAGTACCTTTTTCACAATAGACTTGACAAATCAGATAATGCACCCTTATGAAAGATGTGTGCATGGAGTCAGGCTGGCCGTGACAAAGAACAATGTTGCTGTGGGCCATGCGGCTTCTGCCAGGACAGGAACCCAGAGATGTAATCTTGATTCAATCTTGGGGCAGCTCCTCTCTGGGCCTAGCTAGTCCTGCATGGGAGTGTCAGCACTGTGGATGATGGGCCTCTAGGATGAGCGATGTAGCTACAGGGGCATGATGGAGAGAGGTTGCTCTCTCTTGAATCCAAAGAGCTCAGTAATTGAAGTGACAAGAAAGCAAAAGCAGAAAACGCTAGAGGAGGGGGGCATTTTTCACAATGCAGCGCTAACAACAAGGAGCCGTCACAGCCCTGTGCGCCATGCCCTCAGAGTGGCCCACCAGTCAAGCCAGCAGCTCAAACAAGATAACAGAGGGGCAACTGCCAACCAGCTGCCACTGCTGGAAAAATTCATCTGGGGGTGAGCAGCCAGGATTGCTATGTGAGGGGTCACGGCAGCCTTCGCCGACGCTGGAGCAGAAGGGAGGAAATGAAAATTGATGGAGAGTCCAGCTAACGGGGATGGTGTGCCAAGTCCCAGCAGAAAGGGGTGGTGGGGGGAAGAGAATGTCACCTCAATGCTCTGTGTTGGAATCAGAGGGAGAGACACACATACATACGCACCCCCGGGGGTTATGAGAAAGAGGTCCGTCAGCTGATGGCACCCGTGAATCCATCCAGACAAACAGCCACACACTGAAGCTGGCTGGGAATTTTACATCCAAACGTTTTTCCTCGACAAGTGTGGTTTCTGCAAAACCAAAACTGGCTCTTGGAAATCTTTGATTTTGCTGACGTGTTTTTGATTTTCCACTGGGAAAAGTAAAACAAAACATTTTGTTTCCATGGCGAAACATTTCAGTGCATCAAACGGAATTGTAACACTTCATGCCAAACGCGTCATTTCTCTGTGCCTGCTGGAGCGGCCGTGGTGCCTCGTGGGAGTCAGATAGCCATGTTGTATCATGGGAGACGCAGGCCGCTTGAGGGGCCCAGGACAGAGGCACCCAAACTACAACTCCCATGAAACATCGTGGCAGCTCCGGAGGACATAGATTATTGCCAAACCGACCCGAAAGGAGCTGTGTTGATTCAACTGGAAATGCTGAAACAAAATGTTTTGAACCCTTTTTCCTTCTCTCTCCGTTCTGCAGCAGAGCGGTGCTGTTTTGACTTTTAGCCCCCGTTCGAGCTGAAAACAAATGCTGAAATACCTGAACCTGCTGCGGGATGGAAACTCGGATTTCCGGCCAGCTCCCGCACTCACGGACTGGGCTGCAACACTTTGCCCTGGTCTGCATGCAGCCTGCTGGACCTCCCGTGGCAGGTCAGACTCTGCGGGTTGGAGTGGGGATGGAGGGAGGCAGTGTTATGTTGTGTCTTGCATCCCTGTGAGAGTCTCTCAGACCCTGGGCCCAGGCACTTGGCCACATGAGCAGGCAGCGGGGAAGCCTGGGTCCCACCCTACTTGAGCTCCTCATGCAGGGGCTGTGCTTGGTCCATGGGAAGGGCGAGGGACGTATGGACTCCCTCCCACACCCGGGGCACCCACGTAAGGGCCCGACACAAGCTGGCTCCATATTTGTGCCGTTAACCAATCAGACCACGTGCGTCAATCTCAGCCGTGACCGGAGGGCTCCATAAAGAGACGAGATCCTGGCAATAGATACTGCTCAGGCACCTGTAACATACAGGAGTGCCTGGGTTTTGTAGGACCTACAAAACTACCGGTGCCACTGTGCACCACAAATGGCGTGCTGTGTGCAGCGCTTACCATCAGCCTCTGCGCGCCAGTAACTCGCCCCATGCGCAGAACGCTCGTTTGGAAGCCGAGCTGCACCTTGGAATGGCCTGGCTGCAGTAGAGAGATTTCCACAGCGAATACACACAGAATATCACCACAATGGGCTGATCATCAAAATTCAGCTAGCACAAAGCAATGTCACTCCACTGATATCAGTGGAACGGTGCCAATTTACGTCTGCTGAGAATCTGATCTGTATTTTCTCCCAAGATTAAATATTCACCTTTTCTCCTCCTCCACCAGTCTCTCTCCCGCAGGTTAGTAAATCTTGATGTGCCACTCTAGGGGAACCATTATTTGTTATTCTTTACTATTCTTTGAGTGAACAATGCATGAAAGTTTTATTGCATGCCCAAGAGGTGTTAGAACCGTCTAAAGTCTTTCCTCAGGGTTTGTATAGAGCAGGAAAGAAGGCAAATTATTTTGCAGAAAGCTGGAAGCCTCTGGAGACTGAAATCTGCTGGCAGGATTGTTGAGATCACAGCTTAGAGTGCATTCACTATCGTTATTTAAGCCACCACGGTGAATCAGAAGGATCAGCTTAAAGAAAGAACTTATATAACTCAGCAGAGAGAAAAAAAAAAAGCTATTAAAAATGCCCTCTTCAAAACAGCATCCTGTCTTTCTGTTTCTGAATCCGCATTCTCAAGGATTTGCAAATGGCAGTTGTGATGGGAATTCACTATGACAACCATCACACACTATTGTGTTTTTGTATATAATGGACGCGCTATAAATCCAGAGCACTGAAGTCCTGCTGTGGTTCTGATTTCTGATATGTTGATTGATATATGAAATAGTAACAGATCTAAACCATCTGATTCTGGCACCGTATGGGGCTCCCCTCATTACACTCAGAGGTGACCCTCCTCAGATAACACATTCCCGTTTTAAAATAGAAGTGCAAAATAAAGCACAAAGATACGGAGCCTAAGCGCACAGGAAATGGAGTGTAACTCCAGTTAAGTCAATGGCATGCAGAATCCATTACAATCTAACGTTTAGCTATGTTACAGCAGCTATCAGCGCCTCCGATGGAGGTCAGGGCCCCACAATGCTTGGTGCTGTACAGACACAGAGTCAGAGACCATCTCTGCCCCAGAGAGCACACAGTTTGAACAGGCAAGACAGAGGGGAGTGGACAGAGGTGAAGTGACTTACCCAAGCTCGTGCAACCAGTCAATGACAGAGCCAGGAATAAAACACACACACAGGCCACTGTTCTATCCACTGGCTCATGCTACCGTCGCCTTACCTGTGTTGTTCCTTGGATAAACACCGCCTCGTCTCACACAGATGTGGGCCAGCACTCAATTCAGGGGACTCCTGTGTTCTACAGGTCAGAGAGCAGATGACTACAGAGGTCCTGGCACAGGTAGACTGGAGGAGAGGAAGCAAGGATAGCTCCCTGTGCTTCTGCAGAGAGCGAGAGAAGGTCATCACGTCCCCGTACAACACACCCTAGTCCTGGCTAGGAAGCGACCGCCACTAACTCATGGATCCTGATTCTCACTCAGGCTAGGGTCATGTTTCCCCTCTCTGGCAGTCTCAGTGGGGCCATTTTACACTGCCAGCAGGGTGTCAAAGGGTTCGGGTAAATGAGACTCGGGCCCTAGGAGTTTAACTGAACTCCACCAAACCCACAAATACACAGGCTGAGGAATTTAGGGCACGTTGCTGTCTGTGGCCAGATACCGCAGGGATGGGCACCGCAGAGAGCCTGAGAGAGAGAGAAGCACATCCAGACCCTGAGACATTGCTGGGTCAATGAAGCAAGAACTCCATAGCCTGGAGGCTCTCTCTCGCGCTCTGCTTGCTAGGGAGGCCGTGTTCGGCTTTGATGTGGAGTTCCTTTGCACAAGTCAGCATTGCCCATCCTTCTGTCTAGTCCACACGAGCAGCATCCTTCCCCCAGCCCACAAATAGCACCGGCAATTACCTGCTACCTGCAGTGACTGTTCAGCAACCTTATTGGCCAAATCGTTCCCAGGGCTTCAGCTAGATCGGGACAGGCACAGGAATCAACATTTGGCTGCTTCTGGAAGGGACCTGTCTGTGCCCCCGTGCAGCTGGAGGAGCTCTCACCCCATCCACTTCTTCACCACAGCCGGAGGAGCCGGCTCTCTCCCTGTGGCCTCGGTCCAGAGGAGCTATTGTCTCTCGGGGCCTGGGGCAGGAGGAGCTCGTTCTGCCCACCCTGGCCCTGGGCCCCTGTCAATTAGGGAGGCCTGAGCCGCTGCTTGCTGCCCCCCCCAGGCACACCCTTGAGCTGGACTGAAGTCCAGGCAAGGCAGCACCAACCACCACCTGCCCTAGCAGGGCGGAGTTTTCAAAAGCTGAAGCCACAGCCAGCAAATCTGCGCATGCCCCCACTGACTGCCAAGGTCCTGCGCCTGCCTGTGCAAATGGGCCTTTGTGAATGCAAGGCCAGGACTTGACGGTGGGTGGCAAACGTTTGCTCTCATCTCCAGTGGTTTGGATTTCGAGTAACTCCATGATTCCAGATGTGCAACAGAATCCGGCACTTGGGTGAATGCCTGTTTAGCCTGCACATATTTGCCTACAGATTTATAGCTTACAAGGCCAGAAGAGACCAGCTGTGGGGCATGCCTGCATAGATCAGCCCCTCCTGATCTCTTGGGATGCTGCAGACACTCCCTGTCTGAGTCTGCCATCTCTCTGGGCTCCTTAATAACTCCACACTGCCCGAAAGGTGCAAGACAAAATTATCCTGCTGGGGTTCTTCTTTATTAAAGCCAAATATACCAGAAATAAAGTCTCTCCCCTTGGCTCTGTGGTAGCCTCCTCCTTGGGGCTATTGGTTTTCTGGGAGCTCCTCTCCCATAGAAGAGCTTCTCTCGGTCTTCAGCTGAACCCGGATGGCCTTTTAGCAAGCCCAAATGCTCAACATTAACCACCTAGGTGGTCTCATGCCCCTTGAATTAACTCCTCAAGGGTGGTCTGGACCCAAATTCCCCTTAAAGGGGCCAGCAACTCTGTGACAGGACCACTGTGATCATCTGATCTGACCACTTGTAGAACACAAGCCCTAGTGTGAGCTGTCCATGCCTAGGGTAGCCCACCTGAAAAAGCCAAGGTCAGGGCAGGCTGCAAAAAGGAGAGCAGATTCTCTCAGCACTGTTGGTTAACACTGCAGTTAGATTCACCAACCTGTCACCAGTTGTGCTCCCAGTCATGCACACCGGTTATCAAGAAGCCAAAAAAAATTACACAGTCCCCTTTATTGCGTTTCAGCCTCAGGCTCTTGATCAGCAACTAGGTCCAGTATGGGGAGAAGTTATTTAAAACTCGGCTCACTGTGCAGAAATGTTCTTCCGATCCCCAATGGGACAGCCACTTCACCAGATCAATATTGGTTTGGGTCTTACCCAAAATGCCACGCTGCCAGCCAATCCTTTCATATCTAAAACTAAAGATTTATTAGAAAAGAAAAGAAGCAAACGAGCAGAGAGCTGTTAAATGATCAAAGCAATCAAATATGTGCTCATGCCCATATATATCCGTCCATATACATCAAATTCTTAGCAGCATTGGTGAGTTTGCTGGCTTGTAAAGTCCCTCTGGAGCACATCCAGTAGCTCGCTGGGTCTGACAGTCCTTTGTTCAAAGCTTCAGTTGTAGAGAAGTTAATCCAGAGGTAGGAAGCAGGACTGAAGACAAGATGGAGATGGTGCAGCTGCCTTTTATTTCTTTGCCATGAGGCGTGTCCCAAACACAAGCTCACAGCACATGGGCCTGGAAAAGCACTTGGAGTCCCCCGTCCACAGGCATGACCCTGTGTGCTGCTGACTCCTAGGCATAGTCCCTGACTTCTTTCCCTGGGTGCACCGTATAACTGATGGCCCTTGATGGGCCATTAAGTAGGCCAGATGCTAATCTGTCTGGCGATGGTCACCTAGTAACACAGCGCTAGTCTGGGATTCAGACCTCACACATATTCATAGCTTACAATACAAAGATGACACATACAATAATCGTATCTATATGTATTTAGCAAATGTAACTTTTCCCCTGATACAAGATATGCCACGTAAAGTAAGAGTCATTGCGATTTTGTAATATTGGTATTAAAAATATTATAAATGGTCACCCATGTTTCATATAGCATCACACCTAGGACTTTCTGTATTAAGTGTTGATCCAGAGATGGAAACCCTTATCAGAGATGTTATCATTGCAGTTCGTGATCATGTCATTAAAGACTGTCACAAAGCAGATGCACCAGGTGGCTGAATTCAGGTTGCATGGATATTTCATAACTTTGTAGCCTTGATGTACTTTTAATGTAGTTCTTTTTTATATAATGCATGGGCTGCTCTTTTGTTGTTAGGAATTACTGATCCTGTCTTTGTTCTTGGGAAGTAGCAGAACCACCTTAATAGAGTGGAAAAGCAAAGCCGCAGAAACACATTACATTAGATTTCCCACGGCTAAACACAAGAGAATCAAATTTGCTTGCAACACCAAATGGAGCATTTACTCAGGGCTGCTAACCGCAAGCATTCCAAAATCCAGGGGTCAGTTTAAAAACCATGAGATCTAAAAAAAAAAAAAAAAAAAAAAAATTTATAAATTGCTGTTTGGGTTTTGAGCCTTCAGGGTACACTCACGTTACGTATTCAAAGTCTTTTCTGCAATCACGAGTGCTAGCGATTCACTAAATTTTTAAAATGAAAGTTGAAATTACCACCTAATCACATGACTCCAGGAGCTGGGCCTTTAAGGAAATACTCCAAACATCACAAGATAAAATCGCGAGAGTTGGCAGCCCTCCCTACTGGACGAACACCACATTTCTGGGAAATGCAGTGCCATTAGCTGCTATTTGGGTTAGATTACTAATCCGCTCAGACAGGCCATCCGATTTGGGCGTTAGAATGAGCACAACCTCCTTGCATGCTTTGTCTATTTCATTTTTTTATCTTGTCTTTCCTTACCTTTGTTTTCTTCTAACTAGGTGTTCTATTGTCTCAAATTAGTTGGATGCATCCAATTGAGGGTATGGCTTTTTCCTACTAACTACTAACGGACAAAAAGTATTTGTAATGTGGAGTTGAGACTGCACGTGTTCACTGGATGTTGGAAGTGGAGAATTAAGACCCCTGCCCATGTAATAATGTTTGGTAATAACATAGAAACATAGAAACAGAGACTCATAGGTCAGAAGGGACCAATATGATCATCTAGTCTGACCTCTTGCACAAGGCAGGCCACAAAACCCTACCCATACACATTTATAACAACCCCGAACCCATGACTGAGTTATTGAAATCCTCAAAAGTGAGATTTGAAGACCTCAAGCTGCAGGGAATACACCAGCAAGCGACGCATGCCCCATGCTGCAGAGGAAGGTGAAAAACCTCCAAGGCCCCTGCCAATCTGCCCCGGAGGAAAATTCCTTCCCAACCCCAA
>ML675650.1:2970177-3079077 GCA_007922155.1 Mesoclemmys tuberculata | reverse complement strand
AATAAGGTCGGTCCAAGAACCGATCCTTGAGGGACTCCGCTAGTAATTTCCTTCCAGCCTGACAGTTCACCCTTCAGCACGACCCGCTGTAATCTCCCCTTTAACCAGTTCCTTATCCACCTTACAACTTTCACATTCATCCCCATCTTTTCCAATTTAACTAACAGTTCCCCATGTGGAACCGTGTCAAACGCCTTACTGAAATCGAGGTAAATTAGATCTACCGCATTGCCTTTGTCTAAGTAATCCGTCACCTTTTCAAAGAAGGAGATCAGGTTGGTTTGGCACGATCTACCTTTAGTAAATCTATGTTGCAATTTGTCCCAATTACCATTGACCTCAATGTCCTTAACTACTTTCTCCCTTAAAATTTTTTCCAAGACCTTACACACGACAGACGTCAAGCTAACAGGCCTATAATTACCCGGATCACTTTTATTCCCTTTCTTAAAAATAGGAACTACGTTAGCAATTCTCCAGTCGTACGGCACAACCCCCGAGTTTACCGATTGCTTAAAAATTCTTGTTAACGGGCTCGCAATTTCACGCGCCAGTTCCTTTAATATCCTTGGGTGGAGATTGTCCGGTCCCTCCGATTTTGTCCCATCAAGCTGTGCAAGTTTGGCCTCTACCTCAGTGGTGGTAATATCCACCACCACATCCAGATTCCCGTTTGTCATCCCTCCATCATCATAACGTTTGCTTTAATCTTGGTAACCCCTCGATTTGTATCACATGACCCGCGCCAGGCCCCGAACGAAACACTAACTACTAACTACTGTATGGATGTAGCTTTTAAAGCGGCTGGAAGATTTGGTTTTACACAGAAATTCTGTTGCAACCTTCCCTATGGCGCTGCTATTCATCACCTGTTCGTGTCACCTGTTCAGACCTGTTCGTGTCACCTTTGTGCAGACCCGAGACTTGGAAATGACCAAAAGTAATTGCACCTCATCAGGAAGGTGCATATTTTTGACAAAGTAATTAACCCCTGGAACAACTTACCTTGGGATACGGTGGATTCCCCAGGACTGGCAGCCTTTACATCCAGAGTGGAAGCCTTTCTAAGAGATCTGCGCTAGCTCGACCAGAAGACATGGGCCTGAAGCAGGACTAGCTGGGTGAAGTCACAATGTTGTGGTGTAGGTCAGTCCAGATGATCACAGTGGTCCCCTCTGGGCTGCCTATCTCCAGATCTGTTATTTCATACCTAAAGGGCTGATTCGAATGTTCATTACGTTGCTGTAACTCCATGGATTTACACAAGGTGGAAGCAAAAGTATCCGCTTAAATTTTCAAATGCCACTAAATGATTTCAAGTCGTCATGAACAGAACGTGGGTGGTCTGACCTAGTGATCAAAGCAGGAGCCAGGCTTGGTCTAATATCAGGAGGTCAGAGGGCAAACCAAGAGTCAGGTGTCAGGAGGCAAGCTGGGTCAGGTTACTAGGAGATGATCAGCAGCAGGTATCATGGGGGGGAGCAGGAGTCTAACAGAGAAAGCCCAGTTGCATGGACAGTTTCTTGGGTTAAATAGAGGCTGGAGCCCAATCAGGACCCCCGGGGCTCTGCCAGTCAGATCCCAGGACTGGAATACTCTAGCTCCAGTTCAGTTGCTATTCTAGTAGCTGTCAGCTGCACAGTACGGGGCCAGTTGGGACCACCCACTTCTTCAATGCCCTGTGGAGCAGGGTTTGAGACTCATGGTCCATGACACAAGTGCCTTGACTCCACAGTGCCCAACTTGAGATGCCCTCAAGGTGGCTGTGTTTTACGACTGTTCAAGGCATCTGAGCTCACCAGTCACTTTTCAAAATCTAGGCCACGATCTTTTCTCCTTGGCCCGCTTTGCTGGGTTCCTTAGAAAAGTTCAGATGAATCTTGATGAACCAGGGGCAGATCTGCTGTTGCTGTAAATGGACACAGCTCCATTAAAGCCAGTTGCATAGGGAGAAGTGCTGGTTGGAAGAAAAGGGACCTCAGCCTGTGTGCTGGATGCCCAGACGAGCAGCCCACTTCCAACATCAGAGGCGGCTCTCATCCCCAGCTGCACTCTCCTCACTTGGCTCTCATTTCTTTTTTATTACACATGGTCTCTTTTTAACCTGCTTCTGATCAAAGCTGGCTTGCTGAGCTGGAGCTGCAGCGAGTGCACGGAGACATTTTGTGCTGACGACATGCACCATGGAATGGTTTCACTTAGCCAGCCAACAAAGGAACAGAGGAGTCTACTCATGTTATTTAATGAATGCCTTTAAAGGGCAGAGTCAAAGAGAGAGAGGGAAAATTTCAAAACATTGCAAAGGAAATAAAGGGTTTTGTACAAATATCTCCCGAATGCCATTTCCAAGGATCTCTCTACAGAGCGCCAGCCTCGAAGAGTAAGTGGAACGAGCAGTGTATGAGAAACAGAACAAGGAAGATTACTAAAAACACAAAATGGCAAGCCAGGGCTTACTTCCTTTCTCTGTTGCAGTGTTCTTGAGTGACCTTGTGCAAGTAACTTTCCATCTGTAAAATGGGGATAATGATAGTTGTAGGGGGGCTGTGAGGATTAATTTGTATCATGACCTTCCTGTATGGGTTATCAGCAGGGCTTGAACCTGGAATCTTTTGATGTAAAACCTCAGCCACTGCTGTTGACGCCAGAAAGCTAGAGTTGTAAGGGGTGTTACTCACAAGAGGGGCTCAGAAAGCCACATGATGCTTGTGGACATTACCTTTGCAAAGTGTTTTGAGATTCTTGGCTAGGCTAGGCTCATCCAATGCTTGTGAGCATTTCTGAGTGTGTATTTCTGGGGCTGATATCACTGAAGTATACACAGCCCATTATCACTGTGATGTTTCCCCCCCTGCAATCTGGACTGGTGTGTAGCTGGGTCTCCCCAATTCCTCACTCCTGGGCCCCGACTTACACTGCTTTGCTGTGTGTACCACCCACTCCTGGGTCGGCCATGCCCAGCTTCCTGCAAGTAAGTGATCCCTGGCCCAGTGAAGGAGTGCTTCTGGCCAGCTACTCATAGGATTGACCCTCAGTTCCAGATGCAGTCATAGAATCATAGAATATTAGTGTTGGAAGGGACCTCAGGAGGTATCTAGTCCAACCCCCTGCTCAAAGCAGGACGCTACTCAGCTAAATCATCCGGGTGAGGGTTTTGTCAAGCCTCAGCTTAAAACAGTCCCGGGAACTGTTGTCTTACAAGGTTCAGTGCTGTACCCTGCAAGCTCATTTACATTTGTCTGTCAATTTATCAAAGAAATTGATATCCACCAGCTCTGTCATGCCACGTGAAGTCTCTACACCCACAAAATCCCCATGCATCATTTTAGATAAAACAAATAAGTTCATTGACTACAGCAAGATTTTAAGTGATCACAAATCACATTAATATGAATCAAGAGTAGATCATATTTAACTAAAAGAATAAATCCCACACTAAACTAAATTCAACATTTCAGTAGCTTGTCAGTCCTTGATGTTGGCTTACTCACAAGTTGGCTGTGATTAATCTTGCAACCAGGCTCCCCCCCATGACAGATTCTCTGTCTTTGATGTTGCTCAGAATATGGATTCCAGGCGAGAGCCCTGAGACAAAGATGCCTCTCCCTTTTAACAAGTTTCCTTGAGTACCTGAGGTCAGGTGATTAGCCCTGTCCAGCAATGGGCCTGAATTCTTCCACTTAAGCTAAAGGACTCGCAGGTGCTCAGGCCAGCCTATTGTTCCTGCGTGCATGCGTCTGTGGAACCTCAACCTTGTGTTTGTCTGCATCTATTCAAGCCAGGGGAGAGAGACATTTGGGGATGTGACACAGCAGAGTTTCATACCTGTACCGTGTATGACATTGCAGGATACAGGCTACCACAACGATGTTCAGTATGTCAGGAGCAGTCCAAAAACACCTTCCATGACGTACCCTGCATCAGAGAACACACAGTGACACTATCCGGGTGAGCACGGGGTACGGCGTGTCCCAATCACACAGCATCTGCAGGCATTCCCAGCACTGCACCTGTGCAGGAATAAGGACCGTTCTTTCGGGAACCCTTGGAACAAGAGCTGCGGGGTGCTCAGCCGTTCTGAGAGTCGGGTCACTTGGGTGGATGGCTGCTCCAGATTCAGGCACTTTGGAGAACGTTACCCCCGCTGTGAGTTAGGTACTTAAGTCCCATTTTCAAAAGAGACTTAGAACTAGCGTTGTAGAGCTTTTTAGGTGCCTAAAAGCTGCAGATCGGCTCCTCCTGGGCTTTGATAGGCCCAGGCCTTGCACCCCACATAAACCTTTTTTTGAGGGCTGATGCAATGCTGAACCCTTATATGCTGGCCCTTGAGCCTGCGCAGAAATTCTCCCAGAATGCACACGTGCTCACACCTGGCTCAAAGCCTACTCCTGCTCCCCACGCTGCCTCTGGTCTGTGCTGCTCTGCCGTCTGACAGCTGCTGTCAACCACACTAGCACCAAGGGGCTGAAACCACACCTAGAGACCGGCATGGGGCAGAACATCCAGGCCAGCCCCCTTGGCCTTGCGACACTGGCAGCAGGGAGGAGGAGTGGTTTAAAAATGCCTACACAGATTATTTCCCACTGGAAGATACCAGAGGCCAGGACCATCCTGCTTGGGCTAGATACCAGTGCAACCACCCTGGACAATGCAGTCATGTGTGTGCTCCTGGCCTTCTTCACTCTCCTATCATGAACCCGCTAATGAGCCTGAAGGAAGTTAAGAGAGACGCCTTAAGACAGAATTCTGTTTGTGGCTGAGTGGGGATTCAAAATAAACGCCTATTTAAAGCCATAAAATAATACTCTTTAAATATCGGTTTTTCAGGCTAACAGGATAATTACTTAATCTCCCTTGTCGCATTAATACAGTTTAAATTACTGACTGAAGCCAGCGGATCCTTTAGATCACTCTCCTCTTCTTGAAGTCACCTAAATTGTTTGTTCCTATGCAAAGATGAGAAAAAAAAACCCAGCACTTCCATTCTCCAAGCACATAAAATTGCCTTAGAACCACTAACCAGCCTTAAAAAAAAAAGAAGGTAGAAATCATTCCCTTCTGAAGGAAAGGGCATGGCACCTGTTTTCTCCTTGCTACTTGCCATGCAGCCAGGATGGGCTGGGTTGAAATGCTGCTTTAGTATCCGCTGAATGGTTGGTTCCTGCCTTATTCTTTTTCTAACTGCCCATCAGAGACATGTTGGCCTGGAAGGGCAGTCGTTCCAGGGTGCTAGGATGCAGCGCTGTAGTTCAGATCTCTCCCTACTGTTTTTAAATAAATATTTTGGGTGGAGTTGCATCTTTCGTTCACCCATAGTCTCTTGGGCTGGAGCTACCTCTGGATGCAGCTCTGTGTAAGGGTTACCACAAGGAGTAGTCTAAATGGACACCGAGTCACCTTAAAGCTTGACACAACTGTTGGCCAGCAGAGCAGCATATGCCAGGGATTGTAGCTCAGGGGCATGGGGATTATCTGCATCCTCGCCAGTGGGCTGCAATAACGGGGAAGGCAAAGAGCTGGTGGGGGCTGTAGGTCCCAGTCTGCCTTGTTCCCCACGGGTGGGGATATTTTCAAAGTGGTCAGATGGGTGGGGAGAAGGGGAGAACCGGGAAGAGAATGGGGATCTCCCTCCCCCTTTCAGAATGAGGCCCCTCTGCTCCTCCCTGCCTGGTCTCTCTGTGTCTGGTCTCCTCCACTCCATTCCGAACCCATCCATCTCCCCACTCCCCTCCCTGGTTTTACAGCAGGCTAACTCCACTGGCCTTGAGGGGCGTAATTGCTGACTTACACTATAGGGCCTGCAAACTGGGGCAGAACTGAAGCCCATCTGATCCAGTGCCTGGCCTCTGACTGGCCAGCGCCAGATGCTTCAGAGGAGGGTGCAAGCACCCCACAATAGGCAGATGAGGGATAATCTACCCCACATGAAGGTCTCATCCTAACTCCTCTTAGCCAGGGTAAATGAGAAATGAATCAGTCCTGTCATCTGCCTCTCAGGCCACTAGATCGCGAACAGCTACAGGGTCTACTAACCCCATTCACCCAGGATAGCACATTGAAACTCATTGTTCGGCCCTACCCAGACCCTGCCTTCACCTCCTTGGATTTGTCTTTTCTCCAGGAGTTGTTTGTGTGTGCAGTGCAGCCCAGCCACGCTGCGGAAAGATTAAGATCACTGTTCTACGTTTAATTTCCATCCCGAGACTGTGCGTCATTTTAGTTTCATGCCCTACGCTTCATTTGCCAGACACAGTGCGTATTTTCTCTGTTTCTGCCTGTTTACTGTGCTGAGAGGAGAAGCGATGCATCATATTTAAGTGAGCAATTACTTGGTTATTATTTTCAGCCAGAGGGGACACAGGAACGGAAATGAGCGAGGGAAAGAAATCGCATCAAAGCTGAACTTTGAAGAAGGTTGACCCAAGGACAAAGAGGGAAAGGTTTTTAAACCATACCTTGAAGAAAACCTGCTTGATGTCAGCCCCATTTCATGCTGACCGGTTGTTTCCAGTCCAGCTTCCTAGCTCATCCTGCTGGCTGAATGAGCGTCAGCACCCAATTTTCAAAGCGAGGCTGACACGATGCTTTTCAGGCACTTAATTTATGCAGGACTCAAGCCCTGCCCACAAAACAAGCTCCTCCCACTTAAGACACCCTAATAAGACACCACTGTCAATAGACCACGTGGCTGTTCAAAATGCAGTCAGCGTGCTCTTGGGGTTGAGCTTCTCCCTAGGAGAATTTCTGTACACCCCTGGGCGCCGCTGATCTCGGAAGCAGGAATTTGGGCATGCACATAGCCACTTCCAGGGCCAGATCAGCCACATGTACCCTGAGGCAGCTTGTTTCACATCAATACAATAATGCTGCACATCCAACACTGAAAACCTGGCCCAGCAGAATCTAGCATGGTGATTTGTAGTGTCACAGAAGAAAACAGATGTTCAAAAGGCCTCACCCTTTTCAGTGGGAGTTGGAATTAGGGTAGCTTATTTCCAGGCATACATAACTGTTTCTTTATGGTTTGCTTGGTGCATGGATTGTTGCTAAACTAACTGACATGGTAACTGAATGCAGCAGAACACCACAGAACTAGCGTGACATGACTATCATTTAAGAGCACTGGAATTGCCAGACTAGGCCAGAGGCCTGGTCCATCTAGTCCAGTATCCCATCTCTGAGGGCAACCAGCACCAGCTGCTTTGGAGGAAAGTGCCAGCAGTTGTGCAGTGGCAGTTATGGAATAGCCTGCCCACAAGGAAAAATTCCTCCTAATCCCTGTAACCAGCAGCTGGTTTACGTCCTGAAGCACCTGGATACCCTGGTTTCCCATCTAAATCTCAGATCCTTGCTGAGCTCCTGGCCTTACTGACATCTTACAGCAGTGAGTTCCAAAGCTTAGCTAGTCCTGTCCTTTCTTTACCTCAGTCATTAATTAATTAATGTGTCATTAATTCCTCAGGTGACCAGAGTAAGTTCCCTTTTAGCCTCCTTTGCCTGCTACGGAAGTCAGTGAGTCCCTGAGTGCTTGAGTTGTGGCCAGGCACAATCTGTGAGAGAAGAGAAAGAGCTGTGTGTTTGTTTGCCTCTCTCTCTCTCTCTCAGAACGTGCTCCTTTCTGGTCACTCCTATCTGAAAAAGGAGAGATCTGAACCAGGTTCGGACTCCAGAGAGGGGCAACCAGAGTGTTCAGGGACCTGGGGAGATGTCCTTATGAAGAGGAATTGAAAGGCTGGGACCACTCATAGTAGAAGGGGATTGACTAAGGGGACATAATCAGAGTCTACCAGATAATGAATGGGAGAGAGCAGGCTGATGGAGCGTTTCTATTCAGTCTGTCTAACACAGAGCCAAGGGGACAGGTAATGAGATCGAAAGGTGGCAACTGTTTTTGTACAGTTTTAAATAACCCTTTACCGCAGCCAGGACAGCGGTGTCTCACAGAGGCCAAGAGCTGAGCAAGATTCAGAAAAGACTACCTATCCTGAGTCCCAGTTGTAAGGATTCAGAAACAACTCTCCCCCCCGAAAACTCAGGCAGGGCTGTAAAACCAATGCATCAGGAGAAACGTCACCGTTAACTTGAGAAGATGAGAAAGAAACCTTACATTCGGGTAGGTTCTTCTCAGCCATCAAGCAGGTTTCCTCCCTTGAAACTGGATTGATGTTGCAACTACATTTAACTTTTACTTGAAGAGCCACAGAATTCATGGCTTAAACAAAAAATGTCATTGTTATATTTGCAAACTACCACAAAATAGCACTGTGCCAAAGCATGATTGCTTCAGCTGATCGGACAGATAATCATTGTTCTGCGTGCACAACATAGATAAGAGCCAAGCTGCGATGTTATCTCTCAGGTTGTCCATGCCAGACAGAACAGCAGTATATGTTCCTTATCAGTACCCTTATTAAACTGGTACTTGAACAAATGGCTTTTAAACATGCCAGGCACCTTCAGCCTGTTATTTTAGGGTTAGCTACAGGAAAGCAAATGCCTATAGGATTCAGATTCCATTGAACATTAGGTGTAATGAAAAATGTGGTCACTAGATGGAAGTGCTATGTTTTATTAAGTGTTATGATTGGGAATTGAGGCAATAGAATAAAATTGGGTGACTTTCTTGGTAGGGGAAAGAAAGAAAGCATGATCTAGATATTAACGAGGGAAACAGCTGCTCTTGGGTTTGAATGAATCCATTTGAAAATGATCAGATCAGAAAAATCCAGACACTGGTACAGGATTGTTTAGTGGTTGCAAATGCTGCGGTCAGGTGTAATTGATGGGGAGGGAGGTTGTTTTTGCTTACAATCTAATAAAATGTTAAAAACCCACGCTCTGACCCTGATCCACCATGGGTTCACTCCAAATGGGTAACACCATTGAAAACAAAAGGGTTACACGGGGTAGAAACTGGAGTATTGCAGGTCCTCCGTCTTGCATGAGGCTATTTTACTCCAGTGACTATTGGTCATGCATTTGTAGCAAGTGTTTTTGTGCATCGACAAACAAAACAGCAGGAGAGCATGTGTCTCCTCACGCTAGTCAAGCTGTACCAAGCACATAAGCTGCACGGCTCTGAATAATGCTTATTAACTCCAGTCAAAGTAACTCTCTCATTATACATGTCAGAGCTCTGACTTCACCTTGCTGCTGGTGCTGCACGAGGCTTGGAAAAACGCAAATGCTTTCTGAAGCAGAAAGCAGAGCGGGAGCTAGTCCCTGTGACAGGCTAATGGGATTTGGCTGAGCTGTAACCTTTCCGGCTGGCGCTGTAAATCTGCAGTTCTGCAGATGCAGCAGCAGCGCATTTTCCGGCTGCATTGCTGGGATTGGCCTCTGCTGCGGTTGTTGCTTTAAGTCCTAGATATGGGAATTTGGAGGCCTTGTTTTTGCTGGACTAAAAGAACCCTTTCCCTGTCAGCATCTCGCAGCAGCAGGGAGGGTAATTTCTCCCCAGGCTCTCTTAGAGACCGTAGCAAAAGTTACATTTGACTCGCTGCTCATGAAGGTTTGTGGATAGTGAAGAGTCTGCGGCAGTTTGTGCTGCTGGCAGGCCCTCTTATAGCTGGGCGAGGCATAGCAGGCTTTCCTCCTCTAGCTTCTCCTGCTGACAGCCCCTGTGGCAGCTTAGTTCTTGTAACAGAGCCTGCCAGATCACGGGCAGCCTCACCTCTTCCTGGGTAGCAATGTTCCAAGTCAACAGCATCTCCCACTGTTCTCGTCAGCCCCTACGGTATTTTCCACTCCGAGGCCCTGCAGGATTCGCACTCGTCTTCCAGAGTGGTAGCATCCTGGGTGTCTTCCCTGTAGACCTCAGCCTCCCCCACTCCCAAAGAAATCAAATGCAACTTAACTCCTCTTCCAGAACCCAGCCCTCTGACAGGATGTACCCGTGTGCATGCCCTACATGTGCCTGTAATCATTTTTGTACAAGGTAGGCCAGATGAGAATCACTTAGAAGCTCGTAGTTTACTGATCACTAAAAGAACGCTGCCCCATGCATTTTGCTATCTGTGAAGTTATAAACAAAGCTGAGCTCATGGCTTTAAAAAAAAAGTATGTTTTCCAGAGAAGGGTGGGGAGTGAAGTGGCCATACCAGTTCCTCAGAGACAAAAGGCAAGCTGACGCCTTAGCCGGGGTAAAGAAAGCTACCGGCTAAACGGCCATTCTTTGCAAGGAAAGAGAGCGGGGGCAACCCCCCCACTGTATTTTTGCAAAGAAACATGGAGTTCCCATCCACACAGACTGCCTGGCACATCTCTACCAGCTAGAACAAGTGCTTCTCAAATGGGGTGGGCAGGACTATAAAAAGAGTCACCTACACCTCTGCCCTGTCTTCCCCCCTTGATTCATTGCACCAGAAGGCACAAAGGAAGCAGCCACGGAACTGCGCCAGGGTCCTGCCCTGAGAAGGCTGTAGTGTTTTGCCTAGATCTGTCTCAAGCCATGAGACACATATTTGGGAATATTACATAGCGAAGCTTCATAACCATACCCATGACATTGCAACAGACATTGCTAGAACACTAATGTTCCGTGTGCTGGGAGCATTCCAAAAATATCTTTCATGACATACTTTGCATTAAATAAGACTCAACCACACTATAAGGGGAACATGAATATACACCATCACCCCACAAGGGTGTACATGCGGGGTGTGCTGTGCCACACAAGTGGCAAGGTATAATTAGGTAGTCCAAAAAAGAATGTGAAGAGCAACTAGCAAAGGACACAAAAACAGCAGTTTTTTTTCAAGTACGTCAGAAGCAAGAAGCCTGCTAAACAGTCAGTGGGGCTGCTGGCGAGGAAGGTTTTAAAGGAACACAAAGCCATCATGGAGAAGCTAAATGAATTCTTTGCATCAGTCTTCACGGCAGAGAACGTGATGGAGATTCCTGCACCACAGCCTCTCTTTTTAGGTGACCAGTCGGAGGAACTGTCCCGCACCAAGGTGTCAATAGAGGAGGTTTTGTAACAAAATGATAAAGTACACAGTAAATAAGTCAGCTGGACCAGATGGGTGACTCACCACACAAGGTGCAGGGATCTCAGTGGAGAAGCTCCACAAGGCTCCAGGGTGTAAAGGGTTATCATTTCACACAGGGACTGTGTATTTGCGATGTTAGACCTGCCAGAACATAGAGCAAGGGTTGGAAGTTAGCAGCCAGGGCAATGGGACCCCTGTCACAGGCGTAAATAATGTTAACAAAGGTACAATTAATTCCAAGAATAAAAATGGTACAGATTGAAAGATTAAGATGCTTTAAAGAGTCTTAAAGTGGAACCACAATATGAGCAATAGGTCTCTATGGAAACAAATTAGGAGACTATCTTTAATGAGACATGAGCATAGCAAGGTAATTCGTTTGCAGATATCACAGGCACTGGGCGTTATTTTGTGGTACGCACGTGCCAGGGTGTATGTGGTGGGAATTTGTCATGTAGACTGCCAGGCAGCGTGTCAACAGGAGAGCTGTGACTGCATCTGACGCACTGAGTTCGTGCCATGAGAGGAGAGAGAGAGAGAAACAATTGCTTGCTACTTGGGTGCAGAAGGCCACATCAGTCCTGAGCTGGGAATGCTAACTATCCCAAAAGAACAAAACAAGCACACTGGGGAGAGCTTGTCCCAAGCTTCAGAGGTCCAGATTTGCTCGTCTCCCAATATAGGCCTGTAACCCCTGGGTGGGCGAGCCGGAAAGCAGCAGCATGGAATGGTTTACCGTTGTTCATGGCATAAGGCCAGGTTTCCTGGTATCCCCACTTGTCTTACGCATTATCAGAGACTTTATGACAAGGGGAGTGAAAGCTGCTGCCGGGAATGCTGGTATAGTCTAGTCTAGGCAAGAGAGAAGCTGAAAGGCTTAGGTTTTGCCAGTGATATAATCATACTGAATACCAGCTTTGGCAAAGACTGTTTTTGAACACCAGAATGAAGCTGCTAAAGTGGGACTTCATACTAATACACGGAGACCAAGCTCCTGGAGACAGGAGAGAACACTGTCCACCCGGGCGCGTGTGTGATTGATGGAGACGCGTACGAAAGGCGTGAGTTACGCAGGTGAATGTACAAGAACCTAGGGCTCCTGGAAACTATTTGGGAGAATTTTTTATACTCCAGGGTAATGGGCTGGGTCTCTGCTGCTGGAAATCAGCACAGTTCCTCAAGTGCTAATGGAACCACATCCAGTGACCGCCATTGGGGAAGCCGCCTTGTGAGCCTCCCTGGTCCCTTGCAGAGGCAGCATCCAGTGAAGGGAAGTGTGGGTTATACCTGAATTCTGAGTCCAGCACATGCTAGGCTACTCTGGGTCCAGCTGCCCGTGGGCCGGGGCTTGTTCGGCATCCAGGGCTTATGGAAGCAAAGAGGTGCTCTGGTCATGCTCTGTTCCTCATAGCCACGTCCCCTGACAGGTGCCTCTTCCCCCAGGGCATTTTCTAGCTCACCAGGTCTGCCCAGCCCTTTCGCCCACTTGGGCGGAGCTAGGCTGAGTGGTGTGGCCTGATGCAGGATGCTAAGGGAGTACAGGGACTGCCAACGTGCAAAGGAGAAGTATGAAGATGGCGTCTTGCACCCCCTCGTCCCCATGCAGCTCACAGGGCTCAGCCTGGGGAAAGTCGGGTACAGACAGCCGTTCCTGAGAGCTCCCTGCGGGTCAGAGATTGGGGTCACCTTTTGTCAGGCGCTGCACGCACACAAACACGCATGCACCCGCATGGCTAGATGCCAATTCATGCCACCTTCCTACCAGCATTCCCACCTTCTCGCCTCCCACCTTGCGCTTTGGTTGCTGGCGCCCCCTTCTCCCTCTGCCTGGCCAGGACAGCTCGGAAAGCCCTTCTCCCTTTGCCGCACCTGCAGGGCAGCCGTGGTTTGCTGGCCCCGTGGGCTCTGACCCTTTAAGCAGCGCTCTGCCACGACCCACAGGAAGCATGGGGCATTGGTGTAATCTGCTCGCCTCTGAGTGCTGCAGGAGCCAGAAGGGCTGGACTGCAGATCATGCATCTGGGGCCCCCCAAAGCCCCTCACAGGGGAAGGCAACAAGAGTTCATGCTGCCTTAGGCAGGAGAAGCCCTAGGCTTGCCTATCCACACCCATTCCAGGGTGTCCTCCAGAGGGGAGCAGAACCCCTTCCTGTCCCATATGGACACAGGCTCCCTGCTGTGCATGGGTGGGTGTGTGGGGAGGGACCCACAGGCCTGGGAACTGCAACTCGGAGGCCAGTTTCCTTTGCAAAGGGGTTTCCCCTGCATCATTGACTTAAGCAGAGCTGAGCACACTCCCAAGGGCGTCACAGAGACCGAGCCCCAGTGCAGCTCCTAGTTAGTTTCTCTAAGGAGCAGAATGATTTTTTAGCACAGATAAAAGTGTGCCGCCTCCAAGAGTGGCTCTGTCAGCATAGCATGTCTGCAAGGAATAGGCTACTAAGGCATGGGCTGCGCTTGCAACCCTCAGCATTTATCTCACGCCACACAACCATTCCGCTGGGGCTGCTTTTAACTCGCTTTGCCACCCAGCAGGTTTTGTGAGCCTCGTCCTTCCCAGAGAAACGGGGACAGCTCCTCCAGGGGACATTTCCCACCAAGTGTCCAGCTGAAAGTAACAAAGCAATCAAATCTCACCCAGCCTGTGTTAGCCTGGCAGCTCTTTGACAAGGTAGAGAAACTTGGCCTCAGCTGGTGGCCAGGCTGATCTCCACAGGCAACACGAGGCAGAAGTTACAGCACCACTGAGAACTGTCTAGGTTATTAAAGCGCATTTTCTTTACGGGGTTTTCTAGATGCATTGGAGCGCAGCAGCCCCCTTTAAATGCCGGGATTGGCTCATGATTCACAAGATGGTGGGACAAGGAGCTCTTGCCCCGTGACCCAGCGCTTGTCGCTGGAAGGAGTGGGCCAATTCTTACCCTCTTCAGGAGTAAACCTGCGCTCGGGGGGGACAGCCTGTACAGCTCCAGGGAACAACCACGCAGGCTTCCTGGCAAAAGGACACCAGGGTACATGCACCTAACGCAGCCCTGGGAAGGGACTTTTCACGTTACGCAGCCAGAGAGGAGGGGAAAGAGGACGGAGGATGGGCACTACCAGATCACCCCATGCGCTACAGTCTATGCTTCTAGCTTTCTAGCCAGAGGCCCCATTCAGCTAGAGCTGTGCCCGGATCCACACAGACTTCCCCATGTGAACAGGGGCTGCCACGTTAGGCCTCAGGTAGGGTGAGGCATTGAAGGCCTGATTCTGCTGTCATGGCAGTGTCACATGGCTCCCCCCGGCACACCCAGGGGAGAGCAAAGCCAGACCTTTTGCCCAGTGGTGGTGTTGTGTGTTGGGGGGGAGCCCTGCCTCAGACTATGCTTAGCTTGTTCCTGCTAGAGAGGACGTGGCAGCCAGAGACGTGCCCCCCAGCTAGCATCAGTCGCTCCCACACCCCAGTACCAGGGGAGCAACACCTTCTGCCTTCTCCATGAGGCAGTGACCCTGGCCCCCATGGGGAAGCTGAGGCACACTGCAGTTGTGCTGTACAGGCGCATGAGAAGAAGCCTCACCAAGACCGGCACAGCTCCTCGCAGTCTGCCCGTGGGTACGTACGGCCCCCCATCACCCCACTCCCAACCCATTCTACTCACTGCCATAGCAGTCCCTGCCATCACAGCACAAGCCTGGAGGTCTCTAGCCTCAGCTGCCCCACCCCAGAGTTTTCTGTTCTCCCGCACCCATATCACCCCGCCCACCAGCTGGCTCTCGCTCAGATTTCAGCCCCCTTCCAGGGAACACAAGCACACATGAAAAGGTATTGCTATCCCCTGTGGGTCCTTTTCAGCCCCCTCTGGGTTACCTTTCAGTCCCTCAGAGCTGGGACAGAGCACCAATTCCCTGGAGCCCTTCCACACCCTCCTGCAAGACCTCCACCAAACTGCTTTCTCTGCCCTCTGATGAGGGCCAGGTGTTTCAGGCTGTCACCTGACCCCTTAATCTGGGAGGCAGCCAATTATGGCCCAGGTGAGGCTGGTTGACGAGGGCTGGCTGGTCCCAGACCTCCTGGCCCTTAAAGAGGCAGGCCACTCTGTCTGAGCTGACTGATGGATTTGGCCTCACACCCTGCCTATGAGGCGGAATCTTGAGTAAGAGCAGAGAGTTGTTTTGCCTCTGTATTTGGCACTGGTGTGATCATTGCGGCAACACCCTGCCCAGATCTAGTGGCTGCAATTCAAGAAGGACATTGGAGAGGTTCAGAGAAGAGCCACGAGAATGATTAAAGGATGAGACAAAATGCCTGCGTCCATCTGCTTAGCCTAACAAAGAGAAGGCTCGGGGTGACTTGATCGCAGTCTAGAAGTAACTACATGGGGCACAAATATTGAATAATGGTCTCTTCACTCCAGCAGAAAACAGTTTAACATGCTCCAACAGCTAGAAGTTGAAACTAGGCAAATTCAGACTGGAAATAGGGCATAGATTTTTAAGTGGGAGTAAATGAACCTGGGAACAATTTACCAGGGGTTGTGGTGGATTCTCCATCACTGACCGTTTTTAAATCAAGGTTGGAGGTTTGTCTAAAAGATCTGCTCTGGGATTCTTTGGGGGCAGACTGGAGGGTCATGATGGTCCCTGCTGGCCTTGAAATCTACAAATCTAGCTTTAATCCAGCCAGCACAGCTAGCAACAGCTGCGAAGCAGCAGTGGCATGGGCTTCCGCACAAGGCTGCACAAGCCTTCTGATCCCCCAGGGCGTGGACCCACACTGCCAGCCATTGCTATTTTTAGCGTGCTAGCTAGATCAAAACTAGCGAGGGTGTGTCTACCTGAGCTGCAGTCACACCTCTGAGTGTAATGCAGACATCCCCTCTACAGGTACAGTGCCTGCCACATGGGGCACCGCTCCTGGTTGCAGTTACATATAATAATTAATAATAATCAATAATCTGTTTTGGTGGATGGAGTGCATCTCTGGCAGAATCTTTAGCTGTCACTTCTGTACCATTCTTCTTCAAGCCCTTCTATATTTACCCTTCTTTCATCACTAGACATATTTTCTCTCTCTCTCTATTTGATCATTTATTCCACCAATGTTTTGCTGCGAAATTATCAGGGTAGCTGGTAGCAAGTCTGCCAGTCTGCCTGTGGCTGTGCGTGTGGCTTTCAGGATTGCAGGGCTGGGAAATGTATTCAGTGCAGCCTTCGTGGAGAGAATCATTGTTGCTATTGTAAACCTAGTACGTAATTCACCATGACCCCGTCTGGCATGTTTGTATAGTGCCTTCATGACAACAGCTCTCAAAAGCCTACGTCCGGATGTAGGTGCCGCAACACCATAGATATCTAGGCCAAAGGGATTTAGAAACTCTGGGCCTCGTCATTCAGTCCTTACTCAGGCAAAACTCCCAGAAGGCCTGGTGTGTTGCCAAACAGCCGTACTGTGCAAAGGAGCTGTTTGTGAATGTAAAGGGCCTGACCTCCCTCTTGCACGCTGGCTGGAAGCCGGGGAGGGCAGAGCGTATTTGGGGCCCAGCACCTTTGCAGTTTGTGTTGTTCAGTCACTCAGCAAAGAAGCTTCTCCCATACTTGGGAACACTGGGGCAAGTCTTGGCAGGCCTGATCCTACACCCCCAGGCTTCATTAAGAGCAGGATGGGGCTCTCACATGCCCTTCCTCCATGGAAGCCAGGCTCAGTGCAGACACAGGATCGGCCCCCGCAGAGGGGCAGAGGCAGAAGCACCCTCAGGGAGGAATTGGAGGTAATGCAGCTGGTTACTATTTAAGGGCCTGATCCCAAACATCTGGGAGCCAAGGGAGTGACTCCCTTGTGCCCGTTGGGCCAGGCTCCGTAGGTGAGGAGAGGAACAGCCCCCATATTACCGTTTGTGAAATGAAGCGTCACCTAGAAACAGCGCGTTAACTGACAGAATGGGATCCTGCCGCTGTCTGAGCTCCAGCGAGTGCTTTGGCAAGGAAATTGCAGCTGCAGTGATTCCTCGGCACACAAGTACACCCGCTCTGGGACGAAAACAGGCTCTCTATCCATTAGACGGCTGCTCTGCAAGACACACAGAGGGGACTGGAGTCCATGCTGGGGAGAGAGTCTCTCTCTGCCTGTCTGTTAGATATTGCACGAGTCAGATATCGACTGCCCCGTTTGTTTTCCTTCAGAAAAGCAGGAACTTCGGGTGGGTGTTCACTGTCTCTCAGCCCTGCTGCTGGGAAAGTGTGTGGCATTATTTTAGCAGGCAGAGTTCCTCCTGGGAGTCTGCCATGGGGTTACAGAAATTAAACTTCTGACCCTTTCAATTCTATCTTGCAGACTCCTGCCTTGGATTGCTTAATCTCGCTCTGTCTCGGTAGCTGCTTTATTCCAGGGCTCTCCTGGGAGCTAATCCCTACGGCATCACATCTCTATTTAAAATCACCACCCGGGGCTAGGGGAGTCTGGGCTCTGCGTTTCCTGCAGACACAGCCTGCAGCGAGCAAGGCAGAACAGATCTGGGGAAGCAGGGAAGACGCTGTCACATGAGCTCCTTCCCTGCTTGACTTTAACTCGACCTTGAAACTGGTATTTAAATAGAACCCTTACATCACAGAGTGGAGCTAGCGCAAACGGGGAGAAGGCACAATGAGCTAACCCGAACTGGCCCATCAAACTGCACATCCCCTGGACACCCTTCAGCAGCCAGCTGGGTGCGGGGGATTCCAGCACAGAGCAGGGAATAACAAACCCGGGCCCTGGAATTCTCCCGGGGCTAAGCTGAGTGGAGCTCTGCGCGGTTCAGCACAGGTACATTGCGATGCCTGTAATTTTACACCACTATGAACTGCAGATTTACAATCTGCTATCGACTTCACGGGTCTCCGTACCTCCCCGCAACACTGGACCCCAGGCCTGGTCCCACGCCCCTTTCAAGTCAATGGAAAGACTTTGTGTGGGCACTGGTTGGTGGGAGCTGCATTAGCCCAGCTGCGGGGAGGACAGGGTTTATGCCTCATGGGCTTGTGCTTCCAGGGCAGGCCCTTGGACTGTGAGCTGTCCTGGGGCAGGTCGGTGCCATTGTGGACTTTGCAGTGCACTGCTCTTTTCATAGCACAGGCTGGGTTCTGGGTCAATTTCACTGAACCTGGTGCCTACAACCTGACCCCAGATTCTCTCGGGGTTCAGATCCTTGCACAGTGTCAAGTCATCGGGCACACGGTCAGACAAAAACCTCCCGCTGACATCAACGGGAATCGCCCAGACAGATCACTCCACTGGCACAGCATGTCGCATGGCACTTGTTCCATTGCGCTGCATTTCCTAGCCGTGGGACTGGTGGGTGAATGCCTTGCCGGGAGATTCAGTGATGGATGAAGGCGCCTCCCCTAAGAGTTCAAGGCCAGGTTCCTATCCCCTTAGTCAGATTGAGTGGTATACTCGCAAGTTGTGCACTGGGAACCTGTCCATGGTGCACAGCATTGTGCAGCAATGCAAACACTCCTGGGAATAGGCATAGCACCACGGCGAGGAGTTGAGTGTGAACAGACACCAGCAGCGTGCTAACTGCGGGATTTTGGCCGACGTAACTCGTGTCAACCAATGTTTGCCATGCAAACCCGGCCGAAGAACTCAGGGCTAGCCTTGTGCTACTCTGCACAATGCATGGGTGCCCAGTGTGTTTTACCTCTTTTCACTGGGCGTTAGCAGACGCAGCTGAATGAAGCCCTATGTATAACAGCAGGGCCCGTGAGAACAAACAACTTGGCCTGGCTGCCAGGCCTGTCCAGCATCACCCCTCTGGGCATTAGGCAACAAAGTTGCCTAGTGGAATCTCCCGCCGGTGCAAGACATGCTGCCTCTGCCCCGGTTAAAGATGTGTTTATTCCCCTGGGCCACCGCGTCTGCTCAGAGCCCCCTGCGGAGCGTCAGGCCCACCTCCAGACGGTATACGAGGTGCAAGACCAAGTGTCAAGCCTAACTCATGCCAGACCCACCAGTCCATCTTGGCCTTCCCTCCATCTTTGAGCAAACTCAACCTCTTCAGGTGTGGAGCGAACAGGGGTGCTGCTGATGACTATAAGCAGGGCCTTGGGATGCCCCTCTCTGCAGCAGTGGGAAGTTAGAAGATGTGGGTCACACCCTTGTGGGCTAGGATGCATCGATGGACAGGCCCTGCCCGGTTTGTTAAGGTACTTGCACTATGCCCTTCGCTCAGCTATCGAATGGTTAAGGCACCTAGACGTGTATCCCTGATTTGTCCAGCTGTGTAGATACAGTCACACTATACATGGGTGTGTGACAGGCCACCTGCTGGGACAAGCCCATGGGGCTGTGAGTCTGTAACAGTCCCAGCCCCAGGGCCCTGAGATCAAGCTGTGGTCGCTCTTGCTTTTAGCTCTGGAGGTCCCTGGTGTGCCAGTGCTTGGGATTTGAACCCCTGTGCATCGGGCCAAGTGTCCTTTGAGCAGAGGAAGTAGATAACGCCCCGGTGACCATGCGTTGTCCGAGCTAGCTGGGTGTGTGCAGGGAAGAGCAGGCAGGGAGCTGTATTGTATCTCAGGGTGCTTACATTAAAAGCCATAAGCAACTGTGCTATGGTTTCATCTACACTATGAGCTAGGGGCAGGGATAGGCACACGGGGCTGCACACGAGCAGAGGAATCACACACAATCCCCTAGCTGTCTCCTCAGCCGGTCCCCGGGTGCAGGTGTGATACAGAGCGTTTTCCTGGGCACGGCCCCCTTTGGAGCGATGCTGCAGGCGGCCGGCGAGTGGCAGGGCAGCTCCACCACTGTGTGCTGCTCTCTAACGGGCAGGAAAATGGCTCTGGAAGCAGAAGGCCGGGGCAGTGGCCAGGTTCTCAGTAGGCCGCCGGGGTAGCCCTCATTCTTCTGAAGAGGGTCAGTGTAACCAGTTGGTGCAGGGCCCCCCCGCTGCTCTAGTCGTCTGCCCCACAAACCACTTGTGATCTCACCTTCGTGTTCCACCAGGGCCCTTTATTCACTGGCTGTGACCCACCACCCTCTACACGCACCGCCCCAGGCACTGGCACAGGGCAGGTCCCTCCGCTGCGGCCCCTCCCTCGCAGGCTGGTCACTCATCCCTTCCCCTGGGGCTCTCCTGCCACCACGCTCCACTGAGCCTTTCTAGGGCTTGGTGGAGGAGCCTACCAGCTGCTCCCCGCTAGCCCCGACCCCGCGGGCTCTCCCAGCTGGCTCCACTCCCCTCTTGATTTGGGCTCTGGGGTCAGCAGGCTGGCTAAGCACCCAGGGCCCAGCCAGCGCCCTGTCACAGACGGGGACGTTTTGCTCATGAGAGCACAGGGAAATATTAAGCAGTATCTTAAAAAAGCAAATTAAGGTGTGGGATAGGTGCACACTGAGAGCCACATTTCCAATCGCGTCTAGCCTGGGGCATCCCTCGCATGGGCGGCCTGACCCGAGCCTGACTTTCAGAAATGCTCAGGAGCGCCTGGGCCAGTGAGGCTCTGAAACGGGGGTCCATCCCCCGCATTGCGCCTCCTGCTGGCGAACCTGGGGAATCAGCTCTGCAGGTCCCAGCGCCCCATGCGGCTGAATCTCGCCCGCCGTTACATCTCCGCCTGCAGACCCACATCTCTCCCACGCCCGCGGTGCCCGCGTCCTGACACGCCGTGCCCCCGTCTGTGCTCTCCCTCTTCCGGGGCATTCCGCAGTCCTGGTCTAGCCACTGCCCTCAGCTGCTCCTTCTCCGAAGTCAGCCACTGCTCTGTCCACTGCACTGACCTTCCTCGGCCCGCAGGGCAGCCAGCCTTCCCTCCCCGACCCCCTGGGAGTGACTGCCCTTCCCGCTCTCCGCTGGCGGCCTATATAGGGCTTCCACAGCCCTGATTGACTGCTCCCTGTACAGCCTCCCTAGGGCTTTATTAATTCTTTCCAGGCTAGTGTGGGGCACCACAGATCTCAGCTCAGGCAGCCAAATTCCCTAGTTGCTTTTGACTATTTGGGTTCATGTGTGTGTTTATCCAGCCTAATCTGCTGTCAGTGGTGGGGATGAACAGTACTGGACATGTATCCGACATCCCAGTCTCGGTATATTAAGGTCTCATAGGCCTTTCATTTTAAAAAGAACTAATCAGTGCCGTCCCCACATGACAAAATGATTTTTGTATATTAATGATGTATAATACCCGGGTTCATTTTATATCTATTTAAAAATATTCCTGTGCAAACTTAATTACTCAGGCTGTGATCCCAAATGATTTGTGTACATCTCTCGAGCAAAATTCAGACCTGTGTATAAATTGTGGGTACAGGGGCTGTATGTTACTTGGGCTGGGTGAAGATTTTCCATCACACTGGTTCTGGACAAAAAATTGGGCTCTTGACAAAACAAAGTTTGTTGCAAAGCATCTGCTTTGTGCAGAAAATTTTGCTGGGAAATCAAATGCCCCACCCCAGAATTATTTCATTTTAGCCATTATGCTGCAATCCCTCCTGGGAACTGTACTTTGGTTTCCTCATCCCCATTCTCCTCCACAGGCCAAGCTCCCTTAGTGGACTACAGCTTCCAGGATGCAAGCACGTAGCCTCATCACCAGATGTGGCCCTAGTGCATCATGGGAGATGTAGTCAGATGGGGGAGCCTGGCCAATGGAGGTGAATGAGAGAGTGAGGTACCTGGACTAACTCCCTGATGCAGTGTGGTTGCATTTTCAAAGTGGAAAAAACAAAAAAACAAACAAAACAAAACAAAAAAACCCATCAGATTTTGGCCCAAAAAAATAAATAAATTGATATTAGATTTTTTTTCACCCCAGAGTTGCCCTTTTCTGCAAAACCCACCCCAGACGTTTTCTGACCAGCTCTCTGTACTGCTCCTCCTTGGGGCTTGCTGCGCCCAGAGAAAATCCAGCCAAACCGTGCCCCCGTCGCTCAGACTTTGCAGATGTTTCAGCTGGAGGGAAGGCCTGGCGCTAATTTCTGCTGCGAGCTGCAGGGGAGCCCTCACAAAGGCGAGTCACTGAATCTACACACTCCCCTTGCCCCAACCTGGCATGGCTCGCCTGACTCTTGTGCCAGGCTGGCAGAGTCCTTGCGGGAGCTGTGGGAGAGAGTCTGAAATGCTGTGAAGTCTCCGCTGGTCAGCTTGACAATCACATGGCCTTCGGCCTTGCTGATGGATGGTGGAAGCTAACTCCAGACAGGGGAGTAAGTGGGTGTGTGGCAGACGGGGAAAGAGCTGGGTTATTTTCTGTAAATATCGTATGCCCCACTGTTTATCTGGGTCACATTATCCTGCCTGGGTGCAGAGTGTTGACTCAAAGGAAGCTGAAAGAGGGCAAAGCCATCTGACAGAACACAAGGGGAAGATAAGACACGGGGCAAACAGCTTTGGAGGAGATCAGATAACAATGGCTGAGCCATCAACGGGGAGGAAACTACCTTTCTGGATCCATCCAGGCTAGAGTGGTTTACTCCTCCCAAGGCTGGGTGGGCATTGAAGGACTGCCCAGGCGGCTGGTGAATGCTGTCAGCCTGGCAAGGAGATATCTAGAGACCACAGGAACACTCTGGCTGGGAGAAACAGACTGTCCTGCAAAGCAGAGATGGGTGAGCTGGGCCAGGCAAAGGCGCAAGGCAGACCCAGGCGTACAATGGGCCTCCAGTTGCTTTTCCCCTTGGCTCTGTGTGTCTTTGGGGAAGGAATAAAGCATGAAGATGCTGTTTTTGAGTCGCTTTAATCAGCTCGCTGGTCACAAGTCCCTGGAGGGAAAGGGTTTACGAGGCAAGATGCAGCCGGGCCCATTAGACTGAGACGGTGGGAACCAGGGAGCATAGCACAGAAATGCCTTCACCGGCTCGGACCGGACCTGAGCTACCCCGTCCTCTCTACAGCGTGTCTCTCTCTGGATGCTCCTCTCATTTCCCAGCATTGGGCCTTCAGCTCCTTTTCTTTCCCAGGCTCCTCTTTCTCACCCCTGGCTCTGGCTATTACCAGCCTTGGCCCCCCCATTTCACTGTGATTTGGCCCCATCATTCCTGTCACTCAGATGTGTCCCCCCGGCCCCATGTTTTGCACAAGGAAGCTTGCCCATCCACCTTGAGAACCATTTTTATCCCCAGGAGAGCGCACTGTCATGTGTCAGAGGCAGAGAACTGGGGCGCCACTGATGTAAGGTCAGCCAAGTCATAGGAGCTCCTTCCTGGGTCTGGAGACTGGCTGTAGTGCAGTGTGGCAGTGCAGAGACCTATGGAACAGAAGCAAACTATGGCTTCGATCCTGCTTTACATATACCCTCTCGTCTCGGAGCATTTCTAGGCTGTTCCCCCTCTAGCTGGCCAGGCATGATATCAGCAAAGCCAGAGGACGCCCCCTCAAGCAGGTCTCCATGTTGGAAAATGCTCACAGTGCCTCTGTTTTCTGGGACTGGCAAGAAGTCACAGAATACCATGCAATACAGAAGTGGAAGCATCTTGAAAAACACCCACAACCCTCTGCCCCAGATACCCGTATTTTAGGCAGTACCAAAGAGCTGCCTGGATTTTGCCCTGATATGAACACAATTGGGCAGCAAGGTTGATATAGGTAGGCCATTTAGGTTGAGGTGCACCGGTACAAAGTGTTAGCTTATCGCTGCGCTGCACTGTGGCAGTTGTAATGCGTGGCACAAGTCTATCCGCGGTATGCATGGGCCCTGACAAAAAGAGTACCCAGCGTCCTCTTGTTTCCCAGTTTTTTGTTCCCCTCCATGTTGCCGCAAGGCTGTGACTCCCTGAATGAGAAATTCCAGCAGGAGTCGGTGGCAAATTTGTTATGTTTTTGATGGGTATTTTTGATTCTCCAGGGAAGTTTGAAGGTGGATGGAGGCAAATTCTACGACCTTTAGGGCCCATCTTTACTTAAAAAAGAAAAGAGATGTGTTCTTAACGAGTTAAAATCCAAGTGAAGACAAGGCAGTTGCAGCTTTAATCTGAGTTAACAGGTCGAGTTAAAGACTATAGGGAAGCCTGGTGTTTAATGGTATGTCTGCACTATGGAGACTGTCCTGACATAGGTCGGTGGGCATAGCCCGCTAGTGCAGATGCAGCGTACCCTGACGGAAGGAAACATTCTTTTGTCAGCATAGCTGTGTCTACACTGAGGGTTTTGTCCATGTAAATATGTTGGTCAGGTGTGGTTTTCACACCTGTGACTGATGTAGCTACGCCAATATAACTTTTCAGTGTAAACCTAGCCCAACTCCACCTGCAACCTTGTGTTAAGAGTACAACTACCTTATCTTCACTAGGCCTGGTCTACACTTGAAGAGGTTGCTAGCATGGTTGTGTTGGTTAGGAGTGTGAACAAAACCATACTCCTAATCAACACAGCTGTGCCAGAAAAAGGCCCCAAATTTGCTGGTATTGTTTATTTCAGTTACGGAACTGGAATAAAAAAAGTTCTTTTGCCTGTATATACAGCATCTCTGCTAGGATGATTGGCTGATATAGTTACCTCAGCAATCCCTTTTTAGTGCAGACAAGGTCTGGATTTTTAACTCAAGTTAGCTAACTTCATGCTTTTTTTTGCAATGAAGACTTGACAGGCCTGAAGCATGGTGCATAGGTAGAGTCTGCATTTACGGATGGATGAATCTGAGCGCTTGCCTACACTAACTATAGTTAAAGCAGCAACCCAGATAAACTGTACCACAATGGGGCACCTTTCTACCAACACAATTGCATCCACGCAAGAGTTCCTATTGTATATCAGTTAAAAAAAAATCACACCCTAACCGACATAATCATACCAGTGTAATTTTTATAGGCTCAGTCTACATTAAAAATTCGATCAACCTGGCTACATTGCTCAGTGCTGTGAAAAATGTTGTGTCCTGTGCACCATAGTTAGGGTACCCTGACCACCAGTGTAAACACAGCTAGGTCAATGGAAGAAGTCTTCTGTCAACCTAGCTACTGCATCTCAGAGAGGTGGAGTAACTGCTTTAATGCATAAAACCCTTCCATTGCTGTGGGAAGTGTCTGCATTACAGCAGCCGAGCAGCAGTGCTGTAACTGTCCCGCTCCAGAGCTTGTAGCGTAGCTGTAGCCTTTGTTTAAGAGAGAGTCCGCCTTTTTATTTTAATCTAGGCCCCGGGGTTTTAGTAAATTCCTAATACCCACCTAGTGTGACAATATGTCTGAAACACATTTGAACACAGGAATGTTTCCAGTGGCATCAACATGTGTAAAGCACAATAAAAGAGCTCCCTTAAACAGCATCCGTCTCTTTTCACAGATGGCGAAAAATGTCTGTTATATTAGTAGCAACTTGAATAATTCATGAGTCTAATTTTACAATTCCTATTAATTCTGACACAGACTAAAAATGGCAGAATTTCTCAGTTTCTAATGGTTTTCCATTGCTATCTTCACTGGCCCCTTGACAACTATTAATAGCATAAAGAACGTCATTGTAATGAGAAAGCTAAATATATGTCTTGGTGGAGATGGCATTTAGGCAGTGAGCTATCTCAGGCTTAAGAGATGCTGAAAATTATGGCAGCACCTTAAAATCATAAAACTGAATTTGTATTGGGAAATGGGTGTCCAGCTGCCCTCTGTGGCTTTGAAAATAGTCCGGAAGGCCTTTGCAAGACCAATCTTATAAAAAAAAAGTCACACTGGTGACTAGAGCTGTGTGAAAAACTGACTTTTCAGTTCACTGGTCAAACCAAAAGAAAGAAAAACCCAGACCAACATTTTTTGATGAATTTATAAAGGTGAAAAAAATAGTTTCATTTTCAAGGTTTTTTGTTTTTTTTGTTTTGTTTTTTTAACCTTTTAAAAATAAAATGAAATAAAAATAAAAAAGTTGTTTTGAGTCAGAAAATTGAAATTCACCAAATGTTTAGGTCAATTCAAATGGCATTTTTGGGTGAAAAAAATTTTGGTAAAAATTTTTTGCCTAGCTCTATGGGTGACCAATACATTTTACTTTGCTTATGTTATGAATAAAGTGTTTCCTTATCACGAGCCTTCCTCTGGAACTGGGAAATACTCTATTTCCCCCAGAGCTCATTGTCTTATTTCAGACACTACCATATGGCATTAACTTTCATTTAGACTCATAGACTTTAAGGCCAGAAGAGACCATTGTGAACATCTAGTCTGACCCCTGTACATCGTACACCACAGAACCTCACCCGCCGTCTCCTGTACTAGACCCCTGACCTCTGGCTGAGTTTCTGACGTCCTCAAATCATGATTTAAAGACGTCACGTTACAGAGACTCCACCTACGGGCGCTGGGTAAGGTCGGTGTGGGAAGGCTTAGCCTTCCCGAGAGCCAGGCTTGGCCCTGCCTTCTCCTGCTGCCTTTGCAGAAGAAGCTTCCCAGGTGCTGCTGGAGCCCCCTGGGCGTTGCTTCAGGGTGGTTAGGGCCACCCACGGCTGCCTCTCCAGGGCGGCTAGGGCCACCTGCAGCTCGGGCCACCTGGCTGGTGCTTGGCTGCTGGGACTCTTGGGCACCTGGGAGTGCTGGGGCGTCCCTGTTCGGACTTGGGGCAGTCCAGCTTTGGGTAGGCTGGGGCGGGGCTCCTCCAGCTCCATGGTGGCGAAGGAGGGGGGAAGGGGCGTGGCCTCAGGCATAAGGGGAGGAGCCATAGGCTAGACTCCCCTAACAAGCAGTTCACCCGGCGCCCATGTTATCCACCGTTTACTCTGGTTTAAACCATGCCGCAGAAGAAGGCGAATCACCCTGAAGGGTCTCTGCGAATCTGACCTGGGGGAAAATTCCTTCTTGACACCACATATAGTGATCAGTTGAACCCTGAGCATGTTGGCAAGATCCACCTGCCAGACACCTGGGAAAGAATTCTCTATAGTGACTCAGAGCCCTGCCCATTTAGTGCCCCATCACCGGCCACTGGAGATATTTGCTTTTAGCAGTCGCCGATCAGCCAAATGCCATTGTAGGCTGTCCCATCATACCATCCACTCCATAAACTTATCAAGCTCTGTCTTGAAGCCACCTGGGTTTTTTGCCCCCACTGCTCCCCTTGGGAGGCTGTTTCAGAATGTCACTCTTCTGATGGTTTGAAACCTTCGTCTAATTTAAAGCCTAAATTTGTTGACGGCCAGTTTAGATCCATTTGTTCCAGTGTCACCACTGGCACTCAATTTAAATAACTCCTCTCCCTCCCTGGTATTTATCCCTCTGATGTATTTAGAGAGAGCAATCATATCTTACAACACCCCCAAATAATCAATACTCTATGTCTAGACTGTCATGTCTTTTCACTTCTCCATAGAGCTTTACAAGAACCTTCTCTGGTTTTTATTTTCACACTTGATTCATGGTGTGGGTGAGAGGGTCCATCTGTTCTAGGTTCCTGGGAAGCAAAACAAATCAGCTGTATTCTCTGGTGGATCCCAATGTTTTGCTGTTTTCCTGCTAAACCCAAACATCTGGCTAACTTTGCTCAGCGTGGGTATATACTTCGTCTTCATTAGATCTCTATTGCAGCCCTGCTAATTACTTCCCAACTAATTAAGGCTTATTAAATTTGAGTTAAAGTGTGCAATATTGAACAGAGCAAGTCTTGGCATTTGAATAAGCTCAAGTCTTGGGTTGATTTGGCAGAACTTGCTTTATATGGGTGAACAGCTGCATGGAAACTCCCCATCTCGCTCTGCTATCGAAGATTGTATGAAGAGAACATGATTCTCATTAAGCTGAGCATTTTAGCTAAGTTTTGTTCTGTTCCATAAGAAGTGCCATTTCCAGTGGTCATCTTTTTTATTTCTTTAGGGACTAACATGACTGCCACTCTTGCAGCCTGGGGAAGAGTAGAACTCAGTGTCCAATGCTACCAAAGAGAAGTTGGAAGCTATAGGCTAAGTAAATTTCAGCCTCAACTCTAGAGCTTGGGAAAATCTCAAAACCAGGGTTTCCAAAAATGTATTGGACCAGATTGAAAGCCCTGACTCTCTGGGTTCAAAATTTTTATCCAGGCTCCAATGAAATTGGGTTTGCATTCTGCTTTCAAAAGTCTATGAGAAAAAGAAGAAAGGAGATAAATTTCGGCAGAACAACAGGGTAAAAATTGGAACAGGATGAAAAATTGAGAGAGTGAGTGTAAGAAAAGGAGAAGAATTCTGATGGAAACTAGACCCTAGAGAATATATATGGTCATTGCAGTACCTAGCTGGGTTTTTTCTTCTATCCCAATATATGGCACAAGGTTCCATTTAGTTATAGAAGCTTTTCATACAAAATATTTGAATCACCCAGTGGGCTGGGCTGTGGGAAGATGAACTCTGAATTTAAATGACAGGAAAAATAGTTTGGGAGCTTGAACTAGCTTTTCCAGCACTTGGAACCTCAAAAATAACTTGAAAGGCTCCCAAGAACCGTAGGCTGTGAGGTTCATCCACCTGAACTCAAAACAAAGCGGTCAAAATGCGATCTGTACATAGAGAAGGCAATAGGAAGGGGGACACGTGGGGATGTGAACTATGGGCATACTCCATGTCATCCCTCTGCTTCATTGCTGTCACGTCCTCATTCCTAACCCATCTCTTTCTTGCACTGAAGAGAGAGTTATGAAATTCCGCCTGCCATTGCTGCTGGTTGGCTTTTTGATGAATTACCAGAAGAATCAGCATTTGTCAGCAACCGAAGGGCAATGGCACTTTCAGAAGTGCTAGTTCTGCTCAGAAGAAGACAAGAAACTTGGAAATAATAGGAGTCTCTCTAATTTTCCGGCCTTTAACTGGGAAGAGCAGTGTGGCGTGACATAGACGCGGCAGGGCTGAATAGTGCTTACGAGGCAAAGCCGTGTATAATGGCTCCAATGGACATTCTGATTCAGTAATAGCAGGACAGCTGCATTAACTTGGAAGAATTAACAATTTTCTGAAATTAAAGAGACACTGGAATACATTACACCACATTATCAAAGAATTAGAGCTCATCTTTGTCCCAGCCAGTGTGCTTAGTATACAGGAGGGATTTCTCCAAGGCCTTCACAATAATTGAATTGTTGGCCTGTTTATGATTCAGCAGCACATTTCAAAATCTTTTTACCTCCCTTTTGAAACAGCTCAGCTGGCTCGCTAATGGCGGGTAAGATTCTGCCCTTTGCACAGAGTTCCTGGTGACTTCAGTGGGTCAACCAAGGGCAGAATTTAGTTGTGTGACGTAGGGAAGAGGCTTGAAGCTTGAGAGATGCTTTTATGGCCTAAGCATAGCCTCAGGCACTGGGGACCCCTCGGTGTCTCCTGTTCTTTGTCATAGCACATAATGGTTTAGTCTCCTGAAGACTGCAGTGTTTTGGCCTAACAAGTCTTCGTGCTTGGTACAGGGATGAAGAGCGATGGCCTGGCCTATGTATGTCAGTCGAGATGATCTACTGGTTCCTTCTGGCCCAAAATTCTATGAAATCTGTGACTCTATTGGGCAAGATCAAGCCCCTAGGCACCATTTCTACACAAATAATGGTAGGAAAAACCAATAGGATTAATAAAACAGTGGCCAAGCCTTGGACCCCTTAAGATTGCTTTGTGCAGAACAACTTCAATGCCAATGTAAGCAGCCAGCTGGGGAGTCCCCCAGCAGCCATGGAAAGGGAACATGAACATCTACACACCTCCTGGCTCCAGCGCTCCTCAGCTGCCAGAAGGGGACAAGTATCTTCTTTGGACTGGACCCGTGCCCAGCTGGCCAATGATCTGGGATTGGACTGTAAAGGTGGCTTATTCTTTGTGTTGTCCCCTCCCGTTTCCCCCATGCTGTGCCTGGTGCTGAATAATCAATTCCAAGACACGGCCCACTCTCTGCCTCAGGAGCAAGAGCTGTAAAGTTCAGATCTAGAGAGGCTTCGCCCTCCCGCCTCGAATGTCTGTCGTGTGTAAATCCTAGACATGTACATTGTAATCCAATAATTAGCTCTTTTCATTATGCAGATTACGCTGGCAGCTGCCTAAAACGAATCACAAAACACCCAACAGATTCTGGAAGGGCTTAACTGCTTCTGATAAGGGCCGTTTCCAAACGGCGATAAAGCCATTGTGACTAATTTGTACCCAACTTTTCCAAAGCAGCTGGACAGAATTGTATTCCCAGTCGTTAAAAGGAGCTACTCTGGCAGCTGCTAATTACTTTAGTTAAATCTGTGATTTGTATGAGAAGGGTTTTTTTTGGGTTTTTTTTACAATTATGTTTAGCAGATTTGCACACCAAACAGAAATTAAGGTGGCATTTGTAGCCATTTAATTTTTTTCCATTTAAGTAACAGGTGACTCTTCCACAAGTTAAATTGTTACAGTTAAGGAACAAAGAGAGATTTATATACTCTCTGGATTCAATGTCCAGTTCTGGAAGGAAAATCTTACCTTTTGCTCTTCCAGGCAGAATAGCAGGCTTGGGGACAAGATACTGGAGAGCGACCTTCTGTTTCTGACCCTGCCACCGACAGCTTGTGTGAGTCTGGGCCTCCCCAGTTGCAGGGCATGCCCTGGCCTTAGACTCGGTTGAGAACTGGAATGGTGCCAATTCCTCGTCCGGGTGGATCTAGGCACCGATCGTCCCAGTAGGACTGGCGGAGCTTACCCTGCACCTGGATGACAACCTTAAAGGGGAACTCCCTTGAGCGGAGTGCACTTCAGCGGCCGTTAGAGGGAAAATACTGTTTTGCCACCCAAAGAAGTTACATTTAGTAATGCCCGTTAGTAGATTAAAGTGGCCTGAGCGTAAGTGAGCACGTGCTGAACATTGCTGTGCCGGTAGCCTGCTGCTTTTGTGGTAGATGCCCAAAGGCACGTACGGCAGGTAGGTGGCCAGTTCCCAACTGGAAATCAGTGGGAGTTAGGCACCCGTGTGTCTTTGGATACATCTACACTGGAGCTGGGGTGTGATTTGTAACACCGTGCTAGTGCCGACTGAGTGAGCATGCTAAAATTGGAAGGGTAGGCGTGATGCTGCAAGTGGTGGGAGGGACTAGCCGCCCCAAGTAGGAGCCCATCCAAGACCTTAGGTACACATCTGGGCAGATCGTCCTCACACAGCCACGGCTACACTGCTGCTTTTAGTGCGCTAGCTAGATCAGAAATGACATCCCCAGCTCCAGTGTAGACACACCCTTTGAAAATGTACCCCTGTACAAACAGAAAATGCTGCCTCAGAGCCCCGTGTACAGGGTGGGTCTTGGACTGCTGTTTCATTTGCTTGCTTTACAGCTGTTCCTCGAGCGATGGAGTTAACAAGAACAGATGAGTTAGCAAACCCCGATTCAGGCACCGGCAACATCACCAACCCGCAGCGTTCAAACATCACAAGCCAGTAAATCTGAGAATGACTTAAAAAGCACCAGAGTTTAAAAAGTTCTAAATATTGAGTTCCTTTGATTGGTGTTTGAGCTTTGAGGGGGTCACATTTTGGCCGAGAGGATAGAGGACTCAACTGGGACTCAGAGGATCTGGATTCTATTCCTGGCTCTGTGGCTAGCTCGCTGCCTCAGTTTCTCCATGTGTAAAATGGGGATAATGATACTGGCCTCCTTTGTAAAGCACTTTGAGATCTATGGAGCATGTTGTCAGACGTAGGTGTTGTTATTATTTACAGGCTCTTCTCTGTAACCGGGTGGACTAGACATGTATTTAAAAGAAAGGTGAGAGTTTCACATAATCACATGAATCCAAGACCTGGGCTGCAGGAAAAAAACGTCACGGTTGGTAATGCGGACACTGCAGATCTATTTAAAGAACACACAGCACAAGGGAGACGTTTATGTTTAGGAACACACTCCTCTCCTCTGTACAGGGCATCTGCAGGGCAACGTTCTACCAATGGGCTAGAATCAGATGCAGCATGGGTCACACATTACTTAGCTCAGGGATCTCAAACTCAATTGCTATGGCGGGCCACATTTACATTGAGTTGAGTTCAGGGGGGCCACGCATAACACACACTTCTCTGCTCTACCTTTCTTGCTCTACTCTCCGCCGAAAAAAACTCCCCTCAGGGTACAATTCGGCGGCACAGTAGAAGAGAGAGAGGCTCTCACAGGGACTTGCAGACTCCACTCTCCGCCGTTAAATCTCCCTGTGGGGCCACATTCGGCGGCCATTTCCTTTTAAGACGGCCACAACTTGCCTGAGCTCCGCTCTGAAAATACTCACAGCACAAGCCTGCGGCCGGATTCGGACTGCGGGCCACATAACACAAGCCCGCGGGCCGCAGTTGGCCCGCGGGCCGCGAGTTTGAGACCCCTGACTTAGCTGAACAAAAGACAGGGGAAGCTGGTGGAAAGATGGCTGTTGATGTCAAGGAGCTTGGGCTCCAGCCTTTTGCTTCTGTTATACCCATGTGAATCCTCGGCGTTTGGTCCTCTGCGTGCAAGGTGAAAATTCTGTAACTATGCCTTTTACGGGCTGCCTGTGTCTTGTCAGGAGCGTGTATGTGTGGAAATGTGTAATTCGACTATCTTTCCAGTCCTCTACAGCAGTGGTTCTCCACCAGGGCTACACCCTGGGGTATGCGGAGGTCTTCCAGGGGGTCATCTAGCTATTTGCCTAGTTTTACAACAGGTCACATAAAAAGCACTAGTGAAGTCAGTGCAAACAAAAATTTCCTACAGACAGTGACTTGGTTACATTGCTCTACATACTATACACTGACATGGAAGTACAATATTTATATTCCAATTGATTTCTTTTATAATTATAGGGTAAAAATGAGACAGCAAGCAATTGTTCAGTAACAGTGGGCTGTGACACTTTTGTACTGTTATGTCTGATTTTGTACGCGTGTCATTTTAAACGAGGTGACACTTGGGGTTACGCGAGACAAATCAGACACCTGAAAGGGCAAGTCTTCTGGGAAGGCTGACTTTCTGTGGCATGATCTTGGCTTAGGAGCCGGAACAAGGCAGATGCTAAAGCCCCACCCTGCTAAGGAAACTTTTTATGAAATTTGCAAAGCTGTTTGCACGACACGAGCAAACAGTGCTAATTGCAGGCCATGAGCCCCACCCTTTGGTGCAGTGAGAAGTGGTCTCCAGTGCGGCGAGCACGCTCAGCCCAGCTCTGGAAGACATCTTTCCCTCCTACGTCTCTTCACCTTCTTCCCCTTTCTGCCAGAAGAGGCTGTTGCCATAGGGTCTCAGCCCAGCCACGTCTTACTGCAGGAGTGGGGATGGTCCTAATTAGAAACAAACAGTGAAGAGGCAGCACGGGCTTGGTACATAGGAGCAGGGAAGGAGGGTGCAAATTTTCCCCTGTGGGGCAAAGCTATGAGCCAAGACACTCTGTGAATATAAAAGATGTGAAATAGAAGCAACATTTATGGTTGCATGAGGATGGTCCAGACACAGAAGGCTGGATTCAACATTCCTAACTCAGATAACGTGGCGCATTGCTCCTCAGGCAGGCCAGGGAGGTCAGGTATTCACTGTGGAGCAGCAGGGCCGGCCCAAGGATTGCTATGCAGCCACCGCTAACGGGAATGACGATTTAGCAGCACAAGGGGGAAGCTGGGGATGGGCCCATGGCACTTTTTGCAAGTCACCCATGCAGTGGCTGTTGTGTATTTTGGGTCTTGCCTTATTGCCTAGGTTGCCATAGCACCAAAGCTTAGCTTGTCATCACAGCAATAGAATTAGACTATTAGGGGATAGTTCAGCCGGCCCCGGCTGGTTTAAGTGTTCGGTCAATAAAGACTTTTCATGGGTTTGCGTCTCTCTGCGTTCCGTGCTGCTCGCTCTCTGAATGCAAGTACTTGCCGAGGATTTAACGTAACAGTGGCCAAGTGCATGGCACTTTCACAAGCAGCTGCTCATGCCCAGTTGTTGGCATGCACAGATCCCAGTGAGGCTACAGCCCTTGTGAGAACGGGGCTTTCTGCTGCTGGGCCAGCCGTAGCTAATCTTCTGTCTAGCTGGCTCTACCTGAGCACTTCACAGTCATTACTGGAGTTTACCCCCAACATCCCAATGAAGTTTCATTTCCCTTTTACAGAGCGGGAAGAGTAAAGGATTTGCCAAAGGGGACAGTCTGTAGGCAAGCCAGGTCACCTGGGTCCTAGTCCTGGGCTTGATCTGCTAGTGACTAGACCATCCTTCCTACCCTTCCCGGGCTGGCCTGGCCTCGTGTGATGTCACGACGCAGGCCCTCCAGACCGGTGAGCAAAATGAGGAGCCGATAGGCTAATGGAAAAAGCAAGGGGAGGAAAGTTTTTCTGGGAAGATGCACACTGCAAGACAGACCTTGCACTTCAGAGAGCAGCAATAATCAGGGCTTTTGGTTTTGCACTGGCTTGACATCTCCTCTCTCCAGTAGATTTCAAAGACGAGCACTGGGGCTGGGGGAAAAATATTGACAGCCGGGGACCTGAAGAGCTAAGAGCATCCTGCCAGTCTGCTAACACCTAAGATTGCTGCTGCTGGGATGGCTGTCCAAACAGGAGGCAAAGACGCCTGAACAAGAGATGGGGCCCAGCGAATTATTGCTGCTGTCTCGGTTTTCTCTTCTAGGTTTGTCTGTTTCGTTCTAGCCCCCAACATGACTGTCACAGAAGTGGTGGGGGAAGGGACTTGCATGAAGGAGGGTGTCTCCCCATTGTATTGCGAGACTCAACTACATTGGCATGTGGGGTCACGCAATGGAGAGCGCATAGGACTGAGAGACAGGAAAGGTGAGGGCTATTCCTGGATCTGCTACTAAGCTGCTGTGTGACCTTGGCTAAGTCACTTGGCTTTGATTTCCTCCTCACGCTTTTTCTGTCTTGTCTCGTTAGACTGAGAGCTCTTATGAGCAGAGACTGTCTCTTGTCATCCGTCTGGACAGCGCCTGACACAACAGGGCTTCTGTCTTGTCCACTACTGTAGAATAAATAATCCAGGTGCACTCATGAGATGCTGTGATGCTAGGGTGACGAGTCTCATAGAAACAGCTCTGATTAAATAAATGAGATTAATCCAAGCAGCAAAAACAACGTCTTAAACATGAACAAAATACATTAGGCTTTAAACAGGAGAGGTCTGGCTTTATATAGTCCTTCCACCCCAGGACTGTCCAGTGCCTATAAGACAAAGGAAAAATTCTTAGCATGATGCAAGAAGCAAATTTCAGCAATTAATTTTGCTTCAAATGGAAGACATCTTTCCCCTTAAATTTTAGTTGTCTACCAGTACCTCAGCCTGCACCCTTAGGCCTCCTTCCCATGACTCAATGGCCTGCCAGATAGCGTCACTTCCTCACTGTAATCACACAAATGCCTCTCCTCCAATGGGAACAGCATGGCTGCTGCAGGGGACGACAGAGTCCTCTCTGAAAAGACCACTGCAGGAAGGTTTTACGTAGGCCCAGAGATTGAAATCCCTTTGCTCTCCAGGGGCTATGAGCTCACCTTGTGTTCCCTCTTGCCATCGACAATACATTCCCTGTGTACAAATCTGGCAGAGTCCAACACTAATATCGTCTAATGAAACATGGAAAGCAGCCCTTAGTTCTCTCCAAGATGTTGCTCTTCCTCGCTGCAGAATGACTTGACTTAAGCATCTGAAGCTTATGTTAATGCTAATCTAGAGCAAGGCCTCGGGGAGGGGGGATGGAGGGGACATACAGTGTTTTGGATGGAAGGTCTCTTTATTTGGCAGTTGTGCAATTCTAGGGAAAACTTAATTATGGCCTTTCCCAGAGGTTTTCTGGGAAATGAACTGAATGTCGAGACAGCACTCTGAAGTCTCTGCTTCCCTTCCACAGGCGCTCGCCTGTCTATAGCCCTCCCTCCCAAAGAAACATAGGGCCAGATTGTGCCTTTAGGATCGGCCTAGTGCCAGGCATGGGGTGGAAGTAGCAGTTTAGAGGGAGTAGCTCTCGAAGGCCTGTGACTGTGGCACAGCCCCTCCGGGAGTTGTACTTTCCAGTCAGATTTTCAAAAGCAGTCATCATTGGCCTATCGTTATTCCCGTTGGAGCCCGAAGGAATGCAGGGTGCTCATCACCACATAGGAGGTGCTCAGCATCTTCCAAGATTGGACCTCAGCCCATGACAGCTATAAGATGGGTAGTGGTGGTACCCTAGGAGATATACCTGAAAGTACTGCACAGAGGGGCAACTGAGCGCTTTGGAAAGTCTAGTCCAATGAGAACTGCTGCTGAAGAAAACACCCAGATCCAAGCAAAGGGAATGACCCTTTCTGTAGCAGTGGAGTTGAGAGCCTACTCAAAGAACTGGAGTCATGAGAATAGCACTAGACATGGGTGAACAACAGTTTTTTTGGTTCACTGGCCATTTCAAAAAGTTAAACAAGTGTCTTTTCTGCTTGAAACAAAAAAGTGAAAATTTTCAGTGAATAATAAAGTGTTGGGGCAAATTCAATGTTTCATTTCCATTTTGACCATTTTAAAGTATTTCTGGATTTTTAAAAAAGGTGAAATCACAGGAAATTTCAAAAGCCATTTCAAATGTTTGGTATGAAATGGTTTCTTTAGAAAGTGTCACAACTAAAACGTTTTGAGCTTTAGATGTTTCTCCTAAATGAACAATTCATGAAATCAACATGAATTCACAAATAGTTTCATGTTCTATAGCTGCATTTTTGCTGCAAAATGTTTTGTCTGACAAATTTTGCCTGGCCCTGGATAACACGGTATGGAAATCTCTGAAGATCTTCCATCATTCTGGAGACGGTAAGGGCCATCTTACTGGTACCACTGCAGGTTCACACGCTGTAATTGGGTGTCAGTCGTTCCTCCCCCTCTGAGTCAGAGGGAGGCCACGCTGCCTCACTATGTCGCAGGTCTACAGTCTAATGGTAGGGGAATTAGCCAATCAAGTTTAAGGAGCTCAGGCCCTTGGGTAGGGCAGAGCAACAAACAGGGAGATCAGCAGATGAGCTGTCTATGGCCCCTGGCCCTCAGCCAGGGCAGGGCAGGCAGGCAGCCTAACGGGCCCTTCTGGCAGGGCCAAGCCAAACAGCAATCTATTGCCTTTGCTACAGTATTCCATTTGGGGACAGGCCAGGGTCCCTGTTTCCTGCATGTAAGGTTCAATTCCCAGCCCTGCTGCAGCCTCCCCATTTAAATCCCTTGGGAGAAGATTTTCAAAAGGCCCTGGATACCTAGCCAGATTCTCAATTAATGTCAGCCCCCAGCAGCTTCCATTGAGAACAGAGATTGTAACAATGCCCCTAAGGAGGTCATCGGAATCTCTTCTGCTTCAGGGCATAAACCATCCTTCAACTAACGGGTTCTTTCCTCATAGGCAGCTTACTCTGTAACTGTCTGCTGCAGAATTCTCCCATCTTCATCTGGAGCGTCTGGGGCTGGCCAGTGTTGGAGGATCCTGAGTGTGACAGGGTAACTCATGGCATGGGGTGGCCTGGCAGCATCCCTGCCTCAGTTTCCCTCTCTTCTGGGCTCCTCAATTATCTCCACACAGACTTTTCTCTTGGCCAATAATATTCTGGTTTGTTATCACAGACCATTCAAAATGAACTCATCAGATATTCATCCTTCCCGCTCTTCATCGAGCCCCTCCAAGGCCCTCCTGCTGGGAGTCTCCCTGCTTTGGCAGGCTGCTCCCAGCCCTAGCCAGTGGGAGTCTTTTCTCCTCAGGTGTCTCAGGGTCTCCTGCAGGAACCTTTCTGCTCTCTGCAGCCCACAACAGCCTTCTCTAGGCCTCCGCTTATCCACCCCGACTTGTTCACACGACCCTTTGCATTTCCCGAGAGCTGGCTGTGTGTCAGCTCCATCTGGGACACGCCTCCCTCTAAAACGCCAGGTGCCCTGTGACACATGGACTATGGGTCTGATCCCGTCCAGTGGACTTGGACACATCCCATTAAAGCCTTTTCCTCTGTGCTTTTCATATTTCTGCACTCACTGAATCACTGACGTCACACACAGAAATCCCATTAATGCCATAGGCACCCTACAATGTAAAAACGTAACTCTGCATCTTAGAAAAACCCATTTATTTTATCATGCACAGTACATTAAGTCAGATTTGCATGTGTCATTGGTTCCTTCATGTTTTCTTCCTTAGACTAATGGAGCACAGATTTTATAATTCCTCAACTCTTCTATATTTCTCCAAGCACCCACAACAGCAGGGGCCTCAAACAAGAGTCTAATGATGCCGAGGTGTGTTTATCAGAAAGAGGTTCTCCTGCTGTTTATCTAGAGCATCTGTCATGTTCTCCTGGCACATCTTGGATAAACTTGATGCATGCTATTTTTTAATAAGCCACTGTATTTTGTTAAGATAGTGTTATTGCTTTTCATGTACAGCAAGATCATTATGAATCAGAGAGCTGCTAAACAAATAAGGCCCGATCCCAGTAACAATTGCGAATACTCAATCTTTTGATGATTATACGACACCAGAAAGTGAGAACATGAACCCTAAAGCACAGAAGAAGCACTAGAACAAAGGGTGAAAGGAAGGGACTATAACACGCAGAACAAGGATTGCATCGCTGTGTAAACAACATCACTAGAGAAACAAAGAGCTTGGAAATTATGGCCAAGATTTTTAAGATTTTGGGATGATCAGTTTGAGACACCCTAAAAGGGCCAGATTTAAAGTCTCTAAGTGGGCCCCGGAAAACGGAGGCAGCTCAGAACACTAGTAAGTGTTGATACCTTGGCTTAATCCTTTTTAACCACTGCTATGAGATAGCTGCGTCAGATCCAGCGCAAAGCAACGCTCAGTTCGTTAGGCGGGGGGCACAAGGCCAAAATGGCTGGGAACAGAAGGCAAGCAGTAGGAGAAGTACTTAACCCAGATTTTCCCTGCTGATCTTGGAAGGGAAGATTGCTACCTCCTCCGGCACAGAGCTCTAGCCCCTCTTTGGAAGAGTTTGCATAGAATTTTTGCCCAAAGTCCTTCAAAGAAGGAGCCATTTTTCAAATTGTACCAAGAACAGCTGGTTCCTGGAAGCTAACGAGGTTAAGCCCACCAGTAATGGCATAGCTGATACCTGCCTATCACAGGTTCCCATCTGGCCCCCTTACCATAGCATCTAGCAACTCGCTATCTGTATTACATTTACCTTCCCCACACTGCTGGGCGGCAGGGCGCTGCTGTTATTTTACCAATGGGGAACGGAGGCAAGAGAGACCAAGTGTAGCATCTACACTAACCGCCAGCGGTTTGAGCCCCACCTCATGCAGACAAGCTTGCACTAGCTTGCTGAAAAGAGCTGTGTGGCTGCAGTAGCCCAGGGCTAGTGGTGCGGAGTACTAGCCCCGCTGAACCCTGTGGGTACGCACGCAGTATGGCTCGTCTGTGCCACCGCTCCCCACGCTGCTCCAACTCCAACAGTCCATGTGCTAAACATTGCACCTGACACGAGCTGGGAATCCAGCCCGCAGCTCTCACGTGTTGACATACCCTAAGGTCCCACTGGAAGACTCTGGCTGAGCAGGGAAGCAAACCAAGGTCCCTTGAGAGGCAGGCTAGTGTCCTTAACCTCTGGCTAGTACCTACTACTGGGGGGCTCCTGATGGACATGGAACTAGTCCAGGCCCTGGCGGCGGGAATACACTTGACTGCCACCCGGGGCAAGTCAGGTGTCGCAGGCAGCAGAGGAAGGGGGTCTGAAGCGGCAAACAGAGCCTGTTGTTGACTGGCCCCATATGGTATGTCTACACTGCACACTGAGCCCGGCTCCTGACTCAGGTGTGAGCCCAAGGCCCCCTTCCGGCCACACACAAATCAGGCTGACCCAGGGCAGCAAGCACCCTGGTTCTAGGCCCCTGCTAGGGGCTGGTCAGAGCCCAAGTCCCACTGTGTCTTGGGGCCAAGTCCTGTCATTCTGCAGTCTGGATGCAGCTCGCACTGCAGACTTGAGTCAGGAAGGTCAGCGTTGTGCAGCATGGACGTTGTTAGCAAAGCGGAGAGACCCGGATCTGGCCATTATAAACCCCGGCTTACAATGCCGTGTGGACACTCAGGCATGGGCTTGGATACCCCAAGTCCACACGCCTGGGTTCCACAGACGTTTACAACGCAGCATAGACCCTGCCATGGAGAGTCAGTCCAGAGCTCTGCACCCATGCAGCCTCCTCCCTAGCTTTGTGACTAGCTATCCTTTGAGTGTGGATGGCAGCGAAGAGAGCCACTCCCAAACGCCACCTTGTCCTTTAAGAAAGAGCCACGTCAGGCCTCTTTAAAGAGATCTGCAGCCGTGTGAAATCTTCAGCATCCATTAGCCCTCTGTACGCCACTAACTGCCTCCGTGCCATTCGGTGATAAATGATTTCAGTCACATCCTTCACCTGCGCTTTCCGCCTCCACCCGGTGGGCAGGAATAAGAGCATGGGTCTCTTTTTATTATCACCTGCGTAGGCTGAAGTGACCACCGTACGCCCGGCTATAATCTAAGCACTATTGTGCTCATTGCTGGGTACAGGGAAAAATTCCCACCGTAGAGCTACAATCTTCATTTCTAAACTGCAGCGGGAAGAAATAGGGACATTTTAGAAATCCAGAGGCTGATCAAAACAAAAGAAGAAATATCTGAGTTTGACTAGCAAGGTTACTTGGCACAGTGGAGTCTAAGGCCCGGTCTACACTTACCTTGGCGATTTGGCGGCAGTCAACCACTTGCGTATCTTCCGTCAACTTTGCAGCGTCTCCTCCGCGCGCCATCCACATTGCGCTGCGTTGAAGGGAACAGCGCTCCCTTCCACGCAGCGCTACTCCGCTTACAGGGGTGGTTTTCCTGCGTCGCTTCCTGGGTCGACTGAGCGCGTCTACAGAGACTGCTCAGTCGATCCAGAGCAATCGATGTGACGGCGGCGAATTTGCTGCCATCAGTGTAGACCCAGCCTAAGCCTTTTTGGTGTCAGAAAATGATACCACCTGATGCTCATCTGCACTTTCCAGCAGCAGATCTCAAAGTGCATTCCCAAGGAGATCGCCGTCATTATCCTCGCCGTACAGAGGAGACATTGAGGCACAGAGAAGGGATGTGACTTGCTTACGGTCACCTAGCAGGCCAAGCAGACCTAGGATCTCCTGAGCCCAGACCAATGCTCCATCAATTAGGTTATGCTGTGGCCTAGGGCAGCTCTATGGCTGAGTGACCGGTGTCAGTACAGGATTCATGTCACTCTGTTTTGTAACAACTCTGGCTGTTCGACTAAGCTCTTTGGGGCAAGGATGTTTACTTGTTCAGTCCGTTTCACCTACTCCGCTGTGCTGTAGGTAGGCTCTAAAAGTTTCAGGGTCAGAGTCTGAGCTGATGTCGGCCTCTATAGCTCCACTGCTGATTCACACCAACGGCAGATCACAACTCCACGTCTGCTACGAAAGCACCAAACCCATCAGCAGTTTGGAGCAGACCAGCATAACTTTACAAGCGACAAGCCACAGATGTCAGACCTGTCATGGGCTGTCCCAAAGCCTGGGAAACTTCTTCAGAAGTTATGCAGTGTTGAAAGGGCCTTAGAATATTGTGCAATGTTGAACGGGCCCATTTCTCAGCAGATTGCAGCAATTCCATTTCATGACAACTTTCAAGGTTTCCGAATTTGGTTTTGTTCTGCACTGGAACATCTGAAGTGTTTTTGCAAAATGGACCCACGTCGAAACGTCCATTTCCAGAGGGAAGGGGTTTTTGACTGAGATCTCTCTCTCTCTCTAGAGGCGACTAAAGGTCCACCCTGGCCCCAAGGATCTTTCCTGTTGAAAGCTTTATAAATAGACCCCCACGACCTACTTTGGATTCGACGGAAGAGCATATTTCAACAAAAAACAACCTTTTTCCAAAAATGTTCCAACCATTTCCTGTTAGCTCACAAATTCCTCTCTTCTTACAGCGGCTCTATACCTAAGGGTTTGCATGGTAAATCAATTCCAGGTAAAGCCAACGCAGTCACATGGTTCTGAATGTAACTTGAGGACAGATAGTAAGCGTCATGAACACTGAAGTGTACTAGGGGCAAAAGAGGCACTTGACACAAAATTCTGCTCCTCGTTAGTGACTGACAGTGTATCCTGTGCATTGCTTTAAAAGAAATCATATATTTCCGTTAGCACCCTCTCTTATAAATCACAGATAACTTGCTGCTCGTTAGGGTTAGTGCAGTGTCTGAAGGGAAAGGCTGATAGTTTTAAGCATTTGTGATAAAATATTTGGACTCCTTGGAAAAAGATTTGAAAACTGGCAGCCCTTAACCCTTCCCAGGTAGCTGACTTGAGTCCCATGCACTTCACTATATGAGAGCCCTTCAGAAGTCACCTTGAAAACTGAGCTCCCATCTCTCGTATGGCTATTAAATCTGACATGGCATCTTTCAGAAGGGGCTGTTCTGGAGTCGCCAGTAGAAATACTTGGAATGTTTTTCCTCCTGTAAAAGATTTCCAGTGAAAAATGTCCTCCCACCCTCAATGTTTTCAGCTTTGTAAAATAATTGGTTTCTGGCTTTTCCATTTTTTTTCTTTTTTCACTGAAAACTCAAAAGTGTTCTATGAAATTGGAACTCCCCCCCCCAAAAAAGTTTCCTTTTTTGGCCAAAAAACCACTTTCTGTTGAAAAAAAACCCCATGTTTTGATGGAAAATTTTTGACCAATGCTAGTTATCAGTCAAAATTTTCCCTACCTCCACTGGCCCACCATTGGTCAATGTGTTACCTACCTGCTGTATTCCCATGCCCCGAAGGAGTTATGTTGTATGGATAAGATACAGTTTGTAAAGTGCTTTGAGATCCTTTTCTGGAGGGGGCTAAATAACACCTGTAACACCTTGACAAGATTACACAAGTGAAAAAATCTTTCCAGTCTAGTATAATTACTTCAACCCGCTTCAACCTATCCCAAATAAACAGGCTGATTAAACCTTTTCCATCAAAACTCCAAATATCCACTTGATTTTACAGAGAAAAACAGAAGTGAGTATAACTAACCAGGATTTAAATTGCTGGCCTTTTCCATTTGGGCTCGGTTGGCTTTCCACATCTCTTAGATTTTGTGTTGTATTAATTGGGTGGTTCGCTCTTTATCATGTCAAGGGCAACATCCTGTGTTGTCTTCGTTAGGAGGAGAGGCATGTCTTCCGTTTTACCTCCCCTTCCTCTCGCTGGGAAATAAAGCCCTACGTACTTGAGAAGTTTGTGTCACATTATCTTCTTTTTATATCCACATCCCTGTATATTACCATAATTGCTGGAAGTAATTAGAAGGGGAAAATTACTTAAAGAAGAAGAAAATTGTTGTGCAGAGAACATTTAAACTCATGTGATGTGTAGGCCAAAGGGAGAGGCCACAGTCAAACACAAGATGTTGCTATTCACGAGCAACAAGTAAGGCTAGGGAAAGACACTTGGGTGGCCGCTTCCTAGTAAGTGGACGTTATGGCTTGTGTCTCACATGTCAAGCTAGTGGCAGCTCAGATTTTGATATGTCTGCCTCTTAGTAGCTAGCAGGACATGGAACTCTCTCAATGTCCCAAGACAGCTTTTCAGTAAAAACATGCAACAATCCATCATTTGAAAGTTACCACATCACATCCAAACTGGCAGACAGACAAACGCCATCAGGTTGAGCGTAGGGCCTGGTTTGTCCCTTCTTTTGAAAAAACGCGTTGAGAGTTACGCATGAAGAGTGCTGTAAAAGAGCTAGGTATTGCTATAATTGAGAGCAATTTGGTAAGGATGGATGTCTTTGTCGTCCTTAAATGCCTGGGGTTTTGTACAGATTTGTATAACGTTATATTTATTTTTTAAATAATGGAAGGACCTGGGCTTCAACCTTCTGGAAAAACCCTATAGCATTTAATAGAGAACAATAACTTTTCTAAAGGGTGTTTTTGAGTGTCCCAACTAAATTGATACAAAACTAGATGCCAGTTGCAACATCCCACAACACGCTTCACAACAACCTACAAAAGAGTTCTCCAATTTTACATTATGTGTTATCGCAATGCCTAGGAGTCCTTGTCAAAAACCAGTCCCCCTGTGCTAGGTGCTGTACAAACACACAACAGAAGCACAGTCCCCACCCTAAAACGCCGACAATCTAAGTAAGAGTGGATTACCTGCCATGGTCTGTCTGCCAGCCTTATGTTCTCACTCTCTTTGAAGCTACTGGATTTGAGAGTTGTTTCTGTAGAACACTATAGAGTTTGCCACAAGGATAAGGCAATAGTGCAAACTAAACGCTAAATCAAATCAAGTTTCTGCTGTGCACAGATTGGTTTTCCCTGCAGAGAGTACCCTGCAGTGGATTGAGTGTACTATATTGTAGTTATTACCCGTTAAATGGCAGGGAGCCTCGATTCTTCAGATGAAAGGGGCAAGTGCACCATATACTTCCCTGATTTCATACCCTGTCATTCACAACAGCTAGGTTTATGCTGGGAATGAAATCTCCCTCCACAAAACACAGACTGCCTGATGCTATAGCTAATAAAAGCCTCAGATGGGGTGCCCCTCAGCCCTGCTTTTCCATCACCGCTGGCTTTAATGAGGAAAAGGCCCAGAGGCAAGCCCACAAGGCTGATGGACTTGTTCGCCAGCTCTGGGAGCGCCAACATGGTCATTCTGAAAGGAGGCAGACGTTTGCATCTTCAGCCGGTGCTACGCAGTGTGCCATCGCCAGCCAAGTCCCTGACATCCTGTTCAACTCAGTATGCCCCAATCTGGTCTTCACATTTCTTTTTATCCTAATCGGGCATTTACAGCTTATCAGAACTATTCACCATGCTCCACATGCCTCATTTCCATAAATATCAAAGCCTGGAGGAAGGAGCAACAATATGAAAAAGAAAAATGTTTACCCCTCTAGCTTCTCCTCTCTCTAAGACAAACAAACAGCTTCTCTTACATCGCTAATCTGCTTTATAGTCCCTTTCTGCACAATTAATTAATTCTTTACACCTGCTATCCACTGCTCAGATACTGATCGTTTTCCTAATTAACTCCAGGAAGCCATTATGCCTTCAGCTTTCTGTGTCTGACTGAACAGAACTTAAAGGCACCATGCTTCAGCACAGCCCTTTTGCCTCACCGGCTCAGAGCAGTTTTGGTATTTCACCCCAGTTGCTTCTGACAGCTGTCCGAGGCAGAGGAAGGATTGCCCAGTGGTGCGGGCATTAGCCGAGGACTTAAGAGGCCTGAATTCAAGACTCTACTCCAGCACAGACTTCCTGGGTGACCTTGGGCAAGTCATTTAGCCTCCCCGTGCCTCAACTGCCCATCTGTAAAATGGGGGCAGTAACTGTCCTACCTCAGAGAGGTGTTTGAGGATAAATGCACTGAAGATTATGGAGCGCTTTGCGATCTGCTGATGAATAGCACTTACGTAAGAGCGAGGTATTATCAGCCGGTTTCTCTTAACTGACAGCTGCAAGAACATTCGACACAGCCCGTGTAACCCTCTGCCTTGAGATTGTTACACTGTACGCACGTCCTGGACTCAGCATCGTCAGCTCCAGCTCCATTCTCCGTTGACCGACTGCCTTCCCCACTTCCTGGGGAGAAGCAGCCACCCTGGACCTGCAAAGCAGGGCCTGTTTCCCGTCAGCCCCCCCTTTCTGCGCTTGCCCTGGCCAGCTCAGGAGAAGGTCCTGAGCCAGGAGCTGGGAGCCACCGGGCAGCAGGGAGCTGGAGAGAAGCTGTGGCTGCTAAGCATCACGGCCGGGTGCAGGTCTGTGCGGGACCAGCAGCGGTTGGCCAGAAAACCAGTGCAAATGGAGGGGCTCCCAACTGAGCCCGACTTGGGAACCTGCAAATGCCTGTTTGCTTGAGTGGAGGCTGGGCTGGAGAGGACATGCCAAGGCAGGCACGGGGCCTGAAAAGCCCCGATTCGCCCGTAGACAGCCCCAGAGACCCAAACAGGAGCTGCTGCTGCTCACTTTGAACTGTATTTGTCGAAACCTCGGCACCCAGGGCAGTGCCCCTCCTTTCCCGCTCCACAGCCCTCTGCGAGCCGCGGCTGGGGCCAGGAACAGACCTGCAGCTGGGGTCGCAGCTGGAGCCAGGGCAGTAGCAGAGCCAAGCCGGGCGGCGCTACTGCCCCCTTCCCTGTGGGGGATGGCCCAGACCTTGCCACATGCCCGAACGTTCCACTCTGCCCTCCTTTGGGGGTGCACCCCCCGGTTTGGGGCCCACTGCCCTAGGGGATTTGTATCCTCTCCTGTCAGCCCCAGGAAAAGCCTTCCCATACCCAGGTGTCTGGTTGGTTATGGGGACCCCCCGAGGGCCAGCGCCTTCAAGGCCTATCTGCTGAGACACCTACAGTACCTGGCTCTGAGACAGCCCACCAGCCATGCTACTGGCATCCTTGGGCTTTGGGGCAGAGAGGAACCCCACTAATTACAATGGACTCCTATCTGCTGTGCCCTGTTCCCACACCTCTGCTTCTATCTAGCCTGCCACACCAGGCCTGGGATGGGGATGAGGAGAACCCCTTCTTGCAGGCCAGCGTGGGGAGGAGGAGGTGCAGAAGAGGGCCGGGGGGCCAGGGGTGTAGAATGGTCGTGTGGCTGGGGCAGCCGGGAGGCGAGGAAGGGCACAAAATGAATTTATTTGGGGCTGAGTTGCTGTGGGGGCTGGGACACACAATCGACGGGGGGACGCGCTGGCTGAAATGGTGTTTCTCATCCATTGGCAATGCTCATTAGGGGAGTGCAGAACTCAGCAGGCAGGTCGGAAGCAGGTTTTAATCTTACGACGTGGAAGCCAGTCTCCTGATTTGTTGGCGTCTCACTCCTTTGTGAGCTTTTGGCGTGGACGGTGCTGCATGGCTGCTGGGTGTCAGGAAAGGTATTGCCCGTACGAACATTCCCCAGACAGATAAAGTGGGATCTGCAGCACAGCTATGATATTCAGTTCCACTGAATTTATATTCCAGGGATTCCACCCTGCAATTCCATGTATTGCACTTTCACTATTACAGGCTACGTTAGGTCTCAAACTGTTTGCTTCAGTGTCATCAAAAGGGTTCAATATCATTATGCTGGGAGATGTTAATGGCTGCCATCAAGTGTGTCAGATTTATAGGCAATCACACACCTCATTAAAGCAGATGGACCTGCTAAACACCATCATTCAGGCTAAATGAAGAAGCAATTAAGATCCTCCCTGGAACACCGTAGCTGGAGACAATAGAAGCCACTGCCCAAGGCACTGAGCGAATTAGAAGTTAAATGCCTGCCGGTCCCCAGGCTTTCCCGAGGATTGACAGAAAATGCAGGGACTGTTGATTTCCTTGCTGTGTTATCTTTGCGGGAGAGAGGCAGAAAACCAGCGAAGCAGTCACAAGAGAGGCAACAGTGACAGAGCTCCTTGGGGCACAGGCCTGCCTACGAAGACAGGCGTGGAACTTGCCTGCTGTTTGCTCCCCCTGCAGCCATGGAAGCAGCGCTGTGTTTACACTCGTGGTAGTGAAACAGGATTGCACCAAAGAAATACCTGGCTCTAAACACCCACGTCTTAGTCTAACAAACAACCTGGCGAGACCCTGAACACGGGCTACTCTGCTTGGGGCCAGAGGTGACACTCCTGGTGTTTAAGGTTTCCCAGCTTTAGACTAATGGGACCTGCTAGTTGACTGCAGCCAGGACTCAAACTGATGGTGAGGCCTGGGTGAGACTGAGGAGGGGGTTCTGGATGATGGCGTGGGATTGTAGCTGCAGGCTTTGGGGTGAGGCCAAGGGTCAGCTGGTGAGGGGAGGACATAGAGGGAGGTGGGGTAGAACTACGCTGAAGGGGCTGCCCATGGACTTGGGCTGGGATCCACAATGCCAACCTGGAGGCCGGCAGGGGATGTTGTAGGGCTAAAGAGTCAGGGGCTCCCGCTTTGGCTGATATCTACCACCGGCAACTGCCCTAAGTGCTTAGTGGTAGGAAGGAATCCACCTGTCAAGGCTTGCCCAGAGAAAGGGGGCGTAGAGCAGGGTAGGGAATGAGCCGCAGGACGGAAACCTCTCTGCTTCCTGCACTGCAACTGTCAAATCCCAGCTGCCCTGACCCAGCGCAGAAAGGGACGGAGAGAGAAATTAAGTTCTATGCCTCTCCTTATGTACAGATCTCATAGCCTACATTTGCAGCCAGCCTGAGGCCCGGTCTCTATTTTCTGGGGCTGTTTGCCCCTCCAGAATGATTGTCAGGGGCAGCTCAGAGCTCCTGGCTGGTTTTTTTGCAGGCGGGTGCGAAACAGTGGGTGAAAGTTACATCTGCAGAAGGGAACTGGCCCTTACCCACATTGCACATAAAGGACTCGCTAGACTAGTCAGATTTTGCCCTGAATTCCTTGGTCAAAAGATTCCCCCCGGTAAAGGTCTCCACTCACTCACCACAGGTGCACCTCCTTGGGGTAGGGCTGGGAATTAGCTTTCGCCCTGTCTGGCACCCTCTGCTGCTGGCTGCTCATGCTGTGGCCTCACTTCTCTTTGCCACGTGAAGTGTTCCCTCTTCAAGACACAGCCCTCTGGCCAGGTCCCGCCACAGTCCCTCCTTCCAGAGCATCAAAGTTCCTCTGGCCCCGCTGAGCCTTCTGACTGTCTCTGGTCCAACTCTAGGTCCTCTGCTATTTCCCAGGGCATGGGGGAGTACCCAGGCCTACCTGCAACTGCGATTCTAGCCCAGAGACCCTCTGACTAGCAAACCAGGTCTGTTCAAACCCAGTTGCTGGCTCCCTAGGTCCCTCGTACCTCACCTCTCTATCTCTGGGTTTCCCCCCCCAAGCTTCTCGTGCACCTCATGACCACTTCACCCCCCACACAGCCTTCTGCCATACTCTCTACTCGTGAACAGGATCCCAGGCCTTATTCTCCCTCAGGCTTCCGCCTTGTCCTTGACCAGTGCCCTTTCCTTCCATAGAATGACCCTTTCCCTACAGCTCCTTCTGCTCTCACTTCCCGGCTTTATAGTCTTAGCCCAGCTCCTCCCTCAGCAGGGCTTGGTCTGCAGTAAGGCCCTTTCACGCTCTGGCTCCCCTCCAGCTGCAGCATGTGGTTAATTGGCCCTTTTTGGCCCACATTGACCCGCTCAGGGCTTGTGTGGGGAGAACACCTCTTTGTGACGCCCCACCCAGTTGTGTAGTGTGCTGTCAATTGCCTGGGTCCTGTTTTTCCCACCCCAGAGGTGGCTGCCACTCCGCGACACTGTACCTAGTTGTAAAGACCCAGGAGAGTGTTTGGTGCTCTCCTGTGAACAGCCATAGCCTTTCGGCAGTTCTTAGCAGAATGGCAGTGCCAGGACGAGGATAACCTGCGCAGGGCACAGCCAAGGAGCTGGGAGGAGAGGAATACTGGGCCAGCTCTCTTGCTGTTACCCCATCTGGTCATGTGGGGGCGAGAGAGATGCAGCATTCTGGATAATGGAGAATGCACTCAGTGGGCTAAGGCTTCTGGGGAAAAGTAAATATAGCTGTAAAATGTTCTCAGATTTCTGCGGAGAGTTTACCAAGAATTTTAAATAGCAGGACAACAGACCAGAAAGCAGACGAGGCAATACAGTTAATGCACCTGGCCCTTGTTATTGTTAGTTCCCTTTTGGCCAAGCACATGCATTAATAAGCACTGCCACAGAATGAACAAGGTATCGAGGCAGGGATAGCAGTTGTTTATCGACCTACTTCTGGGGCTTCCATTGCCATAGGCAGGAGGCTTGATCCTAAATTCAGTGCACACTCAAAACTGCCCTGAGAGGGTAGGGTGAATGAAAAATAAAGGATCAGGTCCCCTGTGAGCCCTGTTCCTTGCCCCCTTGGCCAGAAGGAGGGTCTGGTGGATAGGATGCTGGAAGGAAACTTTGTTCACATCCTGGTTTACCCCATGCTTTTTGTGTGATCTGGGGTAAATCACATAAGCGACCCCATGCCTCAGTTTCCCCCATGTAAAATGGGGATGTTACTTACATGGGAGAGGCGAGGATGCAATCAGTTAATCAGTGAGATGTGGAAGCACGCCAGTGAGAGGAGGCCGTACAAGTGCCTTGCTCAGTCTGCGGGGAGGGCCTTAGTGCCACGTTTGTCTCCTGTTAGGTATCAGGGGGTCTCTAATGAATAATGACACCTCTGGCTGAGATTTCCAAAGCCGTTTACCCCATTCCTGCTGATGTCAATGGCCATAAGGCAAACCAAGACCAGGCTTGGGGACAGGCTGCACAGGTAGAGCGGGGTGGTAGGCTATACCTCTCTGGCATCCCCTGGGGGAGGAAGTTGGTACCGCTCTTGTCTTGGAGTCCAGAGCCCCGTCGTCCACCCCGTATGGGGATTTGGGGGTGAGGTGCGGGAGGCCACACACAAGAGTCAGGACGCTTTCGCAGCCCACAAAAGGCAAAGTCCGGGGCCCTGGAAAGGCAAGGAGAAAAGAAAAGTAGAAAAGAACTGGGCTCCTCCGCTTTCTGAGCGACCAAGGCTCTCACGCCATTTCCCCTGCTCCCAGGGGCTAGGAAGCCCTGAGCTAAGCCCTGCTCCTTCAGAGTGCCACCCCAAAGTGACCCGGGGTCCTCCCTTGTAAGGACCTGCCCTTCTGTACTTGTGAGCCAGGCTGGGGCTGATTGTACCCAAAGGAGTTCTTTGAACCCCTTGCTGCCTGGGACGGGGATCCCCCCCATGAGCTGCATTGGTTTAAAGTCCCACTCTAGGTTAGACTGAGGAAACGTTCCAAAGAGGACAAAAAACGGCGGGGGAAATCCTGTCTGCCCTGAAGTGCATGGCAAACCCCATTGACTCGAATGGAGCCAAGGTTTCACCCAGTTCATTTAGAAACAATGGGCTCAAATGATGGGTCACGCCAGAGGCTTGCATTTTGAAATACATGGCAGGGAGGAACTGGTGTCCTCGCCAGCAGGGATGAACAGCAGTGACGTCCATCTCTCGCCATCGGCAGAGGACAGGAGACAGCGTGAAAGTAATGGTGGGTCAGATGGGTTTTGTGCTGTTGGTGACAGAATACCAAGATGAACTTCTTCCAACCTCTCCTCAGGACACCAGAATTTATTTGGTGAGATCATTTATCCTCCAAATTAAGGATGTACTTTAATCCAGGACTGTAGCTGCTTGATGACTCTTTCCATAACCTCCTAGTGAGGGTCAAAAATCTCCTTATACAGTTACCAATGGCTTTAATATTCTGTAGCAGGAATAGACAGTACCTGGGGCTGATATCAAGCAGTGCATTTGGATTATACCATAGCACTTGCTCGGCAGTTGACACGTTAGATTTAAAGCTGCACTGGATATTTTACAAGCCACTGCACAATTTCACTTTTATTTACTACCGTAGGCACAAGCAGATTGCTTTATAGGACAGCAAAGCATACAATATTTATCAGGCAAATCTAGTACCTAATATGCAGCATTTGTAATGTGTGTGGCTGAATCCATTACGATTTTGTTTCAATGGATCAAATGCAAACTCAAATAAAATTAAATTAAATTAAATAATAGGCTAGTAGTGACAGATCTGGGAGCGAGGGCCTGGTGCTAGAGAGTAGGCAGAAGGAGAGGGAACAAACCTGTCTCTCTTGCATGTCAATGTTTTCTGTAAAATGTCATTTCTGACTACAGCAGAAGTCCTGCCTTTTTATTTCCTCATGGTCAACAGAAACAGAGTCACTAACACTTCCCACAGCTCAGATGACACGTAAGAAAAACCAGGCCAATAAAAGCTCCCACAAATCAATCCTGAGATTTTAGCTCCATGACAAAGCACTAGGGTGCCAGCAGGAATTGCAGTTGCACTGCATGCAGGACTCCGAGGTGAGCCGGCTCACCTGGTGTGCATGGAGACAAGGGGATATGAAGCACTCTCTCATTGCTGCGAGCAGGCTACCCATCTCAGGGGGAGCAGTGCAGGTGGAAGAGCAGCAGACCGGTGGGCAGGGAGGAGGTAGACCGAGCTGGCTCTCCTCCAATGTGCTGGCCAGTGCAGCTGAGCAGGTAGGCGAGGGGTCGACTCAATGTACCCTCTCCAAACACGTGTTCGTCACATGCCATTGGAAAGCTGATTATGTCTACTTTAAGACAAGACACGATCGGGAGCTGTTAAGTGCCGTTACCATAGAAACGGGGATAAACGATACCATCAACACATTAAAATGCCCAGGTCGAAACATTTGCATTTGTTTCTGGGAGTTTAATGCTGCTGGGTGTTATTTCAGGCCATAGGATTGCATTTCTTTGTGACCTCGCAGCATCACGACAATCTAACGGGTAAAAGAAAATCTAATCATTGCTAGTCAACATCTTGAGCATCATCTTCATCGCTGTGATCTCTGTGGAGACTGCTGGGTTCACACAGTCTCCCTTGCTTTGGCATGTACGCTCTTCTGTGCGGGGAAGGTTGTTCTGACTACAGATACAGTTGATTGTGCAGCAACCCCGTTGGCACACGCACAGATAAGGTCCTGTAGCAGCTCATCTGCCTTTGAAGAATACTGGAAGTAGTTCATCATCCACATTTCCCCCTCTATGCTGCAATGGTGATCCAATATCTGATTTACCTATGTGCAAAGACATCCAAATCTTTGCTTGCCAAGATGCTCTTTTGGCATGTTCTTCAAAACTGTCCTCAAATGGTGGGTGTTTGTCCTTTTGGATGGCTAGATTGAGGCACAAACAATTCAGGTCTTTGTGGGCCTTCCTTTCTTGCTTTCTGGTCATCTGGCACTGCTTCCAACCTCCTTACAGTAGAAATCGTGGCTTGTCCGTCACTCTCCCAATTTGGCCAGACCTCTGACACAGTAAGCTCCCTTTGTTTGGACAACGTTAAACACAGATTTTTCTCCAGTACCAAAAAGGGATGACACAAAGTCACATCCTGTTAGTGCGTGTACAGCAGGAGGGATGTTGCAGAAGGCAGGAATGAGTGTGTCGCAAATTGCATGCACAGCCATAAAGCGATGCTTGTCAGTGTTGCTGGTAACGGTGCCGGTTTCAATCGATGTTCTCTATGTATTCCGTTTCTGGAAAGTAGTAAGCAGCAAGAATCAAAATGTCTGTATCAGCTGACCTAATCACCATGGTTCCTTTGACATCCAGAGACCCAAAAACCACACTGGCCCATGCAGAAGTCCCCTTGTGTCTGCTTCCTCTTGAGTGCTGGACAAGTCTTCAGCACTTCCACTAGTGATGGACTTTGCTACTTCACCATTGGAAAAGTCTCCACCAAGAAGGCGTGTTTGAGTTGGGTGTCTTCTCATAGTCTCAGCTGCATTTTGAACCATACACTCACAGAAGAATTTTACAAGTGACTTGCTTGTTAGGTGCCCTGTTCAGAAACTTTTTCCATGGAGGCACGGAGCATCCACCAATCACCTGGTATTTCTTGCATCCAACCTTAGATCCTGTCCAGGGCTGTCTGTCTGCAATTTGCACAGAGTTCCTATTATCCTATCTGTCAAAGACTCCGATTACAGAATTAATGTTGCCAAATCCTTTTAGGACCTGCCTCAAGTACCCAGCAGCCAGTTCAGCAGATGTCTCCAGCCATCATCTGTATGGCAGTCATGGCATCTCTGATATGCACCGTGGTTTCTCTATTGCATGCTCTTAGCTCCTGGTTCAGCTTGAGCTTCCGTTCTTCTGATTGTTCCATCATCATGGACGAGGGATGTAGGCACAGGTCCTATTGGGTGACTGAGAATAGCTGCCATTGAAACATCTTCCCTCCATCCTGCTCAGGACAGGGATCTGCAGAAAACAAGGTCTGGATTGATAAATGCTGTGACTGGTTCTCTCCTATCAGACTTAAATTTGGTCTCCTTGGCCATGTCAGCAAATGTTTTGATGCCAGATTTCTTGTCTAGGCTGAAGAAGTGCCACGTCCTACCAGAAACAAGGGGACCTCTCACAAATCTCTCCATTTGCTCTCTATTTCCAAGCCAAGCTGGGGACTCCCAACAGTTCCTATTTTCAGGCAGATGTTTCCTGTGCCCATGAATGGATTGGTAAATTGTGGACATCATGAATTACCATTCTGCTGAATCAACATAGGCTTTGGTCTGTGTAGCCATAAGGAATAATAGACTTCACTTTCAAACAACTAGAAACAATCAATGGGCATAAAAATCAGAGGTGTCCCTCTTTGGGCCCAGCACAGCAGCGAGGGGCATTTGTGGAGACTGGGAGTTCAGCCGCTCAGCCCTGGGACACACTAGTGACTTGTTTATCTGCTCAGGATGGGGGATCCAGGGGCCAGCCTGCAGCACAACAGAGCCTGACAGGTGTCATCAGGGCTGAATAAATTCTGTAAAACTGCCAGTGTCCTCCAGAAGGTGGAGAGAGAAGTGTTCCTGACACTGCCGCCCCTGCGCAGCTCTGTGCGTTTATAGGCCTACCCGATAGGATGCTGCAATGTAGAAAGTACCAGATACTGATGGGCATATTCATGTGGTTCGTACGTCAGCAAAGAGGCATGAATTCCACAAGGGCAGCCTGCGAGTTCTTAGCCCCTTTCTCCCTGTGTGGTTTCAAATCCTGCTGACACCCAGTTGCTGTCTGCATCTCCTGCACCCTCTCTTCCCCTGGAACATCGCCAGCCTTGACCTTTACAGAACTGAGGCGAGTGACACCGGCCCCAGAGGTGGTGAAGCAGTGAGTAAGCCGGGGAGCTTTGCTGAGGTGTTTAGGTGCTGTGGCGACGGGGCTAAGTCAAGCGCCTAGCTGCAAAGGGTTTGTCTTGTGTGTGACAGACCGATGTCATCCAGGTCTCTTTGCAGCTGCTGAGGCCAGCCAGCTGATTTCAGGTAAATGCACCCTAAAGACAGGAAGAAGGAATGTTTGTTGGGAACAAGGCAATCGCCTTTCATAGCAAGGGGCCCAACCACACTGCAAAGCCAACCACTCGGTGAGTAGACCAGATGGCTTAATTTCGTCTGGCCAGTGCTGGCTATCCTGGCCAAACACCTTTTGCCCGTGCCTCACTACTCCAGCAAGGCTTCCCCAAGGTCAGCCTGCAAATTCTTCCACCTCTTTTGGGAAGGAAGCAAGGAAGAAATTACTCTTGTTACTGGAGATTTTGCTTTCCCGGCTGAAGTCCAGCATAGCCATTCACAGGCATATGGAAGAGCAGACACCACAGACCATTTACTGCTCCACAATTTGCTCCTTAGCCTCTTCAGAAGGCAGAATTCTTTGGCTTTTCAAGGACAGAGTCATGCTTTTAACTTCTCCTTTGTGGCCGCTCTCCAGAGACCCCTCCCAACATTGTTTCAAGGAAAAGGAAAACCCCTTCAACCGGCCAATGCCTTAGAGGGGTTGGTATTACCAACTATCTCGGTAAGCACCAACTTACCAACCAACTTGGTAAGCACTGGCGTTACACAAGCCTTGTAGCAGGAAACCACCGATGACAGACGGGGTGCGTACATGGGTGTGGTGTTCCATGAGCATGGTGAGGTGATCTCAGGGGGTCTCTCTTTTTTCCACTTGCCAATGTACTGAATTTCTCAGCTGGGCACAAGATCAGCCCTAGATTTTCAGGACTCTTTCATGTAGAATTTCAAGTGCCCAAGTGACCTTTGTGTCCTTGCAAATCTCCTTGTCTATTTTTCTATTTCTACCTTTGTCCTGAGTGTTGGCATTACCTTCTCCTTCTGCTATCTTAAAACTTCATTAATTCATCCCAGTTAATTCCTCCCCTTGTACATCCTGATACGTTTCAAATAGATTCAGAGAGAATTTCCCGCACCTCCTGCTGAAAATCAAACAAATCCCTTGATTGTCAACTGTAACAAGAGTTCGGAAGTCGATTTAATGTGGTCTGCTTTAGAAAAATAGTCTCTTATAGCTATATTCAATGTGTTGATTTTTTTACTGATATAATTATACTGGTGAATGCAGGTACACCAGTATAAAGGTGTCTTATACAAATATAGCTTATTCCGCTTCCTGAACCAGTATAAGTTGTACTGCAATGACTGCAGCCACACTGGGGGGAGTCTGCCACTCTAATGTTACCAGTATTACTACTGCATCAACATTTTGAAGTGTGGCCAAGTCATTAGCTCACGTATCATTAACATTTCTCACGTCCTCAATACCTGAATTCAACAGAATTGGTCGCAACATTCAGAACCGCTCCACCATGTTCAGTTAAAGTTTGCCACTGGCTCCTTAGTTGCAAATGAAGGTCTCTGGTCTCAAAAAGAGTAAGGGAAGATGGAAATTAAATAGATAATGAAAGCCCTCTGAGACATCAGAGTCTATCACAATCTCTATTAAAAATATCAACAGAATTACAAACAGACTGGCTGGTGTACAGGGCTGGATCACAACCAAGCCATTGTAGTCATTTGCCTTATTCTATTTTTAAAATACATACAAGGGGGAAGCATCTTTTCCCATAAGTCCTCAAACCATCTGTAACGTGTCTTTTATATTAAACCCTAGCTGCGCCACACGTGAAAGCCACGCCAGTGCTAACAGAATGCATTAGGCAGGAGTGAAAGGATTATAGCTGAAATGCACTTTGTTCTGCAGCGAGCCCTCAGCTCATTTCTGTTTGTTATTTGCAGGAACTCAGAACCTCAGGGAATGAAAGTTAAAGGGTTCATTTCGATGTCAGCTAACTAGTGACTGCCGAGTTACTTATTGAACCGAGGTATTTCCTGGTAGATGGCTTGAGAGTTGCCGGACACGTCAGCAGAACTAGAAAAACATGAAAGGTGACACTGGGGGAGCAATCTACATATAATCTAGAAACTGCTAGAATGTATGATTCACAGGCCAAAGATACCAATCTGGCGGTGAATTAAAGTTCACCTGTAACAACCTGCAGCCTCCCCTAAGGAAAGGGCCTGTGTTGTTCCATGCATTAATAGAGGGATCGCAAAGAGCTTCAGCCAATTTGCGTTTATTTAATATTTAGGCTGCCAGAAATCCATGTTGTGAGGTGATAAATGAAGATAGCTCTCTGGTACATGTCAGCTATTTTAGAACGGCTGGTGATTGGATCACAACATTCCAAGCCACACCAGGAGCATCTGAAATTCTCTCTTCCCCAGTGGCAAGATTGACTTCTATGGGTGTGACCATAATTTGCTCCAAGGTTTGGGTTCCCCCTTTACAGAAACACTCACAGTTTACATCTCTGATGGGCCCAGCAAGCCAATAAGAAAAGAAAGCTTTCGGCTGTGACTGAGGATGTGACAGGGGGCTGCCCTGACACACCAGCCCAAAGGAAATATGTTACCTGTGAAAAACGCAGTGAGTTTAGACCTCTGAGCACTACCTAGAGAGGCCACTCGGGCTCTGATACCATGAAAACCAACAAGTCTTGGTCCTCCAGTGGCTAGAAGCACCAGGAGGAAGCAGTAGCCAATTAGGACCCACCAGGTGATATTAAAAAGGCTTGCCTGCTTCTCCTAAGGAGCAGTTCTGGGGCGTGGTGGGATGGGGTGGTGCCCAGCCCTGTTTCCTGGTCTACCTTAAAAGCTCCCAGACCCAGGGCAGAGCCTCACAACATGACTCTGCCTTCGGTTAAAGTGTGTGACAAACGGCTGAATTTTCACTGTGGCGTTAAAAGCCCAGGTGGCGGGTTTTGAGTTGAATTTCAACGAACCGTCACAAAGGGCAAGCTGTGACAAGGACAACGAAGACGTTACTCCCCCCAAAAGGGACGTGTACTCATGATACCGGGACTCTGGACATTCTTCGCTCAGTTTCAAACAACACACAGCCTGCTTTGGTTTCCTTTTATTCGACCTTAAACACGTTGCTTTCGCAGAGCGCGAAACCCAGCAGCAGCTGAATACAATACACAGCATCTAGCAGCCATTCAGCGGGTCTGTGGTAATTAACTTGTGCTGGGAGCTCTGCAGTTTGCCAGTTCACAACTGTACTGTAGGCACTTCCCAATTCCAGCGACTGCCAACACAGTTGGAATGGATAGCAGGGCTGAGATTCAAAACGAGATGGATTCTTCGGTAAGTGACAGTCCCTGGCCTGCATAGTTGTGGTATGCGCCTGCAGACCACAAGCGGCAGGTAGACACGGAATAATATTTACATTTCCAAGTGCCACGGCAATGCCAACTGAATAAACAGAGCCCCCGTTGGGAAGAAAGTGGGCACGATCGTCACCCTGTTAGCGGCAGGGAAATGGAGACGGAGACGAGAAGTGACTTGCCCAAGACAACGCAAGTCAAGGTTAGAACTCCAGGCCCATTGCCCAGGTCCCTGGACTGCTTTAAGGGCACATCTACACTACAGAAAAAAATCTGCAGCGCCAGGTCAAGTGGGCATACTTTAGGCTGGATCAGTCATTAACGTCTTACCTAGTGTGCTGGATGTGCCGGGAAAGCTGAGGGATTTGAAGCGTAGCCCTTGTCCCATGGCCATTGCTCTCAGCTGGGCATCTCTCTCAGGCTGGCTTTGGTTTGAATGAGAGGTTGGCTTGTCTCAGCGCACTACGTCTGCCTTCCTAGATACATTAGATTACTGGGTGGCCTTTGTTTGCTGTCAGTGTAATATGCTGGTCTAGCGTCTCCTGCTAGTGGCTGGTTCCAGAGACTATACAGGTCACAGCTTTACCAGCTGGGGAAGCTTTCCTTCAGCTCTGTTGTTAAAGGCCTGTGTTTTTGGAGTTAAAGGGCTCAGGTTCAATCTGTGCTTTTGGCAATGGTCTCCGTATGTGTATGTGGCCTCCAGTCCTGCGTCTTCCTGTCATTAGATAATGCTGCCTTTCCATTCTGAAGTATTCCAGGAAACCCCAGTTAATGGGGTTCCTTTTTTACTCCTTAGTCTTTTGCTATACATTATCTTCTATGCACCAGGTGTTATTTCAGGTTACAAACTTGGAGCATGATTCTGCACCGCTGAAGACAATGTAGATTTCCTCCTTGTCTTCAGATGGGAGCCAGATAAAGCTCTTGAGTGCCAGACATCTATCACGCAATGTTCTGGGGGCGCCAGACACCCTGTAGAGATCGTCCCTGCACTGAGAGCTATTCCAGTTGAGGTTGGTAGGTTAACAGTGCCTGTCCCTCTGGAGAAGCCGCTTGATTTTAGCTCCGTGTCTCTTGACTGTACGCGCAACATGAAGATTTATTGGCAGAACATGCTGTCCACCTAGAGGCAGTGAGTCATGTTGGTTTGAAAGGAAGAGACACACAGCTCTTCAGGGATCGCTGTGCTTGTGTGTGCAGAATGACAGTCTCAAACACTTTCAAATGACCATGGCTTGTTGCCAAAATTCAGCCTTTCTTGTCCCTTTTATGCTTTCCCAGAAGCACTTTTTATTGCTTATCCCTTTCAGCCTCTTTGCAATCAAAGGCATTGAAAAGGGACTATTACACCCGAAGCATTAATACTTCCTACTGCCTAAAGGAGCTATTGTATGGGAAGCTGTAGCTCCAACATAGACCATTGATGATGGTACTTTGTGTGCTAGGAACTCTAGCTCCTTAGCTGTCAGGGCTTTGACACTGCAGTAGTGGCATATGCTCACTGGACAAACTCTTGCCCATCCAGCCTCCATCTGAGATGGGCCATGGCCATGTGGTCCAGGCCAGTTTCGTCCATTCTCTACTGTGGAGCTACATCTGGATGAGTTGAGTCACAGCCATAGAGTTTAAGGCCAGAAGGGACTTGTGATAGGCTATGTATCTCTTGCGCCCCCTTGGAGAGAGGAGGGGCACTGCTGTTGTCCCAGAGTCCAGGGCACTGCTGGTTAGGGCGTCTGTCCCCTTACGGAGGAGTCAAAGCTGTGTAAATCAAAGAGTCACCCACAAAAGGTTCTGCCGCCCACCAAAGACAGAGTCCTAGGCCTTCAGGAAGCTACAGGGAAAAGCACCAGCTCTTCTCTTGCATGAGAAGCCTGAGGTGGCCAAGGCACTCAAGCTGTTTCCTGGCCAGTAATCCCTGCTTCCAGGGTCTGGAGAACTCTGAGTTCACCCTGCACTGAGCAGGGATCTTCCCTGTGACGCACCCGTCCGTCTCCAGGCTTGACGGGCCTCACAGGTGCACCGGGTTGGGACTGGCTGTGCCCCGGGCAGCTCTTTAACCCCTTGGTGAGTGGCATGGGGATCTGTCCCACCGGATGATGTCGTCTCACTTCCCGTCTGTCACTGGCCACGAATCATCACCAGCCCAACAACCGGAATTACAGCCCTTCGAAGGCTGAATGATTGTGTGCCACAGGCGGAGAACAGGAGGGGCCGAGCGGCACCAGTGTCTAGGGCCCCTGCCACGGCAAGGAATTGATTAAGTGAGATGTGCCCAGATGACCAAGCTTCTCACCTTGTAGATGTTGGCCGTGAGAGTGACGGCTCAGAAGGAGGAAGGGTTCTGAGCGTAGGGCTCTGGACTAGGGTCTCCCAGGAAGAGAGGCCGGGGCAGTGGGCATGAGCGGGGAACGGCGTGTTTCAAACAAGGGGAGGACAGGCCATTCCTGGGCTGTTGGAGAGCGGCGTCAGCAGCGCTAGAGCTAGGAGCTTAGTCCCTTTGCTCGCATGTGCAGTGTAATCGGTGCCGACGAGGACACGCCCATGATGTGACTGAGAAAGCAGCGCTGGGGTCGCCGACTTCTCTGAGGGGAGAACCTGACCCGCAGCAAGACCCCGACATCGGCCACGGCTGGGCTGAGAGCAGCGCTGTAGGCAACGGGCCAGCCGCTCAGCGGGTGTAAATTGGCACAGCTCTACTAACGTCAATGGAGCTATGCTGATTTACCCTCCTTGGGGATCCGGCCCGCCGTGCCTATCTTCATGCTGGAGGCGTGGCAGAAAAGGGCGCTCAGGCAACCCTGTGCACAAACAAACGTACCCCACTGAGCCGCCTCCCCACCCGTTCTGGGGCACTCCATCCCCTCGCTCTCTTCAGCCCTTTCGAAAGGCCCCAGCTGACAGCACCCACGAGTGGTTGAATAATACACCCTCTTGTTGAGGCTTTTCATCAACAGATCTCAAAGCACTTCGCCACCTTTAACGTAGCCTCATGAGGAGGGGCACTGCTGCTCTCTCCCGCCTTCAGGCGGGTAACGAAGGCAGAGAGAGACAAACTGACTCACCCCAGGTAGAACAAGGAAGCGAAGCCTGGTCTCCTGCCTGCCAGACCACTGCTCTCACTACTGGATCAGTCTTTCCAGCCTATTACCCTCTCTCAGAGCTGCAGTGGAAGCTGCTTGTGTTTGTAAGCACATTCTCGTTAGGGAAATGCACTCGGGGGACTGATTATCCCAAATCAAGGCTTAAGCTGTAAACCACGCCGTTTCCCTTGGAGCCTTTCAAAGGTGGGCTATTTTTAGAGCTGGAGCATGTCGTTATTAGGCAGACATCAGCTGTGCTGTGAAGCTAATACAAATAATTACCATGAACCTCTCTTTCTAATTTTCCTAGAGCAGATCAATTTTTTTATGTGCATATTAAAACCTCTTGTCAGAGGCTGGGGCTGGAGAGAAATCAAAGAACCAGCAGAGTAAAAAGGAGAGTTCAGGTTTCAAGATTTATGTGTGTGTGTTTGTTCCTCAAGGGTCTTGCCTCACATAGGGTTACCACTGGGGGTGACACCTTATTTATACCCATGTAAGTGCGAGAAGAAGCAGCCCCAGACTATACATTTTTTCTAAAGAAGTTCAGCAGGGAAAGTCTTCTAAAAGTTGTTTTATTTTCCATCTGCCATCCCATGGTTCACCGGTGAAGCGGCAGGCATTTTCTAATCAGCACCGGTGCTGAGAGCACAATGAATGCAAATAACAACATGTTACATACACAGACGGCACCTTTATTTCCGAAAGATCCCACTGCACTTTGCAAGCAAACCACAGGCCTACTTCAACTCCCGCTGATATCAACAGGGGCCTTTTAAGAGGAATGGGATCAACCCTGTGTGTTGCCTTCCCTGGCTGAGCAAGAGCTAAAAAGACTCAAGCTCTGAATACATATTATTATTTACACGAGCGGCTCCAACCACGAGTGGGGACTCACTGTGCAGACACATAGTGAGACAATCCCTGCCCTGAAGAGCTTGCCATCTGCATAGACAAGGCTCCATTTGCACACCAGGGGTCTCCCAAGGTTTCTTAGATACGTGCACTTCGGTGCTGCGTCACTGAAATGCAACCAGTTCTGGGGTGGAAAGGAGCCAGCTGATTATAGCACAGCACTCTGCATTCTGAACTGAAGGTGAGTCCAAAGTACAACCCAGCTCTGGATGCAGCGGAGCATCACCGTGGTTTCTGAGCACAATCTTTCATGGACTTATCCTCATGCTGTCCCTGTGAGGGAGGGCAGTGCCGTTATCCCCATTGTACCGATGCTAAACTGAGGCACAGAGAGACTCAGGTTACATCTACACAAGGAACTGGGGCAATGATTCCCCTGCTCGCATTCACACATCCCTAGCTCGTAGCTTAAGTGATTTGTCCACGATCACGCAGGCAGTCTAGGGCAGAGCAAGGAACCGAGCTCTGGTCTACAGGTTCTCTAACCACTGGAGACTTCTTTCTCTCTAACAGCTCCATCCACAGAGAATCATCTGGAGCCAGCACTTCCGCTTCTCTCACCATTTCTCGGGATAGTTACCAAATAACAATGATAGCAATCAAGGCGATAAATCCATCATCAGCTATTTTTGATCCACATTGAGAAGACCAGTGGCATGTAAAGAGGGTAGGAAAGAGACAAGAAGAGGCTGAAAATAGCTGTTGAAACCACAGTGCTCATTTTACAAACCCAATGTCAGAAAGGGCACTGTATTTGCCAAGGAAATGATGGGGAACATGTATCAAGTTAAAAAGAAAGGCCATGCCTCCCTGCAGCACTTAGTTACAGCACTTTGCCCTGTCTTCTGCGCTGACACCTTTCTTCCACAGGCTACTGGGTGTCGTGATAATACGCAGGGGTACCCAGGGCTTTGCGGTACCTCACTACCACTTGCCCTTAGCATGAGGAAGTCTCATCTGGGCCTGCGGTGGATCAGCTTTCTAAATCCATCAGCCTCTGGCAACGCAGCCTCTGCCTTCCAGGCCTTGCTCTCCCTGAATAGATCAGCGAGAGGCACATACCAACCCGAGTCCTCTGAGCGTCCCTCTGGAGTGCCCAGTCCCTGATCACTGTCAGCTTCACTACTCCCAAAGGAATAGCACACACCAGCTAGCAAAATTCATCTCAGGGTCCCCATTCCGCTTAACACACGGCATTTTGATATACATACGTGTATATACATTGGAACGAAGAACAAATGTATTGTCGAAGAACAGAGATTCAAGTGATAGCGAGTGAGCCAACTGGGAAATAAATGGTTACATGTAAAACAAAGTCACAACACACGTACGATCTAGTAGTGGAAGAGAAATCTAGCCACATGCACTGGCATAGGTTTCATGCTGCTATATTAGCAGCCAGCTGTATGTGGGAGCAGCCAATGCACTCTCACCACTGTGCATGCAATTACTGGCAGGGCTGGGTTTTTTAGATTGCAATGCTACTTTTGCTGCTGAAAAACGACGATTCCGGAAAACTGAAATTTTTCACAGGAAAGGGTCGGTATCAACACCTTTTCCCCACTAGAACGAAGGTGAGAAAAGAGGATCGCAATGCAATCTTGTAACAATTTGGAAATGCAACAGTCTACTTTGCCGGTGCAAAATGACGTTTTGTTTGGAAATTTAGGCTGAGCAGAATCAACAACCTTAAATACATAAATAAATACAACATTGTCAAAATCAAACTGAAATGCTTCAAAATTACCCAAGCAAAACATTTTGCTTGATCCACATTGAAAATGTGCCAGTTTTTCATTTTGTGAAAATTTGAGATTTCAACTTTTCATCCTGATTTGGGAGGGGAACAATTTGCAAAATATCAACACAATGGAGAAAAGTCTTTTCTCAACTGTGAGTCAGGAGAGGTAGGTGCTGTGGTGTATTGAGGATGCCGCTGGAATTACAAGCTATCCAGGAATTTCCGGTCATGCTGGCAGGTGAGGGAGCTTTATGGTAAAGTGTACACGCAGTGTCAGGCTGAAAAGAGCCAGCTTAAAGCAAAGTGGGGTGAGTTGGACCCCTCTGTGTTGGGGAGCAGCCTGCTTTGTCTTTCTCTGGTTTTGGTTCTTATGTGGTGGTGTTCTGAATTTTATGGAATAAAGTAGTGTTACTCTGTAACCTTCCAGCGAAAATATTTACATTTTTAATTTAATTTCTCTGTGTGTATGCAGTGAACATAACAGGATCTAGCCCAAAGATCTGGCAATCCCAAGCATTCAAGAATCCCAAATTAAGCCTAAAAAAATTACAAGAGTGGCCTAAAACTTTTGAGATTTTAAAAGAAGATGCTTTGAGTATTTTGGATCTGCCTTCTGGTGTTTCAGCCCTGAAGAGTGACACGGGTGGGATTTTCCCCACACCCATAAATGCCGGAAGCTTTTCTTCTTTTGAAAATAAAAGATGAGTTTATTATGTAGCCGCAGGATTCACAGAAAGCCTCGCAATAAAATCATGAGAGATGGCAACACTACCAGCTTGCTTCACTGCATCTGTGGTTCCCCTGTCACTCTTCACCTGGCTAGTCCATTTTGACTGTAGTCTCTTCAGGAACAGTCTCTCACTGCATGCATGTACAGCACCCTGCACAATGGGTCCATGACCTCAGGTTGAAGCCTCTAAGTGTCATTGTAATAATACAGAGAGAATAATCCTGGCTGAGAAGGAGACATTTACAGTGGGGATGGGACTGGCTCTGAGCAGAGCACTTTAGTAGAGACAGTGCAGCATCTGTTCCTGTGTGTACCTGTCTAACTTTCTCAGCACCACAAGCCTTGGGATAGTTCTGATAGTCAGGGGAGCCAATCACACAAGGCCAGCAAAATCCTGCTATTCATGGGAAATGAATACGTGAAAGATAGATCCGCCTGAATAATTTCATCACCCCTTCGCCTGACACCAATGTCATGGTCTGACACCAGCGTTGCCCTTCTGTTGAGCCATAGCGGACATCTGGGGTATTGCAGATGGCTTCCCCATGGAGGAGAAACCAGTGAAATGGAGTTTGGGTATATTCCAAGTCTAACTTGCTTTATTTATGTATACAATTGTCCTGGAACAAAGGTGGTCAAACAGCATGCTGGGCAATCCCTCCTTCCAGGAATCTCTGCAAAACCCCAGTGTCACATTCTCAGGAACAATTCTGCTCCCAAAACTGACTTCAATCAGAGACCCAGGCAGAGGGCAAATTCCAGCTGCTAGTCACACAGCTCTCTTCTCAGAGACCACCGCCTCTGAACAAAACCTTGCATAACAAAACTAACACATGGCATGTCTTCCCAAGATTAACCACTTGCTCACATGCTAAGAAAAAGAACCTGGAAGACTATGTAATAGCACCACCATGGGTCACCAGCCATAACAATATTTACCCTCCAGAGGATTTTTAAAGGCAGTTGGTTAAAAGTTCTACAGCCCATTGCCATGGATATAACATTTTTTGTTATGGTGCTGGTGTTTCTCAGGTCATTAAGGTCTGGATGCTGCAAACACTTACGTACCTGGATAATTTTACTCAGGTAAATAATTCCATTGATTTAAATAGGACTATTTTTGTGAGTAAAGTTATGAACATGAGTAAGTGTTTATGAGATCAGGCACCAGGTAACAGTGGAAAACGAGATTTCACTGTGAACGTGCTGTTAGCCTTATGAGCAAATATACGATGACAAATCGTATTTGCTGCAATGATGAAATTTAGTGCTGTCACCAGGATCCTTGCAGGTAATATATCTTGCCTGTGCTCCCTGCCTCTAAGAAATAGAAATGTATTTATACTGCATTATTTGAAAGCACTTGTCCTGTCAAATATGTTTTTTAATATGGAACAAAACATTATCCTGCTCAGATAGGAGAAATAATAGGAATGGTTTGGGGGTAGTAATAAAGCTAATATTCCTTTAGTCACGTTGGGTGCCCAATGTCCCACTACGTATAGAACAAACAGCTTGCTACTTAGCAAAATAGAGTTGTGAGTGGGATTAACCCCTCCCCCCAGTAAATGAAGTTCACAAATGGAGCTGCTTTGCTTTCACCCGAATTACAGATGAATCAGAAAGCTGTAGGGGGAGCTGCATACAGAATCACACCCATTCCCAGAGAAAAGATGCTACTGGCCTAGCTCTGCGTGTCGTTTTCATATGTGACCGAGGTATAGACCCTGATAAACAATCTATAGCTGAAGGGAACCTTTTGGCAATGGCTGAATGTGAAGCGAGCTCTTTTCAAACAGCTGTCTTTTGTTTCAGACTGGTAGAGATGACAAACTCTCTATTGCAACATTTCGATCAGACTCAGATCAGCACCATCTCTCCCAAATACCGAACAGTTTGGCCCAGGGGCCTTCCCTGATGTGAGGCGTATCATCTGCCAACCTTCTTCCCCCAAAGACATTAATTTCCAGTCGCCTGCAATCAGCCTTTGAATGTGGCTGTGGGCTGTTTGGATATGCTCCTGAACACTGGTCATTCCACGACAATTTAGCTTTTCAGAACTTCTCAGAACAAGGCTTCCAGACAAGGTCCACATGTCTGCCCGACTCCCTCCTTCACCCTGGGATCTCTGTGTGTTGGCTGCAATTTTGCTGGTCTTTTATCTCAAAATAACGAGTCTGAACAAGGGCTGCCCATAAATTAAGTAATGCATTAGAGGCTGGGTGGGTCCTTGATTTTGTGGGTTTGTTTCAGTGTTACAAGAGAGGGTGGGTTTGGAAAAAACAAAAAAATCACCAAAAATACGTTAGGTAATTTATGGGCAACCTTACAAGCGTGGCACCCTGATGCACAGGGCGGCCGCTGTGCTGGGGCGCTGGCCCTTCCCAGAGCCCTGATTGGCTGGGGATTGGTAGATGGATTGGTAGATGCCTGTACAGCCCTGATAGGGGACACTGCTGACGGGAAATCCCCCCCTACTTCCCGCTGCTACCTCTCCAATTGAAGCACACAGCTGTTACGGAGAGGGACTGCACGGGCTGCAGTGCAGGGACACAGCAGAATCACACATAGTGTCGTGTGCGGGGCAGCCTGGCCCAAAGTGAAGGGAGGGTCTTCATCTAAGACTGAAGGGCTGACGCTGGAGAGGCCGTTGAGCCTGCCAGTGAGCAATGGAGTTAGCATGTGCGATGTACGGCCTGCCCCAGCAGACTGACTGCTATTAGTGAGAAGAACTGTCTGGGTCCCCTTCCAGTTGGCACAACCTCTGGCGTGATCGTTAGTCCCTAACTCCTCCGGCCCAGACTGTCCCTTGCCAGCCACCAAAGAGCGCATGGAGAGCCAATGGGTAACAATCCCTTCAAGCAAGGACAGTGCAACCTCTGTCCTTGGCACAATGACTTGGATGGGGAGCCCAGCACATGCTCACCAAAGGAGGGCCGGGGCCACTGACCCCGAACTGCCCCCACAGAGCCAGAGGGTGGCAGAGGTATGTCACGTAGCCTGCTCTGACCGGATTGTGAGCAACACCAACAGGGCCTTTCAGAGTCAGAGAAGGGATCACCAGATCATCCAGTCTGATCCTCTGTGTCCAGGCCACCAGCACCGGCACACCACGCCAAATAACCAGAGTTAGGCCAACGTATTACAGCCCTCAGGGGACTAAACTATTGTGCACCACCGACAGAGAACAGGAGGGGCTGCAGCGAACCGACAGCTGAGGCTGGCCCGTTTGCCCTGCCTAGCGGCTTCAGGGTAGGCCATGGCACCAAGTCTGTTGAAATCCCGCAGGGAAAGATGCCTTCCCGCGCCCCTGCCAATGTGCCATTCTGGCGGCCCTTTGCCATCTGGCCCGCAGGCTCCGGCAGCTGGCTCGTGTGTCAAGGAATTGCCCATGGGCTGGTGCGCCGGAATGCTGCATTCGATTTGGCCATCCATTCCTCACAGCTGGTCCCTGGGCCTGGCTGACATGGTTGTTTTCTGGGGCAGCTATTTGTAAATAACGAGATGGAACGAAACAGCCTTCTGGTGAGAAGTGCATCAAAGAATCAGCAGCAATTTCCTCCAATATTAGCGGATTGTTAGTAAATTCTCCACGAGATGATGGTCCCTTCTGCCCTTAATCACTACGAAGCAGGGCTCCAGCCAGCGTGAGAGAGATGGGGGCAGGGGGAGACAGTGATGTTTTAATAAAAGCCAGCCGTTTCTTATTTAGTGATTTACTCACTTTCCCCTGTGCCCCTAAATGTGAGACAGGTCAGCATCGCACCCCTGTCAAAGCATGCAACGCGAGGAACTAACACACGCTGCATGACAACGGGGGGTGTGTGTTAATGATTGCCTTGCACTGGATGGTGACGTTCAAGGGACACGCTGTCAGAGAACATGGTTTTCGCCTCTCCGGACATTTTTTCCACAAAACCATTTGGGGGGAGGTGGGTGTTGTTAACAACTGGGGGTTTTGAGGTGCTGCTCCCCACTTCCGTCAGTGACCCTCAGCCCAACACAGGCTTTGCCACTGGCCTCCCTGGCCCGTTTGGCCTTGTTACTGCTGCATTGGCCAGCAGCGTCGCCCCAGCCGCCTCACCTGGGGAGGAGAGCTTGCAGGCAGCAGCTTCCACGTGCACCTGGGCTGCTGCGTGACTCAGTGGTGATAATCAGGACGCTGGCGGTGCCAGACACCAGCTTGGCAGCCAGCAAGGCTTGCTGAGCAGAGCCTATTACAAATGGGTGATCCAGTGGCTGCCAGGACTCCAGCCCCCAGCTAGTAGCCAACAATGTCTAGGTACTTCTTCTGCGTGACCCTCCGCACAGAAGTGGAGCTGCTCCCAGCCATGACTGTATTTAGCCCCCGCCACACCTGGGTGTGAGCAGGAAGTATTTTAGCGGCTTCTTGGAGCTAGACAACTGTGGCTCAGAGCGCTCAGCTAACACAGGGAGCATGTGCCCGCGCTGGGAGCTGCACGCAGATCTCCAGGTCCCAGCGCAGCCCCTAAGCCAAGCCCCTGCCTGCTCGTTGTTTTGCAGCAGTTATGGTCACCGCCATTATGTGTCTCATTCGGTTGGTTGCACCGACTCCTTCACTAGCCCTTTCCTGGCGATTCAGTGCCTGCTCGCTGTGCCCATTTGGAGCACATCCTCCTCCTTGCCATGACTTTACATGATTTGGGGCCAAGCTCACCCGCTTCATGGCATTTGGCACAGACGGGGCTATTTTGCTAGGTGTGTCACATTCCATTTGCATTTCCTTTCTGCACTTGGTGTTCGCCTTTGTGTCCCACAGTTCCATGCCTGCGGAAAAGAGAGTTACCTGGAAAGAGTTAAAATCCAGAACGTGTCTCTAGTTTTTGGGCCCCCCCATTGGCGAATTCATCATCTTTTGATTTCAGTAACATGCGACAAATGTTCATTACAGAAAGCGTATCCTGATGTGATGTGTGGGCATTGTGTCTGCTCTGACTGCACACACCCACCAGCTATCACCAGGACGGTTTTGCCCAGCTAATCGTGCTTATAAGAGAACAATTCAGAGCTTGCATTGCCTTTGCACATCCTACATTTGCACTAATATGATTTGTGTACACACACGCACACACACACACACTTTGGCAAGAAGGAACCACATAGTTGGGTTTTTCTAGCTAAGTTAATACAATCAGTCTTTTTTTTACCTGGGACAGGGATTCCAGGCCCTGGGGCAGAACAATTAGCGCACCCCCCCCCCAAAGGGGTGGCTGAGGTCTGGCTCAGGCTTCCGCTGGAAGTTTTTATTTATTATGCGCCAGGCAGGTTTCCCAGACGGCTGAGGAGGAGGTATCCACTTCGCTTCCCGGCGCTCTGGGAGTCCCCAGGGAGATCACTAATGAACCTGGGGAGTGGAGTAGCAGATACCTCCTCCTCAGCTGCCTGGGAACCTGCATAGTGCATAATACATGAGCTGAGTTTAGGGGAGGGGCTCAGGACGGAAGTTGCGGAGGAGAGGAGGATACACATCTACCCTCCCATCCGCCTGGGCCCTTTTAAATCTCTGGGCTGCTGGGCGGTTGCCCCCCTTGACAGGCCTGGGGCAGAGGAGTGTGGTGAGTTTAGGAAGATGAAGACGACGCAGATGTGGCGAACGTGTCAGCATCTAGGGCTAGTTTCCTCCCTGGCGCAGAGCCTCTGCTAGTGAATCAGTGGAGTTACGCCCATCGACATCAGCTGAGGAGCTCGCCCTCCCTGCAAGGGCTTCCGCTGAGCATTCAGGAAGGGACTAATTCACATACCCAGCTTTAAACACCGGACGAGCCCATTGACTTCCATGGCAGCACTCGCCCAGCCAGCGTCAGGCCGGGGCTGAAGTACCATTCTGAGCGGGGGCTCCATGAAGGACGGTTTCCTTGGTGTCAGCATTTATAGCGAGTCTCAGGATCTCTCGTTAACTGCGGTGGGGGAGCTCACAGCCAGAGCTAGGGCGTAGCTTTGCAGGGATTCTTCCCCTCTAGCACAGCCCGTGGCCAGGGAATTGGTTACACGCTGGGCTGCGTCTCCCATGACCCTGCCCTCCAGACAGAGCATCTTTTAAGCTCAGTCCCCTTCCAGAGTAACAGCCGTTGAACTGAAAAGACAAACACGCACCCAAATGGTTCTTCCGCTTTCCATGGGCTCGGCGGACGTTCCCTCCTCCCAAGTCCTGCGGAGTTCTTCCGTGCTCCCTTGCGGATCACTACCTGCATGGACTCTCTCTGTGGAGGGTCTTTCCCCCCCACTACTGCCCCATGATGCTGGCAGACCAGGTGCCAGCTCCCAGCAAGGCCCCAGGCCTCACTGCATGCTGAGCAGTACATAGCTGGAAACCAGTCTGCCTCACCTGTGTTAGTAGTGGTCAGAGAGTGGTCAGCAGGTCTAACCACAAAACACATTATGAATAGCTTGTTGGATGCCGCATGCATTAATCTCACTTATCTGTACCCCACGTTCTAACGCAATAACAAATGTTTGCACAGTAATCCTCTGTAACTGTGTCACTCAAACAGGAAAGAAGCTGTCTCTAAAGCAAATGCTGGCTTCCTACAGAAGATGTTAGGTCCAGCCCAACAAGAAGGATTGTGAAATCAAATGAGCCATTGTGAGACATCAAAAGAAGAAAGGCTTTGGTAATTGCACTCGTCACCCCCTCCAGGAAAAGGAGTCCTGCACCTGAACTCATCCCATCAGCATGGGCTCTGGAGAGAAGGGAATAAAAATCCCTGGCAAGGAGAAACCTGGCTCTTATTGCAGGTTAGACTCTTGAAGTGGCAAGAATCACAAAGCATGGGCAAATGCTCACAGCTGTACTGCCTGGGTGAGCCCTAAAGGACATAGGGAGTTTGCTTAGAGTAGACATTATTACTTTCCAGAGTCTACAACTGTAACTCGTGTGTGTTATCTGCTTTAACTTTCTAGATAACTTTTATTTCCTTTTCCTTATTAGTAAATCTTTAGTTAATTTATTGCAGGATTGGCTGCAAGTGTTGGCTTTGGCAAGCGATCTAGGGTACAATAGACCTGGGGTAAGTGACAGGTCCTTTGGGTATGAATGTTGTTGTGTTTAGTGGTGTATGGGACCATTTATCACAGAGGCAGGCTTGCCTGGGGCCGTAAAGCAGACAAGAGTACCCAAGGGGACTGTCTATGGCTCCTCGGTCAGACGGTTACAGGGCTTGTGGAGTTCACACTTAGTGCTTGGCTGGTGAAATCTAATTACAGAACACAGCCAAGGTGGGGCTGGTGCCCTATTTCCTGACACCTTGGCACCTACATGTGTGAGCCATTCCAGGCAGCGTGACTCTAGGGGACTTTGGCAGCTTCTCCAGGGACCTCCCTGCTTCCTGCAGACCTGTTCTCCATGCTTCCTTCTCCCTGCACAATGCTCCTGCTCTGTAACCTTGCTCTCAGCTCCCTCTCGACTTTTTTCACCCCACCCCAGTTGTTTTCCAATGGCGATGCAGCCTTGACTGAATCGAGTATAGCTGCCACCCCCTATAGTCCTTAAATACTTAGCGGTTTACATTCTCTCGCTCTGCCCTGGGTCTGTAGGTCCATGTACCAACGCTTGTCTCGGACTACTCCATTTCCCTGATATTTTTATTAAACAACATGATGCAGCTTATCTTAAGACCTTTAAATTCCTTCAAAAGCTTTCCCCGTCCTTCATCAAAGCCATGACAGACCCGTAAAAGGTGATCAACAGTGTCCTCCACCTGACAGAGCGCACATAGGTCATCTTTGTGTCTGTTTATTCAAACGAGATTCGTGGTGAAGCCGCAATGAACCTTTAGTTCTCTTAATAAAAATCACCTTGTTATTTCTATCCAGGCCCAGAGTATGTCATTATCCTCATCTCCAGGGCACTGTAAGGTGGGCTGCTGTCCTTCCCTTTCTGTCTGGGAGGGATGTCACATCCCCTTGCTATGGGGCCTCTGTGAGTTGAAGCCCGAAGGGGAAATTAGGGTTCACAGGGATCAAGCAGTATTTCCGGGCCCTCGGGCAGGGCAGGGCATGGGGCTCACAGGCTCACAGGCCATTGGGTCGAACCCCACTGAGGCTTCAAAGGCCAGGATAAGGCTGCCACCCCAAGGGTGGTTTGGCAAAAAGGGAGGGAGACGCAGGCCCTCCCAACCCCACCCCATCCAGCCCAGGGCCCTAGCAATGGCGGGGTGCTCTGCCATGGGGTCAGCGGGGCTCCAGCTGCAACACGCTGACCCGGCTTCAGGCCACAACACAACTGGACAATTGTTTGGTTCTCCTGGGCTCCTTCCTACCCCGTTTCCCTGGAGTACCTGGGCCTCCCGGTCACTATTGGTCTTCCCAGGGTAAACTGCAAGAGGTATCCCCAACAGGTCCTCAGCACCACAGGCAGCTCCTCTGGGTCCCAGGCAGTCAGCAGCTTCTGAGGGCTGGGGCGGGAGACATCCTCCTCCTCTGGCAGCTCTAGCCCAACTGAGCAAGGGCACCTGCCCCCCTTTTGTACTTCCTGTCTTGCCCACCTGCTTCCGGCGGGCCAATGGGGGTGTCCTGTTTCTACCCACCCCCTGGTGGTCGGTACCTTCCCTTCTGTTTTGGGGAGGCCATGCCCCCTCACTCTAGGCACAATTAAAAAAATAAAATCTTTTTTTGTTAATCCAAAATGTTTGCCGTTCCTCTTTTAGATTTTTCTGTATCAGGCTTGTAACTTCCTGCTTACTTGAGGGTATTTCTATGTAAATCTTTTTATTTCTTACTGCATTTTTAGCAGCACTGTCTGCCATTTCATTCCAAGCTAATGCTGTATGTATCCACATCAGCTCTAATTCTGATATTAGGAATATAATTTCATTGATTAACTCGCTTCTACATACATACCCCTTTTTATCATCATCAGAGATGAGATTGAGTTTAAAAAAAATGACCACCACTGTTGGCTGTACATCTCAATGCTAGAATCATTGCTGTTAGTTTGGCTGTCACGACACCTACAAAATCATATATACTTTTAGCTGTATTAATTCCAAAGTTTGGTTCCTCTTGACTGTGTTCTCTCAAGCCTTTTTTTGAGGCCCAGGTGTTCACCTGACCCCAAGAGTCCCACACCTCAGGCTGGGATACAATTAGTTATGATGCAGGTGGGGCCAATAAGTCAAAACAGGGATTTTCATAGTGGGGGTGAACAACTCTCTGAAAGAGTGTATTTTGCTTAAAAAAAAGAGCATAGATATTCTTTATAATTGTTTATGTAGAAAGTTTAAGCAATTTTGCAAATCATCCTCAGACAAGTACCCACACACAACCTGAACAGTTACCAAAATGAACATAGAAATTTTTGCTTGAGACATTAGGCAATGACCTAGGCAAATTAATCCTCTGGTAAAGTGTTACTGTGTTAGAAGATGGAACTTCTTAATGTTTCCTGGTGAGTTATTTTAAACTGAAGTACTTGGTCTTTATTCATTAACAAACCACAGCAAATTTGAGTTATTTTTAAAAATGATTAAGTGTTTTTTTTTACAATTTGGAACAGTGATCATTGAATAAACCATAACCAAATATCAGTTCATCTTTATTTAGCTGTGTATATATTTGATGCACTCATTTTTCCGTAACATTGATGTCCCTTATTTTTTGGAACCATTTCTTTAATGTTGGGCTATGTTAATTTTTTTCCAGTGAGAGGCTACAGATATTTAATGACTTGTAGAAAATGAGATATTAATTATTGATTCTTTTGAGTTAGACCATCTCTGCTAGGAAGCCCCAGAAAAATTACCCAAAGATCATTTGATAAATGTCCAGCAAGATGCAATATTTGGTTATGAATCACAAATGATATACCCAACATACATGCATAATATCATCTTTTCACTTACATTTTGCAAACCTCTATCCTCACCCTTTCTCTACATTGCTTTTACAGCTAACTGAAAATTTCAATTGGACACATTTAATAAAATGTTGATGTTATCAATGTCTCAAAAATAGGGTTTTTTTTAAAATGACATTTTTACTGGACTTTTTGGGCCTGCTCGGGAGTTGGAAGGTAGCTGAAATTTTTCAAGTATTTCCAAATTTTGAAAAAACGCAGTAAAAAAAATGAGAAAAATTTTAATGAATTTTTAATTTTCTCAGACAGCCTTTCAAAAAACGTGTTAATTAAAAGTGACAGCACTGTGTGTATTGTCTCTTCTCAAATCACAGCTAAGTCAGGTGTTCAAAACTGCGTTAAATGTGACAGTTCAGGTGAATAGTTATGTCTGCCTATCACTGGAAGAAGTGACATTCAATACAACAAATTCCTCACTTGCGTAGCTATAGGAGGCACTGGCAGTTCCTCTCAGTTTGAGGCTGGTGGACAATTTACTGTGCTGAGGATCTGTGCCATATGCTGTATGAATGCAACGTCTGTATCTAACAAAGAGATCAGACTGTATTTGCTGCTGAAGATCTCTCAGTGGAAACATTAGCTCTTACATGGATTTGAGACCAGTGGTTTTGTAGCTTGGCAAAGACAGGGAGCCAGAGCCAGTAGAGTGCGGAGACTTGCTGACAGCTCACGAGAAAGGGCAATTGAAGACTTGGGACAATCAGGATTCAGTGCCACGTGACAGGACTGTTTCTGCACTGAAACGCAGGCTCTACCACATTGCAAAGTGCCGCAGCCTGAACTCCAAAACCATGGAGTACAAAGCATGGCCCAATCCTGGCAGGAACAGCTGCACAGCCAGTGTGAGAGAGAGAAGAGTGCATCAAGAGTGACGCTTTCCATTCCTGTCTCCTAAATACCAGGGAGCACGAGGAAGCCATTTGTACAAAGTATCTGAACGGTACAAAGCTTCGCATCGAACAGCGATGGGGAAAATCTGTGCCAGCTCCTGGGAGAAAGGAAACACATAGCAGAGCTTCTCCCACCCAGCCATGAATGGACATTGCAATGGGATCAAACATCACCCATGCTGCTAGGGTGACCAGACAGCAAGTATGAAAAATCAGGATGGGGGTGGGGGCTAATAGGGGCCTGTATAAGGAAAACCCCCAAATATCAGGATAGTCCCTAGAAAATTGGGACCTCTGGTCACCCTATGTGGTGCACAGCTCAACTGTGAGCAGATCTCACCTGCCTCTGACACGAACCTGAGCAGGCTATCTCCTTTGTACCTGGGTGGCCCTCCTCTAGCTGGTCATGGCGGCAGCGTCTCACTGAGCTGACTTGCCTCCCTGCAGGATGCAGTTCTCAGCAGGTGCTTTGCGCTCAGCTTTGTGATCGGCAGGGTCAGGGACGGGCGGCGCAGGAGTGAAGGTGCAATCTGCAGTGGGGCTGGGCCCTGCTCCGCCCGGTGCTGTGGCGACAAGGCCTTGACATGGCGTTGGAAGGAGACTGGGAGCCCGTGGACTGGCCTGGCGCATGGGCTTAGTGCGTTCACTGCCCTTTAAACCACGGAGAAGGTGGCTGTGCTTCTCGCTGTGCTCACCTTCAGCGTTGGAGACAGGGAAGGACAGCAATACAGCAATACAGCGGCAGGTGACACATGCATGGGTCACTGTGGCCAGGTCTACGTCGGAGTTTCCCAGAGAGCTGGATGTCACCAAAAAAAGTAGTCGCTGATGCTACCAGCTCATCTGAGTGTAGTGATGAGCCAAAGGAGACCCCATGGCCTCGCACTGCTGAGATGAAGGGAGGCTGTATGCCTTCAGGGGGAGCGGGCCTGGACAGACAATGGCTGTCGGACCGGCATCACGTCGGTCTCAGCTGGGTAACTGCCAACAATATGTTAGTAGATCAGACAGGCAGGGCCTGGGTGTGCTCGCCCAATGGCGGAGATCAGCAGCAACACCATCCAAGCCAACGGGGTGAGATCTGGATCAGCCTCAGGGTACCAGGGTATGCACGTCTCTTCATAAAAACACAGCTAACTGACTGTCTGGTTCTCATGCTTTGGCAACCAAGGAGTTCACTGATTAGCTACAACCTCTCTGAGACACAAAGAAGGGTTCACCCCCTCCCTGGTATGGCTGTGGGAATGTGGGGAACTCAGCCCGTCAATAGCCAAAGGGGTGCGTCATTTGCGTTTGGCACACAGAACTATTAACTAGCCATGAAGTCCCAGAGGAGTCACCTAATCAACATTCAGGACACTGAAAAATACAAAACCAGGGAGCAAGAACTCCATTCTGCTTCCGGATAAACCCCTCACTCTTAACAGTCCTGAATAAGCTCTCTGCGTGCAGCTGGAGTGTGGTCTACTGTGCAGATGGAACAGCCATGGCGCACACATAATACAGCTGTTCCTACTTGGCACAGAGAGAGAGAGTGCTGTCCATGTCCTTTGGCACTAATTACAAATATCCTCTATCATAGCAGGTGCAATAATTGAGAGAGAGAGAGCTCCCTCCTTTTTTCCCCTCCCATCAATCCAGGCTCAGCCCTTTCTACAACGGGATGGCAGATGGATTGTGATGGGCGCAGAAGGTAATGTCTGTAATAAATTATTTAGTCCTCATTACCCTGACAGCATATCTTGGTCTTTTCCTAGTTTGTTTGATGGAGGAGGAGGGGGAAGTGAGAAGATGAACATGTCCCTGTTGTGCTTGGTCCATGCTGACACTGGTATTGTTTGTAGAGCTGGTTGGAAATTTTCAAAGAAAATATTTGCCCTCTCCCTGTGGCTAAGCTGTTACAGTGCCTCATGATACTTCCATCACCAGGGTGCATCATGGGAGATGTAGTATGGCAAGTGAGCACAGCCTATGGGAGGAAAGAGGGGCATGTAGGACGCAGAACCACAACTCCCAGGAGCCAAAGTGGTGGCTCAGGGGACAGAGCCATGATTGTCAACTTGACCCTAAAGAAAAGGTTTCAGCTCAGGAATGTTGAAAAGTTTTGTTTTGATCAAAAGCGTCAATGTCTTGACTTTTCAGCTCAATTCAGGATGAAAACAAGTGTCAAGATATAGACAGAAATTCTGGTTTTTCAATCAGCTCTAAAGACAAGACTGTGTTGACAAATGATAGCAAACGAAGCGCTGGCAGATGAAGAGCTGTACCTGGTTGCAATGTTCTGTATTCCAAGTCTGTTGGTACCTGCAGTGTTCTCAGGCCTGATTCAGGAAAATACTTAAGCACCTGCTTACATTTAAGGCGCTTAAATGCTTTCCTGAATAGGCATATTTCCCTAAATGGCAAGCTGGTCCAATTCAGAACCATCACGCAAAAGTGTTTTGTAATTCAATTTGTGTATTCACTTCAATACGAGAGCTCACTTTCACAAGGAAGCTGATGAAAGGAAGGCTGGTCCAATGACTGGACCACTAGCTCAGGTCTTGGGTGAGGTGGGTTCAAGTCCCAGCTCACTGCAGATTTTCTGTGGTGTCTTGGGTAAGTCTCTGCAGGTGCGTCTACACTACAGAGACTGTTGGCAGACCTATGCCAGCCTGACCCCATTGCATAGATGCATCCTCCTGGGACAGAAAGGTTCCCCCTCTATCAGTGTAGGAACATCACCGCCCCAAACAATGGTAGGTAGGTCAAGTGACACAGTCTTACATTGACATAGCTCCATCCACACATGGGTTGGATCACAATAGCTAGGGCGGTCTGGGTGTGGACTTTTCACACCCCTGACTAACATAGTTATGTTGACCCACCTCTTAAGAATAGGCCAGGCCTGAGCCAGCTGTCAAATGAGGAGACCATATAAGCACTTAAGACAGACGGATAATGGTTAATAGAACTTGACATGCTTTTTCTTGGCCATAATGTTTCTTTCGCATTGTCTACGGAAGGAAATCTCCACGTGGTCATTTAAGACTATGATGTAAAGCTGAGTCCGCCAGGGGTATGTGAAGGAGAGTCACATGCCTTGAGGGGACTCTTCACAACACCGCGAAGCATTCAGTATAGCTCCAGTACAGTTCTGTCTACACACATCAAGCGCACCATGCCCAAGTTCTCTCCGTCTATCTGCCAGCGGATTCTTTCCATGATCCGCCCATACCCATAAGTCTTTGCATCCAGAAAGGATTTTGTGGAAGGGGGGTCACAGCAAGAAACTGCAGCTAGTATTGGGTATGGGTGCTGTGTGGCTGGTTGAGGGGTCAGATGGGATTGGGGCTGGTGGCAAGAGAAAGGGGGTGGGCTGCTGCATTTAGATTAGGATGGGTAAAAAGAAAATAGGGCAGTGCCAAGATGATAGCAACAGGAGAGAAAGCCTCCTTCCTTTCTTTGTTCCAGCTCCTAGTGATTGCAGGATTTAGCCATTTTTTAAACCCTTGCTTCTTCAGGCACTCCCACGTGGTCAATTCCCAGGACATATCTTCCCCCATCCTAGGGGATTTACTGGAGCAGAGTAAGGCCGACATTGAGTGCTACAGAAAATCTGACCCTAGGTGATTTAGTCTACATGTAAGACTTAGCAAAGAAGAGCCATCACCAACAAGAAGGCCCAACAAAAAAAAAAAAGGTTACTGTGCAAAACCAAATGTCAACATCAGATTTTTATTTTGGATTTATCCCTATAAGTATGAGCATGGAAGGGGCCTTAATAGTTAATCTGGAGGTTGCTTTCCTATCTGCCTACAATACTACTTTAAAAAACAAAAGTAAAAACACAAAGAAGCGTGTGAGAAAGTTGCCTGGCAATGCCTTTTGAGTAAAGAATGCTTCTGGGGTACTTAAACCCCCACCCTCTACCAGGCTTTCTGGGATCTACCAAGGGCATCATGCAGTTCAGACTTGATCTTCAACACTTGGCTCATGTGGAAATAGAGGTGGCATGTACATATAACTTAATGAAACAGTTAAAAAAAAAAATCAAACCCACGCTGATGCAGGGTTTTAAGTCAGATGTCATCAGCTCATTATATTCGGAAACACAGGATAAATCCTATTAGATGAACATACGAAGGGACAGTGTGTGTTGTCAGGGTCACATAGTTACACTAATTGAATGTGATTGTACAGCCAGCCATTAGTATTTCATTTAGGAAAGCTAAAATGCCACACTATACTAGCTCTTTGTCGAATAATTAGCAAATCCCATTTTCTATGAATGCTGTAAGTCTCTTAACTGGCCTTGGACAAAGCACATCACCTCTGGGCCCAGGCCACTATGAAACCGTGCTCTGTAGTTGTGCCACTCGAGAGAGATTGATTTCCTAGAAAAGTAAGAAGTGTTTGAGTCCATCACATCACAAGCTGAGCCAAAGCTCAGCAAAGACAACGAGAGTCTTTCCAATGACATCTGGAAATATCTGCCTGAACTGTCTGCATTTGGGGCTGAGCTTACCAGGGGTGGTGCTGCCTAGCGGTTAGGTAACTGGCTCTCAGCTCTTCTGTCTTTGGCTTCCCTTGCCAGCAGTCAATCCGGCACTGTGGTGGGGTAACAACTCAGTCCTCTGGGCAGGTCACCAGCTGAGTTTGCCCCCTTCTGGGGTAACAGAATCCAACTAGAGATATTCGTCCAGTGTCCCCCCAAAGGAAGAGTCTTTGGTGCGCCTCCAGGCCCCTGTGGGTGGCATACCTTTGCCTCAGGGCGTCTAATGTCTCTATCCTCCTGCTCATCTCCGGGGGAGTAGGAAAAGGGGTTTGTTTCTGCTTCACGGGAGGGTGATTGGTAGAGGAGTCTGGCCCTCCCTCTCCTCCGCACTCCATTGCAGGGCCCTACGAGTGGCCACAATCTCCACCCCTTCCTTTCCCAGGCTAGGGCGTGGACGCAGTCTCCCCACAACCCGAGTCCAGGGTTCCAGAATCCTTGTGGGCAGCTGCGCCCTCCTTTGGAACATGGGGCAACTGCTGCTTGCAGATCCTCCTTTCCTGCTGCACGGACGCCCCCCATGCCCCTACTGAGGAGTGCTTGCGATCGGTCCATCCCCTTCTCCTAGCTGCCATTTCCCCCTCTTTCAAACTCCCCCTCCAGCTGGAGCAAGCTTTGAAGGTGCAGTGGGGCTGGGCCAGTTGTGCACCCAGAGGTGCCCCTTAGCTCCTTCAATCCCAGTGTGGGGGTTCATATACCCTCCATCACAAGGGCCAGAGGTAGCCGTGGCCAGGAACAGCTGGTATTTGAGGATGCCACTAGACAACATTATTAAGCCAGCAATAACAGCGAGGGATTGTTTTCTACCCCCCATGTCTCTCCTCCCTCTCGTGGGGTCCTTCCACCCCCGCCCAAACCCTAGAAACACCCCTCGTTGTGCTGTGGCACAGGAGTGAAAGGCTATTTTGATCTTCAGAAACTGAGCGATCGATCCGTTAGCTGCAGTGAAGTGCGCTGATTATATGTTGGTGTAGGACTATTGAACGGAATGTGGGCTCTGCACATTGAACACTATTAACTGCCTTGTGTCACAACTAACAGAAAAGTTTCTAGGGAGGAATGTTGTCCTATCGGCTAATGGCAGACTAGACTTCAGACAAGGGCCTCAAAGGGCCCCGCTGAGCAGAGGATCAGCACTTAGTGTAAATCAAGGGGCTCAAGTCAGGCATCCCAAAGTGGCAGCACCCAACGATCAGTGGAGTCCCTATAACTGGAGAGCATCACTCTTCTGCTCCGCCTGCTAGGTCGTTAGACGACGCTGCCATTCAGCAGAGCCAGGTTTGCCCTCAAGGCCTGGCTTTAGGAGCCCAGGCCTACTTGTTGCTGATGAGGGTGAGTGAAATACACAGGAGGGTTGGAATGACCGTACTTTACGACCAGTGCTCCGGCAGAGGGCTAACGAAGCTGAAAGTTATCACTGAAGATGTACCATCTTGGAACCCGTGCTTCCTTTTTCTGCTCTGCAGCCAGCAGGAAGCTAACCAGTGGCGTGCATATTTTGGGGAGAGGGAAACAAAGGAAAGTCGCTGAAGCCTTATGGCTTTCCCTGGAAGCTGTGGCTCCTTTGAATCCCCTGACCCATCAACAGACCATGATGTATGTGTCTCCCTGTGCTTTGTACAGAAATGCAGAGTCCTGGCACGGCGAGATTCATGGTAGTTTTTAGAGATTCACATCACTTTAAAGGCTTCCGGGTGATGCAGTCTGAGGTTACCCACTATATTTGGCCAGGACTCAGACAGGCAGGCTCTGGTCACGTGTAGTGCAGGGCCCTGGTACGACCAGGTAAGCAAAGCCAATAAAGTACTTGATATCTGGGTGTACCAGCCATAACGCGTGAGCACATTTAACATACTGGTAGCTCTACTGTCTCCTGCGTCAGATAGTAGGGGTGCAATCTCCAGGAGCTTTGAGCAGTGGCCTAGTTCCCATGGCGTTTTACTACAGACTTCAGCTGGAGAGGAGTTAGGCCAACACGGAGCTGTTTTGAAACCCCATCCCCAGAAATTCAGTGAATACACATGCAACACAGATAAGCAGTGAGCCCAGAAAGTTTGTCTGCTTCTAGAGCAGGACCCTATGTCCCACCTGTGGCTGAGATATAGGGCTACCCCTCACCTGTGTCCAGTGTGCGGCACTTCCCACTTTCTGTCTTCTTCTTGGTTGGAAACAGCTCATCTTCCCCAGCAGGTATCAGCATCACGGCGCGGTTCCGACCCAAATACCTGAGGCCCCAATGGGCTCCTGTGTTCATGGGTCATGTGTTCACATGTCCTCATTGTTCTTCGACTCTTGATGGCTCCAGCCTGTGGCAACTTGGAAGGCTAGAATGATGGAGCTAATGCATTAGGGGCAGGAGAGATTCCCTGCCACCTGCTCTGCTGGTGAACCCTAGTGACATGGACAACCATGGATTTTAGAGCTAGAGTGGACGATGGAGGAAAGGCAGCTTTTTATTACTGACAACCAGCATCATTGTTTAATATAGATTTACATCTATAGAAATTGGGGAGAAAACAGTTTTTGGCAAAGCCAGCTAGCTACAGTTGTATAATGTCACACTCTTGGCAAGCGTAACTGTTTTGCTATAAAGATCTTAAATTACTACCAGGATGAAATATTACTTGTGGCTAATTTAGCTCATGCCTGGCTCAAAAACACCTTCTCAACTTTTTTTAAGTCTTCAAAACATTGATCCTTCAGAAACATTTTCTCGGTGTCTCTATTTTCTGAGGTTATTTTTTCCACATGGCCTTTTGATGCACAGCTCCGAAAGGAAGGTGGCCTTTTGGTTAAACCACTGGGCTAGGACTCAGGAGATTCGGTTCAATTCCAGCCTCTGCCACTGACTCCCTGTGTGACCTTTGGTCAGTCAATTAATCTGTCTGGGCTTCAGTCGCCTGTCTTTTAAATGGCCGTAATGCTACTCTCTAAGGTGGAAGTCCTGCAGGCTGTGTCGCGTACTGTGTGTTTGGGACAACGAAGCCCTGAACTTGTCTGATCCTCCCAGGTGCAGCTGTACAACCTGCTGAAGTGTGTTCCCAATAGATTAGTGTTTGGAGCCGGCCCTTGAACTCACTAGACATTCAGAAGTTTCCAGCCATGTTGATGGCTCTGTGCACTGACCACTGGGCCTGCTTGGCAGGAAAGGCTGAAGCTTTGCTGAGAGGCAGGATGAGCCAGGATACCAATAAAGAGTGATTGGTGCAGCATTCAGAACACGCCTGCCTGCAGCTACATTTCTACAAGACCCCCCGGCCCCGCCGCCTGTAGCCCATCAGTCAAGGTAGCCCCTGTGTGCAGCAGAGATCTGTCTCTGGAGATGCTAATTTATTCCATCTCCATCCTCTCGGTTAATCCCTCCTTCTGGGCCGCAGGAGATGGATGACCTTTCAGATCCACTTCCCTCTGCAACAAATGGTGACGCCACCTTCGCTGGCCTCCATGGAGAGCGCGTGCAGGTGGAAAGCCGTCGCCTCGTCACCTCCCCGCTCCTGGACTGGCAGCTCGGCATATTCTGCTGGATGCCCTTGTCCAAGTCCTGTTCAGAGCTCTCTATTCTCATTGGCCGGTCGCTGACACGGGCTCAGATCATCTTCCCGCCAACACGCCCGTGGGAGAGCGAGGGTCTGTCAGAGAGGTGGGGTTTGCCCTGCTGGGATGGACCCTAGGGTGGCCTGGGGAGAGGTGGCTCCATGGGAAACAACAGAGACCACTGGAAAAGCTGGAAGCTCTCTGGGTCTCCAGAGGACATCCCTTCCATGTTGCTCAGCTTACAGGTGCATGGCAGCAGAGAACCGCGAGTATATCTCTCATCAGACATGATGCGCTGGATGCAGAATCACCAGGTGAGTATCTCTGGCCCGTGAGAGGCAGGAAGTCAGAATAGAGGAGCAAAGTGCTCCCTTTTGCTCTGAAAAATCCATACATCATTGTGGACTCCAGCCCCTGGGAACACAATCTGGGTCTTTTGAGTACTAATCCAGTGCCTTCACCGCAACAGCCAGGCTACTGTCGAAAGGTAAGACTCCAGAAACAATGGAGCCGGAAGAAGAGAGCAAGGATAACATTGAATGAATCCAACCCAGACCTGCTGATGTTAACGCTGCTTCTTAGGCAATATTTTGCCTCTTTATAAGTGAGGAGTTTATCCTTTTAAACTGCGTTTTCATTTAAATTGTGCACAAATGCTCCATGGCGAGTGCGATGATACAAGGAGTTCATTTCATTTGCTCTCAAAAATCTTTGTGCTCCACACGGAGGTGGACGAGATGAGCAGAACGACTCTGGCGCTGGCCAGGTCTTGGAGAGTTTCCTCCCTCTGTTCTTGGTTACAACACGGTGCCCTGAGCACGCAGCAGGTTCTAGAGCCCAAAACACGACTGCCAGCGGGGTCTTGGCTGCAAAAGAAGAGTTACCAGCCTCTATCAGTCACGCGGTGTCTGTGGAGTGCTGCCGGGGTGGCTATGTGAGGCAGCATGCTTCTCAAACTGGGGCTCCCGCTCTAAAAGGGGAAAGCGCAAGACTATTGGGGGGGGCAGGGAGAGCATGAGAGCTGCAGCTGCTGGCCAGGCGCCCAGTTCCAGAGGTGCTAGAACTAGGGGGGCTACTGCTCCCCCTGGCTTGATGTGGTTTCCATCTCATAGAGGGTTTACTGTTCGGTTCAATGGCTTTCAGTACCCCGGCACAGATCGTTCCTGCCCCCCCAGCCCAGCGCTGAAGGCAGCTGCGCCGCCAGCAGCAGAGCAGCAGTAAGGGTGGCATGGTACGGGGTGGCGGGGGGAGGTCAGCACAGCCTGAAATATTTTCAAAGGGGGTCCCAGCAAAAAAAGTTTGTGAACCCCAGGCCTCGTGGATAATGCTCTCGACTATGACTCCGGAGACCTGGGTTCTACTCCTGCCTCCACCTTGCCTGACCTGGGGCAAGTCATTTCATCCCCATGCCAGTTTCCCCTTCTGTAAAGTAGGGCTACTGATCTGCCCTCCTTTGTGAAACACTTGGAAACCGAGTGGTAACAATTATGTCCTTGTGGTGAGAGGTTCTAGGGCCCGCTCCAGTGCCCAGTGAAGTGAACGCAAGTCTTTCCATTGAGTCCAACAGGCTTTGGCTCAGACACGCAACGAATGACCCAAAGCTCCCGGGGCGGCACACACTGCAGAGTGGTTTGTGTTGGGAAAGAAAGACCCTCCAGCTCTCTCCCCCTTTCCTTACCGGGGCCTACGGGTTGCTGCAACTTTCTCAGTCCCCCCCATCTTTCTCCCCCTGGAGGAAGTGGAGGTAACTCTGAAATTCTGCCAAGTCCACAGCTCTGCCTGGAAACCCGGCTGAGCCCTGCAGCACGCCAGTGATCTGCATTGGGGGCCTGCTGTTCCTCAGGGCTCAGGAGTCGCCTGTTGTTGGCTAACCCAGCTGTGCCCACCTTGTGCCGTCCCTCCGAGGGGACCGCGCAGGGACCTGCACTGCCGTCCACTCCCTTCCAGTAGCCACAGGCTGTCGAGTCCCTGCCAAGCCGCACACAGCCGACAAGGGACGAGCAGGGGTGTTAGAGCTGCGCGGGCAAACCACAGACACCCGCTTTACTGAACCGCAATAGTTCTGATGGCCCACAGCCTTCGGTGGCACCAGGAGGGAATGGCCCCCGCCGTGCGGTCCAGAGTCCTGGAGAATGCCCTGCTACCCCCACCCCTGTTAAGGGCGACAGAGAATCCTGCCCCCCCACCTCGTCAGAACAACACTTCTGCTGAACGCTGCTGAAAATCTGACCATGGGTGTCTAGGAGCCAGGGCACAAGGGCTGCCCTCCTTCCATCCCAGAGCTTCGCTCATCAGCAAAAATGCAGTGGAGGCGTTGTGTCCACCACACTGGCCCAATTCTACACCCTCACTGGGTTTTCCTGAGCAAATGGTGCCAGGCAGGCAGGCGTGCAGCCTCACTAGACAAGCACTCACGAAAGTGACCAAGTTCCTCCGTCAGCCTTCCCGCTCTGCGCCTCACAGTGCACATAATGAGGGCAATTACGGAGAGTTCAGCAATTGCAGTAATTGCAGGCAGTGCTCTCAGGGAGATACAGGAGCAGGGAGGGGAAAGTGCTTACAGGGAGCAGCAGTGGCGCGTCGGCGCAGGAGGGAGATGCAGTACCAGAGTCCCTGGGAGTGGGGTTTGACCCAGAAGTAAAAGAGTAGTGTGCTGTGCAGCTAGAACAGTGCACGTGGTATTGGGACAGGCCTGCTCAGGTTATCTGAGCTTTACTTAGTATGTCTCCTGCGACTGAAATAAATCGTCTGCTATGGGTTTTGGAGATGGGCCATGCTGGACTCTCATCACCAGAATGTCTTTGTACACCACACTCACTATTCTCACAACACCCCTGCAGGGGTCAATAGGATTTAGGCACCTACGTACCTCTGAGGACCTGGGCCTAGCCCAAAGTGGCACACAAAGTCTGTGGAAAAGCTGGAAATCGGATGCTCATCTCCCAAGTCAGCAGCCAGTGATCCTTCCACTAGGCCATCCTGCCTGCCTGCCCGATATCAAAATCCCAGACCCAAACATGGGTAGAGTCTGAATGTGGACCAAGGAGCTGCAGTCTGGGCCCCTTTCTGTTTTTAACGTCACTCACCTTTGCTGGTGGGAAGAGTTTCCACTCCTTTTCTCTCTCACGGTCATTGATCTCTGGAAAATAAAGGGGAAAGGACTCTAACAGACTAAAGGATTGGGGCCATTCTCAGAGCACCCTCTTCCAGTTGGAATCAGGCTTCATCTAGCTAAACCAGCTCCCTCCCTGGGGAGCTTCTGTCTGGAGCAATCCAGGGAGTGTAGTTTCCAGGAGAGTTAGTTGTTGTGGTTTTTTCCCCCCCTTTTATTTCAAGTCTCCTTAACAAACATCTTCACAGCTTCTCCCCTCACAGTCTTTAATGCTAAGTGGTCCCTTCCCCAACTCATACCCAAATCCACCCAGAAGCTCCTGCCTTTTAGCTCACAGCCTTTGTGATAATAGGGCTCACCACAGCCTCCCTTCTGTCCGTTTGTTTCTTGGAGCAGTTCCTTTTAGCAGTTGCCTGCAGCTCGCCTCCCATTTTCTGCTCCTCCTTTTGGGAGAATCAGCCAATTAAGTTGCAGGTCTTTTCCCCAAGTGAGGCCAGCAGGGCTGATCAGCCAGCCAGCCTCTGACCTCAGCAGAATGGGATCCCTCATGCCTTCCCATGGGCGAGCTGGCAGGGAGTCAGTGACATAAGCCTGGACTAATGGACAGGATACAAACGGTAGCCATGATGGGACATTGTCTCTCATTCCAAAAGAGAACAAAAACAGACCAATCAAAACAAAACATAACAAAACAAAAATGTGAATTTCCCACAAAATGAAATTCTGAAACATGTTTCTGGGCCGTTTTGTTGCAATAAAAATCAAAACATTTCATTCTGATTTCAGCTTTTTATAGGTTTTGAATTGCTCATACAAACACGATGAATTTTGTTTAGAAAAGTCATTTTGAAAAGAAAAATCAAAGCATTCCATTCTAATATGCTTCTTCTCCGCCTCCCCAAAACTGTCTAAAATCAACACATTTTTCTAAATGTTGTGATTTTGACAGAAATGGCATTTTTTGTCCAAAAGATATATGATGAAAAATTTCCATCAGCTCTGCTGCTCTGAATTGAGGCAAGCTCCTTGGATCCATCTCTTCTGTCTTATTTCAGTTCCCAGGTTACTTTCTCTTTTCCAGGGCAACCCTTCTGGCAACTGATTAACGGTATTTCAGAGTGGATCATGGTGTCCTTAGTTCTGCTTAATTCTGAGTTCATCATGTGCTCGTTACTGTGTTGGAAAGGCCAAGCTGGCACACTGGGATTTCCTGAGGGAGGAAACCTGCAAGTCCTAGTGGAACTACGGAAAGTTAGAGGCTTTTGCGAGTGCCTATTAAGCTGGAAGTCTCCCAGCATTGTTATTCTGGGCACCTTTGATCTAGCACCAGCCTCCCACAAAAGGAGCTGTTGACTTCTCCCTGTGGCGTATGAGTGGTAGCCGTATTACAGTAGCACACAGGGACGCCCACGGCAGCCAGAACTCCGTTGTCCTAGGTGCTGGAGGAACACTTAGCTAGAGGCAGTCCCTGCCGCAACGACGTTATAATTTAATCTTATAACAAGAGACATAAAAGAGTGGGAGGGGAAACGGAGGTATAGAGAAGTGACATGACAGACCCAGGGTCCCCCGGCAGCCTTAGGTTGCTGGTCAGCTGCATACGAGTCAGATGCCCTGTCTATTAGATCCAGGTCTGGGCGCTCAGATCTTGGAAATGGTTCTGTGCAAAACTGTTTTGACCAAACCATAGTAGTGAAGCCCCGAATGCCTGAGTATGTACCTAGGATCCCGGGGTGGGGGGCCGGAGCTAGGGTGTGTGGGCTCCACTGCTGTTGTGACTCAGGCTAGCTTTGATCTCCAGCACCCACATGCACATGGTGACAGGTCTTTTGCTATTTTTCAGACGGTTACTGCTGGCCCCCTCTCTGGACAATTCCTCCCTCCTAACAGTGCTAATACTCAGACCTATTTCTAGTTCATTCCCTCTGCAGTGCAACATTGCACCTGGTTTACCTAGTGTGCGTTACTAAGCGCTGGGCAGAGATCCTTAGGGATAGAGAACAGGCCCCAACAAGGTCTCTTTCTCTGCATGCGAGTGAGATTTAGAAATTTCCCAGGTAACAAATCAGCTAAATCAGCTAAAACCACAAAATAAACTCAATTCCTCCCCACGCAATGTCATCCCCAGCTCACTGCTCTTAGAAATTACTCTGGAGAGTCTGGGAAGACACAGCGAACTGAAAAATGCTGTTGTCTAAGTACAAACCATGTAGGAGGGCAGATAAAAATGGATCTGTTTTTTTAGCTAATAGCAAATTTCCCCTTACGTGGCATCTTCATTATTGTCCCCGCATGGAGTCCAGAGAAGAAGAAAGGATACATTTCCCCGTCTATATATTTGGGCCTGGTTCTCATTTATATTAAGAACCTTTTGCACAGCTCTGATACTGTAGAGAGGCCTTCAAGCAGGTGTACATTTACATCTACTTCAAGGTGCTTTTACACTGTCACCATGAGGTAAAGAGACCTTTGTATAAATGAAAATTCAGGCCATTACAGCTAGTTCTAGACCGTAAAAGACCATAGGGACTGATTTCTCATTTACACAATGCTCCAGCTGTGTAAAGGGACCTGAACACAGGCATCTCTTATAACGTAACAATGTAAATGTAATTGGCACCAGTGTTAAGTCACCTTTACACAGTCAGTGTGGGGCTTAGAAGACACATGGGTTTTGTACTGCTAGAACTATTTCCATTAGGGTTGGGATTTTTTTTACCAATGTAGCTATCCTGGCACAGCCCTAATGTGCATATATATACTGTTATATTGGTATAAGGATGCCTTATAAGGGTAATGCTTATTCCCCTTCCATCCAGGAATAGCTATAGTCGTATACCTGTGTCCACACTGGAAGGTAGCACTGCTTTAACTACACTAGCCTAGTAAAAGTGGTACAGCTCTTGTATGTCCTTAGTGTTTTGAAATTCAGGCCCATAATATGTAGGCACAAAGCTGGGTTGGACGAACACCTGATTATAGACCTACTGACCAGTTAGAAGGATGTGGAGGGGACAGTCTGGTGCCATTCCTTTTGGCTGGTACCCAAGCGCATCTCCTCTCCTGAATGACATCACAATTCAGGTCAGCAGCCGGGAAGCAGGCTTTTCCGGAGATGGGGCAATGACAGAGAGACTAGATTCACAGACCTGTTTGTAATTTGTTTTCTCCTTAGGAGTTAGGCTGAGGCGTCAGACAGAATCTCTGATACCACTGCTGGACATGAGACACTTCTGGAGGGTAATTTCATCAATGTGGAGATAAAACACCTTTACTCAAGAAAAAAAATGCACCAGTACAAAAGGGATAAGTGTATTGGGCATGACTAAAGGGCATTCACTGGGATCTGTTTAAGTTAATGGATACAAACTGGCTATCAGGAAGTTTAGACTTGAAATTAGATACAGGTTTCTAACCATCAGGGGAGTGAAGTTCTAGAGCAGCCTTCCAAGGGAGCAGTGGGGACAAAAAACCTAGCTGGCTTCGAAACTGAGCTTGATAAATTGATGGAGGGGATGGTATTTGGGACAGCCTAGTTGGGCAATTGGCTGATCTTTGACTGCTGGTGGTAGCTATGCCAATGGCCTGCGAAGGGGTGTTAGATGGGGGGTTCTGAGTTACTACACAGAATTATTTCTTGGGTGTCCGGCTGGTGAGACTTACTGAGAGGCTCAGCGTTTAGCTGATCGCCATATTTGGGGTCAGGAAGGAATTTTTCCCCAGGGCAGATTGGCGGATGCTCTGGGAGTTTTTCGCCTTCCTTTGTAGCATGGGGAACAGCTCGCTTGCTGGTGTCTGTACCTTAAAGTCTTTAAACCATGATTTAAGGACTTTAATAACTCAGTCATAGGTTAGAGGTTTATTACAGGAGTGGGTGGGTGAGGTTCTCTGGCCTGCTTTGTGCAGGAGGTCAGACTAGATGATCATATTGGTCCCTTCTGACCTTAGAGTCTATGGGATGGTCTATACTTACCTCCGAGATTCGGCAGCAGTCGACAGGAGATACGTAAGTGACATAAAAAACGTGCATAATTCACGTCGACTCCGCTGTTTCTGTTCCCGTCGCCACAGCGCTATGCCACTTTCAGAGGTGGTTTTCCTAGGTCAATTTCTGGATCGACTGAGCGGGTCTTTATTGACTGCTCAGTCGATCCAGAGCAATAGATCTGATGGTGGCAAATTTGCCGCCGTCAGCATAGACCTAGCCTATACGTCTATGAGCAACATGAATGCAATGTTGGAAAAGGGACATGAAGAAAACCAAGGCGGTGAAGAAGAGGGACTGTATGTGATCAAGCAGTTACTTTCACACCTCTCTTGGAGAAGGGATACAGGATTGCAAGAGACTTTCAGATGCGTTTTTGGATAGAAGTAAATTTATATCTCAGTACTGCAATAGAAACCATGAGACACTGTGAGTGATGGGATAGTATGAGATGTTCTACATAGGCTTTCAGCTTTATCTACAGAAGTGTATCTGCTCTATCTAGGTACTAGATCTAGTGATGGCCCATCACTGTAGTAGCTGAGTGCCTCCCAAGTATTTAAAAATAGCAACATCAAAGCAATAGGTATGATTTGGAAGTGACATACAGACTCCAATTTTGTCTCATGGCTCAGATGATTAGAGTCTTCAAGAAAGTTCCCTCATCCTCCTTTTCTATTCTGTTCTAGATACAGTTGTGCATAAGCACAATATGTTGCCAGTTTGCCACTTGATTAATTGATCAGAGCTTGAGGTTTTTGATAAACAGTCATTATTTTATCAGCTTGTTGGCTTCACAATTACTAAGAGCTAGTCAGCATCTCACGCACACTCCCGCCCGCCCAAGGCATAAGGGTAGTTCAGTGGTGCAATTTTGCCCTCCCACCCATGATATCTGGGTTCGATTCTTTAGAAAACTTTCTAACTTTGTGGGTTGTTATGTTCTGGAACAGGCTTCCAATGGAGGTTGTGAAATCCTCATCACCGGATGTTTTTAAGAACAGGCTGGACAAACACCTGCCAGGGATGGTTTAGCTTTACTGGAAAACCTACTTGTTACTGTGTTACCTCAGCACAGGGGGCTGGATTTGATGATCTCTTAGGGTGCCTTCCAGCCCTACATTTCTAAGATTCCTGGCCAATGCAGAGCAGAGTTTTTAACACTGAGAGTAATTAACCCCTGGAAGAATTTATCAGGGGATGCAGTGAATTCTTTATCACTGACCATTTTAAAATCAAGATAGGATGTTTTCTTAGAAGATCTGCTCCAGGAATTATTTTGGGGGAATTTCTCTGGCTCATGATATACAGAAGGTCAGACTAGATGATTACAATGGTCCTTGGACTCTAGGAATCTATGAAAAAAATGGCAGCTAAATTTTCAGAATGTTTTCCATCCAGTTTTCAACCAGCTACCTAAAGTGTTTCAAATATTGAACGAAAGAGGAATTAAAAAAAATGCTTGTGAAATTTTGTCTCTTGATTTGGATCAGATATACAGCTAACTTGCATGCATCATTTCCCTGGGGCAATTCCCAAGACAATTTGATCACTAAGGGTAGGTTTATACTGCCGGGGCTCTGTTGGGCTCCACAGATCGATGCAGCGGGATCGACTGAGAAGGCAGTGAAGACTTGCACAATGGATCCTGGAAGTGCTGCCTGGCTGACGCAGTAAATCCACCCCCAAAAAAAGAGTAACGCTGAATTGGCTGGAGGGTGTTTCCTATCAATGCAGTATAGTGGAGATGCTGTGGTAAGGGAACGCTAGTAAGTCGACGGGAGATATGCAACTTTCAGTATGTAGCTTGTGTATCTCCCGTTGATCCCGCTGGCAGTGTAGACCATGCCTAAGAAACTCATCCATCCTACAAGTCTTACTCAGGCAAAACTTCCAGTGAAATCCAAGTAAGTCTGCTTTAGGAAGGCTAGTAAAGTCATTGACTTCACTGAGGTAATTTCTGTGTTTGCAGTTGGAAAGTCTTGCATTGAGAAGCACACCCACTGTCATGCTATAATCATTTTCATTACTTGCTTTGAGCCTGGCATACTTTAGCCAAAAACTGCCTTTGGAGTTACTGTTTGGACAGGGAACTAATTAAATAATGTATAATACATACTGATATTGTAAGCATTTTTATTCAACTTAATTAAATTCTACATTCCCAAAGTTAATGTGCAAATGCAAGAACATTTAATTTTGCAGATTAATAATTTAAGCAGAAACATAACTATTTTCTTGTAAAGGCCAACTCTTTAATTAATTTCTAATAATTGAATTGATAAATGTTGGTTATTTGTGAATGGTCCAGACACTAACAGATTGAGTCATTGGTAGCAATTTCTTAAAGAACTTAATTTTAAGGGCAAATAAACATTAATTAAAAGTAAGTCTATAGGGCTTTTCCCCCTCTTGGCATGTTTAAATTGGCTTCTTTATTCATTCCATTGTACACTTGTAGAATTGCCATTCAGTGGCATGTCCGTGCCTGAGTAGGTTATAAAAACATGGCAGGTTTCACCCAAAGCATAAAAGATCCCACTGAAATAGACTGGTTTTGCATACATTAATTTACGCTCTTGGCAGAGCAAATTGTGTGTGCAGCCGTTCTTTATAACCTCTACGGCAGCCCACAAATAAACCAGTAACCTCCAGCAAAACACACACTTTGTGTTAATAGTATTATAGTAAAGCCCTCAGCTGAGACTGGGGGCCCATTGTGTAGCACGGAACCAACACACATAGTAAGGTCACTCTCTGCACCAAGAAGTTTACAGTCTGAACAGACAAAAGCAGTGTTATTTTCTGAGGCAAGGAGAAACTAGCCAGATCCACAGAGATATTCAGGCTATTAATGTCCATTGAGATCAGTAGAAGTTAGGTGCCTGAATAGCTCTGTGACTTGCCTTGGTCACACATGGGGTCTGTGATAGTCCAGGGATTGAATCCCACATCTCCAGGCCAGTGCCTTACACAAGACCATCGGCAAAGTTCTCATGCACATGCCTAAATCCAAGCAAGTCAATGGGACTGTCACGGGGCTCACTCTCTGCACATGGCGCCTCCTCCTGGAGGCATTGGGGATTAGCTCTTGCCAGACGCTGCTCTCCTCTGGCGGTGTGTCTTTCACCACGCGGCCCCTCTCACGCCCAGAGCTGCAGCTTCCTCTCTGTGGCTTGGTTACTAAAATCCAAAGTCCTTCTGGATCAGCTGTCCGGCTGGTGTCTCCAACGCCCTGTGCCTCTTCCCAGTGGCTGGTAGGCAACCTAGGCCAACCCAGGGATCCTATAACATGCAGCCAAGGTCTGTACGGACCAATCCCTTGCTGCTTTTTCCCACTTCTATGGCTTCCCCCTTTTTCTGGGTTTGCCAGCCCAAGCTCCCTCCTCCCAGGGAGTGATGGCAGACTAATTCCTGACAGCCTCTCGCTGCTCACAGCTCCTGGGCTTTATCCAGACCCCTCATATTCCTAGCTGGCCAAGCCCATTTGCTGTCAGCGACCCACTTGCCATCTCCTTTCTGAGATGCAGCCTGGCCAGTTAATGGGCCTCTCTAGCCACTGTGACCTCGCCAGGCCTTGCCTATTTGGGTACCAGGATGTGGGTGGGCGCCAGCTCACCTGTGGCTAAAAGCCCTGCCCCCCCACCTGAGGGGAGGAGCTCCTGAGCCCAGGACTCAGCTCAATTTGGGGCACCACAAAGGAAAAAAGAGGAACGGAAATAGGCCCCACAGTCGTGGAGCAGTCGAAGAGCACCCCCTCAGCCAACTCCTCTCCCTGGTGTTGTAGACGGCCAACTTGCCAAGGTGAGGATGAGGTTGACAAGGAGGTCCCGTGACTTTGTGGGGCTGCGGATGGGGTGTGCATACAGGAACAGGTGTGGGGTGAAGTGCAGCCAGAACCTCAGGTGAAGGTTCTGGACAAGCCGGAAGAGGGACTGCAGCCTAGTGCACTCCATATGTACATGCACCGGGATCTCCCTCATGCCGCAGAAGGGACAGGTGATTGGGTGGGGTGTGAATGGTGCCAGCTTTCCAGGCCTTGTGTGGGGTGGGCATCCCATCACAGGACCTACTCACATGCTTAAAGTTGGGCATGTGCTTAAGTATCTTGCTCCATCAAGGCCTAAGTGAGTTTTTAGATGATTCACTTTAAAGGCTTTTTAGCCTTAGCTGGTTCTGAATGTCACTGAAAACTCTGTTTTGTGTGTCATTTTTCTCCCATTAAGGCATTTTGAATTTGAGACTGCCATTATTTTTTTCTAATTCAACGATGAGGCAGGTTTCCCTAGGAACGCCACTGCACAGTGGGCAATTACATGGTTGCCAAAAGCTTTGGTGGTGTGGTAAGACTGTCAATGATGGGCACAGCTGGACCATACAGCTAGACCACCGCTAGACATCGATTCAGGTGGCATTTGCTCTGCAAAGAGGCTGTGTCCCTTTGGGATTTGCTGTGACGGCAGTGAATTAAATTACTGTCCCGTCAGGGATTTTACAAGTTGGACCAGCTTTCTGCAGGGCAGCACATTCCAAGGTGGGCCATTGGTGTGTATGACGGGGGGTTTACCCCACACTGTGGGTAAAAGGGTGAGTGTGATCTGGAGAGGCCAGTTGACCCCCCCGGCTGCAATTGGAGCCATGTGTAATTACAGACAAAGGAGAGTGTTCTAGCAGGAGGCCAGGAGAGACATGAAGCAGCCACTGGGAGAACACTAGACTCCAGGCACAAGAGCAGAGAGAAGGGCAGCAGCTGGACTCCCAGGGAAAGAGCCCTGGGCGGGGGTCAGTAGAGGAACAGGACACAGAGGGAGTTCGGTGCTTTGAAAGGTCAAGCGTGAGGAGGGCAGAAGTTGGTTTCAGTTAGTATTTTTGGTTGGGATCCCTGGGGGGAGAGTCCTGCAAGAAGGGTGAACTTAGAGAGGTTGTGGGAGAAGCCAGCAGATGTGCTAGGAAAACATCCAGAGAGGCAGCAGCAAGGAATTAGAGACTCGTAGACTCGTAGACTTTAAGGTCAGAAGGGACCAATGTGATCATCCACATGGAGTAGACCTTGGCTGCTGGTTGTGTGGTCTCTGGGCTGGCCCAGTGTAGAGCTGCCACTACCAGGGACAGAGAAGGTGGCATGAAGCCCCCAGACATAATGGGATTTGGACAATGTAAAGCCCCGAGAGAAGGATGTAAAGATCATGGGGCTCAAAGCCAGAGGCCAGAGACCTGACACAAGCCTTGGAATTAGATGTTGGCCTTTTTTTTGTTTGCTGGACTCTTTGTTACTCTAGAAGAGGTGGGACAGAGCAGGAGCTGGTTGGAGAGCTGAGTCATGGCAAGAGGCAGGCCACCACAGCCCCCGAGAGGCTGTTGGCAAGGAATGCTAAAGTGGAGTCTGCTGTCATGCCCAGCCACAAGGGAGCACCTTGGCAATGAGCCACCTCTTCTCCAGAGTGGAGAGAGCTGCAATGGTGCCCACAAGCTGCACCTCCACAGACCAGTGCATATTTAGAAATGCTTCTGAATCTATATGTGACAATCAATGTTTTTCCTTAGAAAACGAACGTATTGGGCTGAATTGAGCCCTGTAAATAGGGAAAACTCTGTTGTTTCAATGGAGTTGTGTCAGAGCTGGGGTGGGAACTCAAATTCATGTTCAAACTCAACAAAAGCTCCAATAGTTTTGGCATTCATCCATTGTGACTCCAGCTACCTAAGTACAGAGTTGAGAGACTTCATGGTGGTTTACCGGACAGGCAGCTGCAAAGAGTTGTTTGTAGGAAGGAGGACATCATTTATGAACATTTTTTCCTGCTTCTTTCAAAATCTGAAAAAAACCCTACAACTGTACAAAACTGCGACAAGATATGTAGAAAATCTGAGTGTCCTTGGCACGGTTTACTTCAGTCTTGCTTTGGCTCTAAGTTTGTGTAGAACAGAAATGTGCTGTTGGTGCACGGAGAGCATTGTCTATCCTGCTGATCAACGTTGTTTCTTTGTGCTCCTGTTTGTCTAGTCATGACTTTCTATTGTCTCTTGTCTTATACTTAGAATGTAAACTCCTTACTTAAGGTACCCTAAGTTATGTTTGTGCAGCATGTAGCACAGAATGGTCCTGACCTATGACTACAGTGCAAATAATCAACAATAACAAGATGATGAATATCTGCACTAAGGGGCTGATTGAAAGTCGATGGAAGGCAAAGGAAAGACTGTTGTTGACTTGGTGGCTGTTGTGAGTACAGATATGGGCTTAACTGATTTTTTTGGTTCACTGACAATTCCAAAAAATGAAAAGATGACATTTTGTTTCAGAAGACTAAAAAATGAATGTATTGGTGAATTGAAAAGTCAAAAAAAGAAGAAAAAAAAAGAAGTAATTTTGAGTCAAACAAAACATTTGTTTGACCTGAAATGAAATGTTTCATTTTGATTTCAAGTGGTTTAAAAAAATGAAGCAAATTTCAAAATGAAAAGTGGTTTTGAATGCAAAAATCAAAATGTTTCAGTTCAAAAATGGCAAAATGAAATGTTTTCAGAATCTTTTTTTCAACATGAACAATTCAGCTCAACTGACACAAATTTGCAAAACATTTCAGTGTTGTTGAATCTGCATTTTTTCCCCCAGAAATTATTTTTGCCTCACTCTGGTTGTGAGTAATAATTCTCTAGGCATCAGCAAGACATCTGGAAAATAGAATGAAAAGTCACAACAGTCCTGTCAAGAAAATGCTGTTTCACTGAGGATTTTCTCACCATATGGCTCACTGATTTGGGCTGAGAACCCAATTGAATGGGTTGCTTTAGAGAGATTTCCATCATGAATCTATGCTATGTGAAACCTACTAGTGTGGCAGTAGAGAGTGGGGCATCAGGTGAATTGCCAAAGCGTGAATCAAGACCGCTGTAAGCCTTGATGAGGTAATAAACACTTCAAAAGTGGGCAGCCTTCTGCATTGGAATGGAAAAGAAGTTGTGGTAGAGGAGCAGCAGCTGGTAAAGCAACTATCTGTAATACTGTCAGCTCAGATTCCCACTTAACAAAGAAGTATGTGAGTAATCAGGTGTAATATTCCAGCACAGAACTAATAATTCATGGTAATGTCTCTTTATTAAATATGCATATTTAGCCCTTAGGAATATTGCCCAAATGCCATGGTGGGCCATGGAGCCTGATGTATGCTTGCAATATAGCGTGTATTATGCGCTTTAATAATTGATTTTACATTAGGTAAACAAAGAAAAGCTTTGCAAAGCTTCTTAATGTCATCTGCATCCACCTCTTTCAGCAGAAAGAGGGACATGCATAAAAGGGCCACTGGGGTTTGTTTCTGTGCTGACCTGTACCTTTTGTGCTTAGATGCACTTGTGCAAGACAGCATGAAGCACTCTTAAGCTGGGCTGGGTGCCTTTCACATTTGTTTTGCAGAGGTACAGGTGAGTACATGGGTACCGGGCAATGAGGAGTCAGGCCCAGTGGGATCTATATGGCTATGTCAAGGGTTCAACTGATCTCTCTCTAAGAACCTGAGGCAAAGCCCATGCAGGTCAAAAGGAGCCCTCAGTCCGTGCCCACTTGCCCCCAGGCTTCACCTCCCACACAGTTGTACACAGCAGGTTGCACAACTTTTGTTGCTTTCTTCCTTCTGTTTGTTCTCCTCCGGCACTAGTTTACTTTTGACACCTTGTCCTGTACTTCTTGTACTTGGCAGGTTGCAGCGGTCAGGCTTCTGTATCAGATATGGACTGGCTATAGAGCTTCCTTCTTAGAGAGATACGCACCAGATGTGGTTACTGTAAGATCTTTAACAGCTTTGCCAGGTAAGGTTGGAAAGATCTTTTACACACAGCACAGCCTAGTGGCTGAACAGTACAATGCAGTTTAGCATTCCATTACAGGGCCAAGACAATTCTGTTGGCAGTTAGGGTTTTTCCTTTCTGCTTGAATCTTCCCTCTCTGTCAGGCCAGCGGGACAAGCATTAATGTCTTTTTGCTCCAGGGCATGTGTCCGGTATGCAAGCCAGGTGGCTCACACTCTCCTTCAAAATAGTGGTGGGACCTGATCAAAGCTCACTGGTCTCAGGAAGGTTCCCACAGCCTACAAGCCCTTGGCGTCAGACCCTCCATTGGTATTTTCCTCTCTCATATCCTCCACCCATAGCTCTCACTTTTCTTCCCTTTCTCAAGTCCTGGCTAAATCGATCCAACTCACAGGCCCTCCCATTTCATCTCCCTCTTCGGTTTTAACTCTCAGTCCCAACTTGCCACTGACCCTATGCCATGGGGACACAGTAGATTGCCACATTCCTGCTGCAGCCCAAGTCCTTCCTTTTCCTGAACCATCTCACCATGGCTAGCCCTGCAGCTCCTCCCCAGAGACCCTGCTCGCACCCCTCTGTAGGGCATTCCTCTTCTGAGCACAGCAGGCATGGCACACAGCTCCTCTCTTAGCTGGCCACCACAGCTTCCATTGGGAAATACACACTGGTGTCCCAGCTTATCGCAGGTCTTCCTGCCTGACTCGTCTCATCTGCTGCCGCTGCTTCCCCTGTCAGGCCTCCCAGCATGGGTCATCTGAGTCCATTGGTCACTGTGTCTCTTTGCATGGCCCACAAGCCAATGGAAGCCTGATCTGCTGGGAAAGGCCATTGTGGCTCTGCTCCCAAATTCCAGACATCAGTTGCAGTATCTACACTGTACTCAGGGAAGCTAGCTTTGATTGAGCGAGCACACTAAAAATAGCAGTGTAGCCATAATGGCATGGGCTAGACATCTGTGTCCAATCCCGCCTGGGACCCTAGGTGCGTATATGACTGGTTAGCCCATGCTACCATCTGTGCCACCACAGCTACCCTGCTATTTTAGCAAGCCAGTTCAGGTACAGTTCATGGACTAAGGCCAGAAGGGCCCGTCGTGAGCATTTAGTCTGACCGCCTGCGCATCACAGGCCACGGAACCTCGCCCACCCACTCCTGTAATAGATCCATAACTTTGGTTGAGTTATTGGAGTCCTTAAATCACAATTTAAATACTTCAAGTTACAGAGAACCCACCATTTACACTAGTTTAAACTAGCAAGTGATCCATGCCCCATGTTGCAGAGGAAGACAAAAAACCTCAGGGCCTGCTATATTTGAGGTTGGGAAGGAATTTTCCCCTGGATCAGATTGGCAATCAGGTAGGCCCTAAGCATGTGGGCACGACCCACCACTCAGACACCTGGGAAAGAATTCTCAGTAGTAACTCAGAGCCCTCCGCTTTTAGTGCCCCATCTCCAGCCACTGGGGATTTTTGCTACATCACAGATGGGCCACAGGATAGGTAAACAATACACCTGAGATCTTCCGAATAATTTGAAATAAGTCAGGTAATTTGGCCTGATGCTATTCACCCCAGGGTTCTGAAGGAATTAGCTGAAGAAATCTCCAAACCACTGGCAATAGTATAGCATGGATGGCAGGAGAGCTCCCAGAAGAGTGGAGAAGGGCTAATACAGTGCCCATCTTTAAAAAGGAGGAAAAGAAGGAGCCGGGGAACAATAGACCCGTCAGTTCGACCTCGGAAAGCTACTTGAGCAATATATAAAACATTTAATTTGCGACTCCCTGGAGGATGAAGGGAAGATCACTAGCACTCAGCATAGATTGACTGAGAACAAATCCTGCCAAACCAGCTTGATTTCCTCCTTTGACAGAGTGGCTGGTTTGGTGGCTGGGGGAATGCGGTAGACATGATATACCTGACCTGCAGCAAGGCTTTTGACATAGTCCCACGTGTCATTCTGACGTTCTGAAAAATAATCTGGAGAAATGAGAGCTTGGCGGAACTACCATTAAGTGGGTATGTAATTGGTTAAACAACCACAAAGAAAGAGTAACTGTTTATGGAATGATGTCAGATTGGACGGAGGACTCAAGCAGGGTTTATAACCTCTGAGTTTATGGATTCATTAAAAATCCTTGCTATTGGGTTTGCAATTTCATTTGCCATTTCCTTAAATATTCTTGGATGGAGATTATCTGGGTCCCCCATTTTAGTCCCGTTAAGATGTTTGAGTTTGACTTCCACCTCAGATGTGGTCATTTCTAATTCCATAGCCTTGTTTCTGTTAGCCACCCTATCACTACCTCTAAGCTCCTCTTTACCCTTATTAAAAACTGAGGCAAAGCTTTGTTTAGGTGTTGGGCCATGCCTTAATTATCTTTCATCTCCATCCCAGCCTCAGTGTTTAGTGATCTCACTTCTTTTTTCCTTGTTTTCTTTTTTATTTCTATGGCTATAGTATCTTTTACTATGGTTTTAATTTCCTTTGGAAGGTCCAACTCTGCTTGGCTTTTGGTAGTTCTCATTTCCCCCCCTACACATTCTGACCTCCAAGAGGTAGTTTTCCTTGCCGATCCATCCCATCATCTTCCATTCCCTGAAGGCTGTCTGCTTTTACTTAATCACCTGTCTGAGACGTATGCTCATCCAGCTTGGTCTGCAACCTTTCCCAGTGAATTATTTCCCCTTGCTTGGGATGCAGGCTTCAGATAGCTTCTGCAACTTTTAAAGTAATTCCAAACCTGCTCCACGTTCAGATGCTTGAGTTCTTCAGGCCAGTCCACTTCCCTAACTATTTCCCTTAATTTTGTAGCTTGCCTTTTTGAAATCAAAGACCCTAGATGCAGACCTATTTTTGCTTATCCTGCCATTTAGTTTAAATAGAATTAGCTCATGATCACTTGAAACAAAGCTGCCCCCTACAATCAGTTCTTCTATGAAGGTCCTCTCTACTTACCAGTACTAAATCTAAAATGGCATCCCCTCTTATTGGGTCAGTGACTATTTGGTGAAGAAATCTGTCAAGTACTAGATCCAGGAATAACTGGGCCCTACCATTATTAGTAGCACTTGCCCTCCAGCCTACAGGTGGGAAATTAAAGTCCCTCATAATCACACAATTCTCAGCAATATTTATTTCATTACAAACATTAAAGGGGTCTCTAGTTGTATCCAGAATAGATCCTAGGAGTCTGTAACAGACCCCCAGCATATCCCATGGGAGCCTCTTTTACCTTTCTTCCCCTTCAAGTGATTTTGACCCAAACAGACTCTGTTTTATCCATTCCATTGCTTCTAAGTTCTTTTCGGCAATGGTTTTCAATCTGTGATCCACAGAACCCTGGGATCCGCAGACTGTCTAAGTGGTCCATGAAAGGTTGTTGTTATCATAGAACAATGGTTTTCAACCTGTGGTCCACAGACCCCTGGATGTCCACAGACTGTGTCTAAGATTTCCAAAGAGGTCCATACCTCCATTTGACATTTTTTAGGGGTCTGCAAATAAAAGAAAGTTGAAAACCACTGCTTTACAGTCTACCTCATCATTAGCATACAGTGCTACTCCACCCCCTTTCCCTTGATTTCTGCCTTTCCTGAACAGCACATACCTTTCAAACTCTGAACTCCAGTCATGACTACTATTCCACGATGTTTCTGTTATCCCTGTAATATCTGGTTTTGCTTCCTGCACAGGTAGCTCTAGTTCCTCCATTTTGTTACCCAGACTCCTTGCTTTGGTGCACAGACATCTTAGCTGTTTCTGCTCAGCTTCGCCCTGATTCCTCGCCTGATTTGGTACAGTCATTTTACTGCCAGTATCGCCTACCTGACCGTTACTGTCACTGGTATTGGCACTATCTTTCCTTATGATGTCCGTTCTCCTACGCTCTGTTGTTCCTTTCTCCCTTGCTATATCTTCTCTTACTTGATTTTCCTCCCACTTAAAGTTAGAAATAGGCATAGAGGTTCCATAAGCATCTCCCAACTGTCTCCTCTGAGTTCTTAGTTTAAAGCTCTTTTAATCAGTTGTGCAAATCTCCATCCCAGAAGTCTATTTCCCTCCCTGCTCAGGGGAGTTCATCCCATGAGAATGGTCTTCCGTCCATGAATGACTCCCAGTGCTCAAACATCCCAATGCCTCCTTAAAGCATCACTGCCTGAGCCATCTGTTGATCATCATGATCTTGTCTCGCCTTCATTCTCCTCCTTTAGGGACCGGCAGAATCCCACTGAAGATCATGTGAGCCTCCACTTCTTTAAGTGTCCCCCCAGCCTGGCATAGTCTCCCTTGATGCGTTCCAGCGAGAATCTAGCCGTGTCACTTGTTCTCAGTGGATTTTTTCCAGCTCCCATTAGGATCCTCTTTGGCTGCAGGTCCACATCCAGTATCTTTGCTCCCGGCACAGCACGCTGTTACTGTTTTCTGGATCAGCTCTGGTGACAGTCCTGTTCTGTTCTTCTTAGCAGGGAGTCTCCAATCACATAGACTGCCTCTTCCTGGTGTTGCTTTGATTCTCCAGCCTTCTGCCTTCTGTTTTTTCTGACTGCAAGTCTTCTTGTCTTCTGTTCTCATCTTCAATTTTCCACGAGACATCCTCTATCCTCCTGGGATGCCAAACTCTGGCTATCTCCACTGACTGTTCCCCTCTTCTTGTAGGACCAGCCACTCTTCTCTTCTTCCTGGCCCTCCCACCATCTGTTACCCCTGCTGTGCCCCTTCTTCATTTTCCAACTCAGCAAGCGTGTTCCTGAGCAATATTTCACCTTCACTAGCTGATCTTGTGCCCTGCCTGATCCTTGGAGTCACATGCTTCCATTAGCCACTTTCCTCACCCCTCAGTCTCCCCTCACAGCTCTCTGGTCCAGCTGGCCTCTGCAAGTTTTGAATTTTCCCTTCAGCCTCCCTCTCATCTGCCTGCCATCATCTGTTCAACTCCCTTTAGAAACTGAACCATAGTTTCTACCTGCATCTTCTTCTCTATCAGCTCTAGCTTCACACAAACAAAGCACAAACAAAAACAGAACACCACCTTCCCCCAATTCCCCTTTCAAACATCCACACTATTTACTCCTGAACAATGAGCGTTGCATGCTGGTTTTTCTGAGGCCAGTTATTGATTTCAGACCATTTTACCTGCTCCTTGCCCTAAGACACATTTGGACTAGAACAAACATCCTAAATCACTGCCCGTATCCTGGGTCCCCAGCAATGCTTTATTACCAAAACAGCCAGTGAACTCATTCGTTTCAATTAGGTTGTTTGTTTCACAACATGGAGACCTTATCACTTTTCTCTGCGGATCCAGCTAACAAGTATTGTCTGAGCTAGGCGCTCAGGTTGCTAGAAGGGCGAGACAAGCCTGGCTAACTTGCTGTGGTTCTTTTATTTGCAACAAAGTGCCGAGACATACAGCTCTCTCTGCTGCACATTCTGGGGAAGTTTTATTGCTTCTGCTTCTCCCAGTGGATTCCAGTCGCCTCCTGTGCGTCACTTATGTCCTAAATTTAAAAATAAACACCCACTCCCACTCCTGCAGTGCAATTCCCCTTGTAAGCCCTGGTGGCGTGATGGCCGCCATCTTGGCTGACAGACTGCAAACTAAATGAGCGTTCTTTTGAGCTAAAAGCCACAGATTTCTAGTGCCGAGAGAAAGAGCTGTTACAGACCCATTGCCTGTGTGGGTCAGACACCGCAGGGGCACATAGCACACCCTGAGCAGTGGGATACATAGGTGGACTCTACTGGGGTGCCTCAGTGGTGGGGCAGGGCCTAGAGCCTATGAAAGAGCATGAGCTTTGGTCTCCTACATGGGTCAGAGAGACAAGAGAGCAGGCCCTGTGGCTTGTGCCATGGTGGGAGAGAACTGCCTTTCCCCCACAAAACAAAAGGGGGAGGACATTGGTGAGGCCTGGAACGTCCCTCCCTGTGGGCCTGTGAAGGAGAGGACAGTTTGCACCAGTAGAATGACTCCAATGTAGATGCCCTTGTGGCCCTGACCAACTAACTCAAGGGGTTGACCCAAGCTTCTCAGTGTGTCTGGGGCCCCTCAGGAGCCTGGCTCTTGGGCGGCCGAGCCCCCATCATCTCCCACTGCCTTTGCTTGGGCATTTGCATTTCATGCAGGGTCAGAAACGAGCAGATCTGCCAGCTCTCGGACCCGTTCCCCCAAAAGGCCTCCCGCTAACGTTTCAGGCGGTGCTGGGACGAGCACGGTGAAGGACGGCAACGCTGTTGTGAAGTCACTTCCTGTCTGCGGCAGCCATCTCCATTGTCAGTCGCTGCTTATATCCCAGGTCAGGGTGCCGGACTGCACTTCTCAGATACCAACCACCCACGCCCCATGAATTTCAGTGACGTTTGGGGGCTTAGTGGGGTGGGAAGGGACACAACTCTTTCCCCTTGCAACAGTGCTGACAAAACGGAACTTGTCATTTTCATTGGTTTTGTTTGGTTTTTTTGATTTTCGACAAAAAACTGGCAAATGACCCGGTTTCAGCAACAGACACCCAAGAGCGCCCAACGGACACCCATACATTTTGGGTATGAAACCAAAAATTGTCTTTTTTTTTAAATTGAGAACCTGAACATCTTCAGCTAAAGCAGATTTTTTCCCCCACGGAAATTTCCATTTAGTCATAAAGTCTTTTTTTTTTTTTAACAGGAAAGTATTAGCAAAAAACTTCCCAGCCATTTCTAGAGCCTAACTCCCTTTGTATCCTTTAGAAAGTCCAGCCTGAAAAAATCAGGTGATTCCATGGGTCTGTCCTGAGGAAAGAGTCCTTCAAGATCAAGACTTCTCGAAACAAGACTCCCTGAGCCACCACTGTGACTCTTCTGATCTCTTGACTGAAGCAGCCTGAAGTGAGGTAGGCTGGGAGCAGAGGAGGCTGTTTCCTATTCCTTAGCGCATTTGAAAATCAAATCAGGGGTTCTAAAATTGAATCTTTTCCATTGCCATTGGCCGTGCCCAACTCGCTCTGCTAAAAAGAAATAAACCGAATTTGGAAATGGACTCATTAAGTACAAAGTAGGACAAAGGATTCAGGCTGAAGTCAAGAAGTGGAAAGAAAGTTTTGGAAAGTAAAATTCAAGGAGAAAGTGAGCAGAAAGAATGCCATAAATATTAATTAGAAGAGGCAATTGTCGGCTGGCAGCAATGCTAAAGAGAGAGTGGCATTCTCTTCCCAATAGAATAACAGACTATTATATTATTAACACAACAACAAGGGGGATTGAAGCATATAAAATGTGTGTGTTTGTGCTGCAGTCCTTTGCTGGGCCCTGTACTCACACACGTCAGGGCCCATCTCACTGGAAACAAAGGGAGAAGGAAAACTGTCAGCTCTGAATAAGGCTTGTGCTCCTTCTGACTCACTGTCATTTATCTGCCTGAAGCAGCTTTTGTTTGAAATGTGACAGCTGTCAGAGGGCCAGGTAATGACTGAATTCAGGATCGCTGAAGGCTCAGGGGAAAGAAAGAGAAAGGGTGGAATCCTGGCTCCACTGAAGACAATGGGAGTTTTGCCACTGATTTCAGTGGTGCCACAATTTCACCCTGTGAGCATCCTGGGCCGGTAATGGTTTTGGTTAATACTGTGTTATACCAAGGAACTGAATCAATAAAATTAAGGCAGATGAAATCTGGCAGCTTTGCAAACCCTCTTTGAACATGCTGGTGTGTCTTTTATAACCGTTCGCAAGGCACTGTCTTGCTACATTGCCATTCTTACTCATGCAAAACTTCTATGGGACAGGGGCACAGTGGAGCAGCTGTCTCACAGTTGCATTTTGTAGATTTGAGCCAGAAAATTGTTCCATGAGCAGATGCAGGCAGACAGTCACTGTCAGTATCAGGCATTATCTGTCTTTAGGTATTTGCATACTCAGACATTGGAAGTAATCTGGATGAACTCAATGGCCAGCTTCCCATGGATTCACCCCACGTATGAACAAGTGGGAAATACTTGACGTTCTTTAAAGATTTAAAATGTCAACAATTTTTTTTGCTTGAATTATTTTTCTGTTTATTGACCAACATCAGAGAGCTGGTAGGAAGTTCAACATTTTCACTTTCAAAAATTGGGGAAAAAATGTTCGCCAGTTTTGTGAAGCAAAGTTTGTGAATTTCTTCCATTACTGTTTTGGTGACCGTGTCTTGTGGAAAAAAAAATGCACCACTTTTCAAGAAAATAATTCATGTTTTGTGAAAAACAAAAATCAGTTTACATGAAAAAATCCTCAATTTTTCTTGGGGAAAAAGCCACACACACACAAAATCATAATTTTTTGTGAAACACATTTCACTAATGTTCAGCCAGCTCTTAAACGGATTCTAGTTTATAGGACCAATTTGAGCCAATTTGGATAAACTAATGGATCTGAGCCTTTGCTAAATGCTCAAATCAAAGCATAGTTGAATAATTTTATCTGCTCTGAAAAGGTGTGTGTTTGGATGATGTTTTTTACCATTGGTTTCCATTTCTACATGCCAATGGACTTGCAGATTCCAGACAGGAAGGGCTGAAATACCATGAAAAAGAGTGCTTTGCTGCCATTTCTGGCCCAGCTAATGTATAATATAAATAGTTAACTCTAGTTTTATCAGTAGATGTCAAAGCTCTTCACAAAAGAGGTCAATATCATTATCCCCATTTTACAGAGGGGGAAAGTGAGGCACAGTTTGCCAGCTTGAGGTCACCAAGCAGGTTCTTGGCACAGCCAGGAATAGAACACGGGTCTCCAGAGTCCTCGGCCAGTGCTCTATCCATTAAGAAACACTGCCTCTCTATGTGCATTAAGTACTAGAAATCTTGCCCGTGTGTTTAATTTTTAATGTTCCGCCTTCCTTTTCTGTTCCTTTACTGCATACGTATGAAAGTTCTACAAAGGACAAAATACTTCCTGTAAATTCCCCTAGCTATTCACCAAAGACCTGGCAAATTATGTGCTCCATATTTCCAGCGTGCGGTGCTAAATCCTTTTGGAGTTGTATTCTTATTAAAGATTCTCTATTGCTTCTCTTCCTTAGCATCAGGTAGTTCCCACTAGCTTCCACATTTAGTGATCATTATTATACAAAATATTCTTCAGGAGAATAATGTACAGTATGGAGTCTTACCATCATATTTTGGACAACTCTTTATACTATTTTCTGTGACACTGGTATTCACTTCAGTATGATTGCATTCATTGAAATTCTGGGAAGTGTATCAAGAACAATGTTCCTAAATGGTCATGACTGTTGGATAGTCCCAAATCAAAATTTTTCAGAACCTCCCCGCCCAGGAAATTGCAATTTTTTGGCATTTTTTTTCTGATTCTGAATGAAAAAAAAACATCAAATTTCCCGCAGAATGGAAATTTCACTTCCCAATCAGCTCTAATTATAACTCATATTTTATAGATGAGGAAACTGAGGCCCCCTCACACACACACGAGTCAGAGAGTAGAAGTCAGGTACCCAGCTCCTAGTCCTGGCCTTTAGCCAATAGATTGTGCAGCTTTTTAATAGGCAAGCATTATTGAAGGTTCAGTATCAAAGTGCTAACAAATAACACCTTCTTACTCCCTAGACACCATCCTTCCTTGTGCAATTTCCTGTTAGCTAGGGAAGTTTCAGCCTTAAAATCCAAATCAACAGGAAAAGTTGAAAAGAAAGAAGTAGGTGTGCTGTATGAATTTCACAATGATCGCAAGTCATTCCATCTGGCACCAGGTCATTTTGAATTCCCAGAGATAAGTAGAGGCATGTAAAAATTGCCCTCAAATTGATATAATAGCTGCAAATGGAGTATCCTGCAGTCTTTCCAGTTCTTTATGCTTCCTATTGCATTAATGTATTTGAACTTGGTGCAAATTGTCAATAATGATAGCATGGGATGTGACAGAGCTGTGCTCTTAATTTCGCTGGCTTAAGACTTTACCTGCTGCCATGATGAGTCATGAATTACCATGAAATGATCCATTAGAAATCTAAAAAGTGAGGCTGCTCTTCAGAAAATAAATACATGACAGACTGCGAGATGCTCATACACTATAGTTATGGGGGCCAGATACACACAGAAATATGTCATCTGATGAAATTTGACCCCTCGGAACCATCAGTTTGACCCTGCCTACTAATGAAGTAGTGCTGTATTTTGAAGGCTCATGCCACAATCTAACACACACCATAATGTACAAAAGGTTGGTGGAGGTTTTAACACACAATAATCCTCCAGAACTCATTGCCACGAGGCATCATTGAAATCAAGAGCTTAGGGAGATTGAGCAAGGGACATTTCTAAGGGAGAACATGAACAGTGGCATTACCAGAGCTGGCTGAAAATACCAATCTTTTGTGAGGGACTTCAAAAAACTTTTCTTTGTTTTCATCAAAATTTCCCGTGAAAAATACTTCACTTTCTAAAACAGTTCTCAGTAAAAACACCAAACATTGTCAGACTTATGAGAAGATCACAAGAATTAACAACACCATTTACTGTCCATGGAAGTGTTTTGTTAACACCCAGTGTCACGCGGGCTGCATTAGGAGGGGGGGGCATTTGTGTTATTTGACCTTAATATGTCAAAATCATAATGATTCATGTAAGACATACCATGTCAGGTACTGTTAGAAAGGTTATAATATGCTGAATAAGATGATAATATTTGTGTTCCTGTGTAATATGTGTAAGGAAAGTTATGGAGATCTTTGATATCCCTGTATTTCAAACTGTGCTGTAGAAGACACACCCCAGACAGAGAGGCCGCAGGACAATAGCCCGCTTAATGGCCCATCAAGACCTTTACAGAAGCCAGAGGCCCGGGAAGAAACTAAAGGCATACCTGAAGAGTTACCAGGATTGGCCCATG